>CAUYUJ010020071.1:122500-140000 GCA_963575745.1 Prorocentrum cordatum | reverse complement strand
GATTGTATCAAAGCTGCCTGCTGCCACTGCTGCTGCATGCTCTTCTCGGTCGCGCTGACCTGTACCTACGCTGCCTCTGCCTTTGCCATTGCCAAGGGCAGCAACACTTTTTCCTCCTCCTCCTCCTCCTCCTCCTCCTCATGCTCCTGCTCCTGCTCCCGCTCCTCCTCCTGCCCCTTTTTCCTGCTCCTCCTCCTCCTCCTCCTCCTCCTCCTCCTCCTCCTCCTCCTCCTCCTCCTTGCCCTCGTCCTCGTCCTCGTCCTCGTCCTATCGGAGGGAACAGGGTTTTGACGCTATTTGGGGACGGGTCGGGAGGGAAGTACTCGGACAAGCAGCGTCGCCGTAGGTGCGGAGCTGTTGTCAGTGCCCTGGCCTGGCGTGGAAATAGCTGGCGCCTGGGAGCGATGATAGCCTCGCCGCTCCCTGGCTTCCATCAGTCGGTGCCCCGATCGGAGACGAGGGCCCTCGCGATGGCCCTTGAGCTGACCACGCGCTGGGTGCACTTCGTGACTGGCCATCAGGGTTTTTCTCAAAAGCCTGGCCCACAAGGAGGATCTCCAGGCGAGAATTCGCCCGGCGGCCGAAGGCCGCGAGGTCTCTCTGGAATGGGTCCCCTCACACGCTGAACAGGAGGACACGGGCCGCCTGGCCACCGACAGGGACCTCTGTCTTGCCGTGGGCAATGCCACTGCCAACCATGGGGCGGGGGAGGCGGCTGGTCTGGCTTGGGAGGGATTCGTCCAGCATGACGCGCCCTACGCTGACAGTTGGGACGCGGTTGCGGCCCTTGTTAGACGTCGAGCCTCCAGAGCCCTCGACTTGGCCCTAGATAGTGACTCGTCCCGCGCGGAGCGTGAAGAGACCGCGCCCCGCGCGACCAGTCGCGGAGGCGTAGAGATAGCTCTGAGGGACTCGGACCACAAGATGGTCCAGGACGGAGCTAATTGGCGATGTGAAGTTTGCAATCAGCGAGTGCATGCCTCGTCCTTGTCGGTTTCTGTCGCACTCCATGTGTTCCGCCGCCTGCCCCGCCTGCCCCGCCCCCGCCACCCGTCCTTCACAGTGCCCCCAGGGCTGCGGGAGCTGGAGGGTGGAAGGGGTTGAGCGGGAAGGCTGCGCATGCCTCACACAAGCTTTGAGAATGGCCTACGTGTTGCGCGTCGTTGTGTCATGCATGTGGTAAACATGCGACGGATGATGTCCGTCATTTGGAGGTTCGGTGTTTGGGCAAGCCTCGCAAAGGAGCGAAGAGCCTGGCTCGGATCAAACAACATTGATATCCGCAGCGTGAGGGCCCACCGAAGTCGGTCCTCGCTGCGATGCATGCGCGTGTCTGTGCGGAAGAGGTGGCCAGAGCCTAGAAAGTGGTGGACGCTGGGACCCGGGGGCATCTTCCGTCAGCTGCGGCCGCGCCGAGAGACTAGGGCAAAGTGCTCTCGGAGGCTCCTGGTGTGTCCTCTCAGCCCGTGGTGGAGCCCCTTGACCAGGAGGACGAGGCGACTGAATGACTTTTTGGAGGTTCGGATCTGGTTCGCCCTGCAGGACTCCAGCCAACCGAAGGTCAGCCCGCCTTGGAGAAAGGTGGCCGATTCCACGACATCCAGATCTGGTGTGTGAGGCGCCTGTGATTTGACGGCCCTCCTTGCGGCGCCCAGGGTTACTGTGTTGGTCTCGACTTCCACGGTGATGCTGGGGGCGGGGTGCGGACTGTGCCGCGAGGGCGGCATCGATGCGAGTCCTTCCCAGCGAATCCTCGTCCTCGTGCTCGTCCTCGTCCTCGTCCTTCTCATCGTCGTCGTCGGCGTCCACCTTCTCCTCCTCCTCCTCCTCCTCCTCCTCCTCCTCCTCCTCCTCCTCCCTCTCCTCCTCCTCCTCCTCCTCCTCCTCCTCCTCCTCCTCCTCCTCCCTCCTCCTCCTCCTCCTCCTCCTCCTCCTCCTCCCTCCCCTCCTCCTCCTCCTCCTCCTCCTCCTCCTCCTCCTCCTCCTCCTCCTCCTCCTCCTCCTCCTCCCCTCCCCCCCCCTCCCCCGAGCCTCGAACCTCAGCCTCGAAGCCTCGAGCCTTCAGCGAGAGAACACTCTCCGCCCACTCCTCCCCCGCGGCGCGACTGGGCCCCTCGGGCCTCGCGGGCGCCGCGGCCCCCGGCCGGTGCTCCGCCGGCGGCGCAGCCATTTTTTCGGCCGCGGGCGCACGCCCGGCGGCGGCGCCGCTCGGGGCGAAGACGGCAGCGAACAGCCAGGATCTAAGATCTGGCCGCTGCGCGGGGATCGGATCGGAAGAAACCGAAGGAGCGACAACCGCTGCGGACCATCGTCGTCCGGGCCCAGAGCGGAACGGGCTGATGAGGCCGTGGTCTCTGGAATCTAGCGCCTGGACACATGCAGCGCGAGGCATCTAAAAAGGAAGGAGGAGAGGACGACAAAGAGGAGGAAGTCCTTGGTGTTTGTGTAAGCGTGCGTGTCGGGTCGGAGCGGCCTGGCGCCCACTCCCTGCTGGGAATGGTGCCCCGTTGGCAGCCAACAGGACTGCCTCGATAGGCCGTGGGTGGTGACACGCGCGGCAAGTAGGACAGGGGTGTCGGACATCGTTCTCGAAGGGGGCCGATAATCACTACGGGGGGATGTTCAACATCGGTGTTCGCGGAGGAGCTCGAAAAAAAAGTTGTCCGGGCAACTTGCTTGTGCTGATGTACGGCTGTACGGTTTCCAGATACGCAGTGCACGAATTGGTTTCGTCGAGGCAGTAGTAATAGTTTGTAGCAACACTGATAATACGAGTACTAGTAGTGGTGGTGGTGGTAGTAGTAGGAGCTAAAGCAGCAATAGCAGCGATAGTAGTAGTAGTAGTAGTAGTAGTAGTAGTAGTAGTAGTAGTAGTAGTAGTAGTAGTAGTTGCTGTAGTAGTAGTAGTAGTAGTAGTAGTAGCAATAGTAACAGTAGCAATAGTAGCTGTAGTAGTAGTCGTAGTAGTGATAGTAGTAGTAGTAGTAGTAGTAGTAGTAGTAGTAGTAGTAGTGGTAGTAGTAGTAGTAGTAAGACTAGTACTACTACTAGTAGTGGTAGTAGTGGTGGTGGTGGTAGTAGTAGTTGTTGATGTAAAAGTACTAAGAGTAGTAATAGTAATCGTGGAAAAAAGAGCAGTAGTGGTGGCAGTCGGAATAGCTTTAAGGTGCTAGTAACACTAGTAACGCTAGCGGTTGTAGTGGTAGTAGTTGTCGTAGAAGTATTACTAATAGTATAAATAAATGATTGAAGTAGTAGCACTGGAGAAATAAGACTCGTACTCGCGATGCTAGAAAAATGAGAACTCGCTGTTGCAGTAACAGTTGTAGCAGTAGAAGAATAAGTAGCAGCGGCAGTCATAATAAGAAGTGAAGTAGTCGTACACTTGGTGGTGGTAGTAATACTAGAAATGGTGGTATGCAATCCATCGTAGAAGTGACGGTGGCAGTAGAAGTAGTTGTAGAGGCAATAGTGGTATCAGCACGTAGCTGCAAAAGTAGTGAGACGTATAAATGAACGGCTACTATTACGACTACTATTACGACGACTACTACTACTACCACTACTACTACTACTGCTACTACTGTTACGACTACCACTACGACTACGACCACCACTACCACTACCACTATCACTACTACTACTACTACTACTACTACTACTACTACTACTACTACTACTACTACTACGGATGATAAGACGAACAGCATTAGTAGTCGTAGTAGGCGTAGTAGCAGTAGATGACGCAGTACGAGTAGTAGACGAGCTGGAAATAAATTGCAGTACCCGTAGTGGCGTTGGCAGTAATAGTGGTAATTGAGCTAGTAACAACAGCTGGGCTAGCACAACAGTAACAGCTAGTGGAAGCAGTCGTGGGGACAACAGCAACACTCGAGGAAATAATGGCAGTAGTAGCTTGTGTTGGAAGATGTGTAGCAGTCGCCGTGCTAGTAGTGGCGGTGATACTGATAGTGATAGTGATGGTGATAGTGATAGTAATGGTAGCACTAGTAGTAGTAGTAGTAGTAGTAGTAGTAGTAGTAGTAGTAGTAGTAGTAGTAATACTAGTAGCAGTAGTAGTAGTAGTAGTAGTAGTAGTCGTAGTAGTAGTAGTCGTAGTAGTAGTAGTAGTAGTAGCAGTAATAGTAGTTGTAGTAGTAATAGTAGTAGTAGTAGTAGCAGTAGTAGTAGTAGTAATAATAGTAATGGTGGTAGTACGCGTCGTCGTAACAGTACTTGTCGCAATAGTAACCGTGCTCGCAATAGCAATGGGAAAGAAACTGATAGTAGCCGCCGTAGTAGTAGCTGTGCTAGGAAAGGTAGTAGATGCAGTCCCGTAGTAGTATGAGTAGTATACTGGAACTACCAGAAGCAGTAGGAGTAGTAGTGGCATCAGCTGTTGCAGTAGAAGGAAGTAGTGGCACTCGTCGTAGTAATAGTAAGAAAAGTAGTAGGCGAAGAAGTAGCAGTAGTAGTAGTAGTAGTAGTAGTAATAGAAGTAGTAACAGTAGTGGTAATAATAGCCGTAACGGTGCTAGCAATAGTATTAGTGGTAATAGAATTAGTAGTAGTAGTAGTAGTAGGAGTAGTGGTAACACCAGTAGTAGTAGTAGTAGTAGTAGTAGTAGTAGTAGTAGTAGTAGAAGTAGTAGTAGTAGTAGTAGTAGTATCGTAGTAGTAGTAGTAGTAGTAGTAGTAGTAGTCGTAGTAGTAGTAGTAGTAGTAGTAGTAGTAGTAGTGGTAGTGGTAGTAGTAGTAGTAGTAGTAGTAGTAGTAATAGTAATAGTCGTCGTCAGGGTAGTACGAGTAGTAGTACGAGACGGAATAGTAGTAGCAGTCGTAGTATCCCGTAGTACTAGTCGCCGTAGTAGTAATAGTACTAGTAGTGGTGGTAGTAGTGGTAGTAGTAGTGGCAGTAGTAGTAGTAGTCGTCGTCGTAGTAGTCGTCGTAGTAGCCGTGGTAGTGGTAGTAGTAGTAGTAGTAGTAGTAGTAGTAGTAGTAGTAGGTAGTAGTAGTAGTAGTAGTAGTAGTAGTAGTAGTAGTAGTAGCAGTAGTAGTAGTAGTAGTAGTAGTAGTAGTAGTAGTAGTAGTAGTAGTAGTAGTAGTAGTAGTAGTACTAGTAGTAGTAGTAGTAGTAGTAGTAGTGGTAGTAGTAGTAGTAGTAGTAGTAGTAGTAGTAGTGGTAGCAGTGGTACTATCATACTGGCATCTTCAACCCTTAGGGATGAACGCCCCCTGGGTACTGGAAGCGAGGCACTCTCGAGCGCCGCGGCCCCCGGGCGGTTCCTCCTATGTCTATCAGATAGGCCTCTTTTGTCACGAGGACGTATATCTAGATGCCCGCCTAGATGCTTATCTCCCGCCCCCCCAGAATGTATGTCGTATGTACATCTAGATGCCCACGCCCCGAATCCAAACCTGTGGATCATGTCTCGACCTAGATCAACGGATGCAGATCAACTTTCTGAACGCAAGACGGATAGGAAATATTGCCAATCCGTCCATCCACTGAGTTTACGGGTTCCGTTCGTTTCTTTAACAGGGTCTCACTGAAAAGAACGGACGCTCCATGCACATCGAAAGACTGATGTTGCCTGGTTGCCACCGAATCCGCCGCCTCACATCAGGGCGGCCATGGGCGGCCTCTCATGGCCCTTGTGGAAGAAGGGCGCTCATCCTACCCCCCCCGAGGACAGGATTCGGCCGATGCACCCACCAGTATGTTGATCCATCGATTGCTTGTCAGTGCGAACTCTGTAAGATTGGCGCTCAAATCGCCCTCCCGATCAATTGTTGAAGTTCGCGTTGATTCTTCGATCGAGTTTTCTCAAGGACCGACCTTGACCAAAACCTTTTTTAAATTATCGGTTCGTCGGCTGTCATGGCGGACTTTGCTTGTGGGCGGGGGGGGTCTATGAAAAACTGAATCCCACCAGCCCTCTGGGCGTCGGTGGTTTAGGGAGTTTCCTCTTCCACCCCTCCTTCTTCCCCTTCGAGGAAGGGTTTACTCCTCCCCCTACCCCCTCCCCATGGACCTGGACAGGGGGTTTCGCGAGTCGACGGAACGCCCAAAACGGCCTCGGCGAGGTTGCCCAAATCATCTTTTTACCAAGGTTTTGGCACCATTGTGGCCTCCTGAAAGGGGTGCCCTAATTAATGCTCTCCTCTTGTTTGATCCATTTCCTCCAAGATGGCCCCAAGAAGCGCCCAGGACGCCCCCAGAGGTCCCAAGATGGCCCCAAGATGGCCCAAAGAGGCCCCCAAGAAGCCCCCAGGAGGCCCCCAAGAGACCCCCAAAAGACCCCAAGAGATCCCCCAGAGACACCCAAGATGCTCCAAGAGGCCTCTGCGAGAATGTCAAATCATTGATTCTGCGAAGGTTTTAGCCACATGTTGGCCTCTTGGGGGGTGGGGGCACTGATTAAGATGACTCCAAGAGCGCCTGGCAGAGCCCAAAATGACCTCCAAGATGGCTCAAGATATCCCAGCTGTCTCATAATGGTTTCCTCTGTGTGCTGCCCACTTCCCTGATCGAGGCAATTCCTCTGGGCATCGTTTCTGGATGGGCTGGTGGGGATTTTTTGTTGGTCGCGGCCGCGAGACAAGGGTCAGGCGGCGAAGGCAACGTCCGGGCCACGGGCGAGGCTAATTGGCTAGGACAGGAGCGTCGGCCAGCCCCCTCAGACGGCACCTGCAGGCTGGGTGACGCTGAACTGGCTGACGTACTGCAAGCTCGGGCACGCGCACTGGACAAAATGATCAGAATTCGAGTGGCCAACGCAGGACTCGCGCATGACCCGCGGACCTCAGTGGGCAGGTCACTGTGCAAGGTGAAGATGGGATGGCCACAGGGGTGAGTCGACGATGTGGCGCCAGACTCCAAACGGACGACCTGCGTAAGCCAAGCCAGCTGAGCAGTCGTGGACCGTGGTGCAGCGCACTGGGGGGCTGAAGGTGGGCCTGAAGGGCTGTACCTGACGCTGAAGGCTGAACCACTCAGCACACCAGCCAGTCCCAATGAGACCACATCACAATGTCGGGGGTACCGTGCGACTGTGACCCATCAAGCGCGCGCCGGCACGGTGCGGCCACTGGGAGTGGGGGAGCCCGCTGGCGTGGTGAGCATCGCCAGCGAAGAGGTAGAGATGGAGTGCACTGGAGTGGAGGTACCGCGAGGCGAGCCGGACCCGATCAGAGGGTCTCCAAGAGCACACGTTGAGCGATACCTCGCGGGGCACGCGGCGTTGGTACGGGCGATGTGGTGTAGTCGCAAAGCGGTGTGCCGGGGGGGGCTGCACAATGAGGAGGAGGGCCGCCAGACGCCGGTCCGGCCACGCCCGCCGCAGGCACATGCCACCCGGGCCCCGAGCCCGCCACCGTGAGCCACGCGGCCCCCCAGGGCCGCACCGTACCGCCGCGGGGGGGGGAAACCAGCCCCAAACAGCGATGGGCGAGGGTGGCCCTGGGAGGGGGGCGCCACCCACAACGTCTGCCAGAACGTCGGTGGCCCCCGTAGCCAAGAGCGGGGGACACCCGTCTGGCTCCAGCAGTGGGAGGCGGGGGGAAAGCCGCCTCTCCCCTTGTTCAGGTCCTCTCACACTTGGGATGGGAGAAGTGGTTGGTCCAGGGGGTCGCAGCTGATCGCCGCTCAGGTGAAGATGGGTGCGTCCTTGAAAGTTGGTCCTCGGGGGTCGCAGCTGATCGCCGCTAGAGTCGATATTGCCAAAACTGCGACCTGAACAGGTCGACCCGCTGGCGCGTGGGGGGGGGGTCCCGCGGCCGTCCCCCCGCCACCAGCGGATGGGTTGCTGTCGTCGTCGGACAGCAAAGTGGGTGAGCCCGGGACCTGTCTGTCCTGCGGGCGGGTCCCCTGTCGTTTCAGGGGGGTGAGATGTCGGGAGCTGGGGGGGGAGCCCCCCCCGCTGGGCCCGAAAAGGGGGGTCGGTCCACTTGTCCAGTGTGGGCTGTCTAGCTATGCTGCGCCGTGGGTGAGATGCCTGGTAACCTGCGCCCCAGCGGAGGTTGCCCCTAGGTATTACGGCCTGAGCCGGGCGCGGCGAGGTGAAACTGGCCCCTTAGGGGCACGAAGAGAGGGTAGGGAGGGACAGAATTCGTTGGCCAGGGGCGCCAGAGGTGCTGAGGCGGGTCAGCCTGGCACCGTCAGCCCTGGGTGTAGGAGTCGTCCCTTGCCCATCAGCGGGAGCGCTGGTGGGGATTCGCGAAGCGTCAACAATTGGGGTTACAAGCAGAGCAGCGAAACAATGCCGCCCGCTACGCCCGTGCATGGGCGTACTGGCCGAATGGCGAGATGCAGAAGAACCTCCAAACTGGATTGGTCCGTGGAGGTGCGCGGAAACACGCGCGAGAGATGTGTCATCCCTCGCGCATGTCCTGTGCATCTCAAAATTTGGAGGATGTCTCAGGCGACACGCTCGTGATCCGATCACTCGACGCGGACATCCCCATGTGTGCATTACATGTCCTTGCACGTCCCGCTGTGAGCGCGTGGCCGTGAACGTCTGGGTGCGAGAGCGAATCTGAGTAGACGACGAGCGCGACGAGCACGACGAGTACGACGACGACGCCAACGACGGCAGCGGCGGCCACGATGAGGGACGGCGACGACGACCATTCACAAGTAGACAAGCAGTGGGCAAGCCCCCTCCCCTCCCATGTCCCCTGCGTACCACTCATCGTGCCCCCGCCCTTCTCATCCTCCTCCTGCGTCTTCGTCCTTCTCCTCCGGCCATCCGTCCTCCGTCGTGGCCGCCAGCCTTCTCCCTACGTCGAAGTGATTACGGGGCTTGGGCTGGACAGGGATCGGAGATGCAAAACCAAGCGACTCGTTGTGCATCCCCGCGATCTGGCCGCCTAGGGTGCCGAAGTCAGCGCCTCCCTCGAGACATCCTGGCCATCTGTTTTGAAAGCGCCGACGTCAAAGCCGCCAGACAGGCAAACCGTCTGAGGAGCCCCCACAATGTGAGCGCGAACGTGCAAATGTCCCACCCCTGGCAGCTCCTTCTTGATGCTGAAATCAGCGCCTCGCTGGAGAAATCCTCACAATCGTTCTGAAAGCACCGAAGTCCAAGCCACCAAACAGGCAAACCGCGTGAAACATCCCCGCAATCTGGGTGCGAACGGGTAAATGTCCCCAACCCTGGCGGCTCCTCCAGTTCGCATGCGATTACAAGACGAAGCCAGGACGAGGATAAATTCTGGTGAAGACAAATCGAGAATCTCTGAGATCCGGCAGCTCTTGAAAATGACTCGGGCGCCGCGGCCTTTTCAGAACGTCCCCGAACGCTCTGAGAGCGTGCCGGAACGCTCTGGAACGGAGTTTTCCTCGTCCCAGCCCCATCCGAGGTTACTAATTTCGATACACCCGATATACCCCGCACATGTATCGTGGCCACATATGGAGCTCCACCGTAGACGATACTCACAACTGCGGCACTCGCAGCTGCAAAAGCTGGGGACCTTCGCCGTCCGCCAGGATATTTTCTTCGAGGCCCGACGAAAGGCAGTCTCAGACGTCCAAAATGTATCCGACAGAGAGCCCGTGGTCCGGGCCCAAACGGTAACCCCCTGGTTGGATCAAGAAGAGAATACTGGCACCATCAAGCGAAAAGACTACTAGCACCATCAAGCGAAGCAGATCCTGGCTCGCCAGGATATTTTTCGAGGCCCGAAGATATGGCAGGCTCAGACGTCTACAATGCATCCGCCAGGGAGCCCGTGGCCTGGGCCCAACGAGAACCTCCTGGCTGCATTGAAAAAAATGCCCCACTGTCAGGAAAGAGGGGGGGGGGGGGGCCTTCCTGGCGCTACGAGTGAACGCGCGGTAGAAACACCATGAAAGTCACGCGTGCCTGTCTCCAATTTAGCGCCGAGCTCTCTCTCGGTCCCCCCTTTCACGGTAGAGGACTACTAACACCATCAAGCGAAGGACGCAGCAGATGACGGAGAACCCCGAAGCCCATGAAAATGCACAGACTCATACAGCCATGCGCCTCGCACATCCGTCTGGGGCGGTGGCAACGTACTCGTGGTCGTCTTCTCCCAGAAGGCCTCCGACAGCAAACCCCACGCGCCCAAAATGCTTCGCGAACACGTTCAGATACGCCACGCCGCTGCGCGTATGCCCGCGAACGACCTTCAACTCGACCCCACTGAAAACAACCCAGCCTGCAACCCCGGCCCCACTCTGCGACGCGCTGTAATGATACCCTCCGGCTCGCTTACCGTTCGCCCAATGCCCGGTCACGTTCAAGGCTTGGAGGTAGATGTCGACGCACGGTCTACCCAATCGGCGCGCATTGGCCTCCACACGAAGCAATACTTTTCATCGCGCCCTCCACGAGGGATGTTTATCAGAATGTGCCGCCCTGGCTTCATCAAATCGAACCGCTCGCCATACACATTTTGAAGACGGGGGTCGCCAGTGGCAGCCACGTTTCTGCTGGCCCCGGCCGCCTGAGAACCTGAAGAAAAGAACGTCGGATGTGGTGTTGGCCAACCTGGAAGATAAGGCGTTGGGCAGGGCGTCGGGAACGCCGTCGGGTAGGGCGTCGGGAAGGGCGTCGGGTAAGGCGTCGGGTAGGCCGTCGGGAACGCCGTCGGGTAGGGCGTTGGTGCAGGCGTCGGTGCTGGAGTCGCTGCCTGCTGGATAATTAGACGGTTGATCATTCCACACCCCTTGGCCTAACTTCCAGTAAATGTCAAGAGCCCATCGCTGACAGAAACGGCGAGAATCTTACTTGCTGCTGGTCCAGCAGGAACATTGCCAAGACCTAACGACTGCCCTTCCAATCTGCACCCGTTCGTGCGAGTTGAGAACCCGGCATCCTGTATCACAACTTCAACAAAATAGTTTCCATTTGACACCGCGAGTTTCCAATGCCCGCCTGCACAATTTGAGTGGCGGTCAGGGACCACTCCTGCATTCTGCAAATCATCATAACCGCTTGTTCCGCGATTCCTTACCACTGTTGTGGGCCACCCGTTAATCATGTACGCCGCATTTGTTGCCACAGAACCAACCATAGAAGTACCTGTTACCCCGTGAACCATACATGTACCCGTAATCTGGAAGCCAGCCAGAAGGCACACTCGTCCCTTCAATTTGAAAATGTATGTTCAGAACGCTAGCGTAGGTGTTGGCGTCGGTGCGGGCGTTCGGGCGGGCGTTTGGTGCCGGTGTGTGAGCAAGCGTGTCTTTCGTGGAGCGTGCCCTGATCGACATCGCGGCGGGCACGGCGCAGACAGGCGGCAGCAAGCGCAAGGCATCTAGAACCGTCTGAGACACTCCGAGATCTGGGACGGCGAGTATGCGACAACCATGCGATCGTACAACCATCAAGGAAGCACCTGGCGTGTCTCAAGGGATTTGTTGACGGGCAGAACACTACGCAGTTTTGTTCGTTGTCACAAAAACGCGCACAGAGCAGCGTTTCTCCGTCCTCCCCCCCGCCGCGGGCACCGCGAATCGCCGCGCGGCCCGCGGGGGGGTGGAAGAGGGGGGCGCGCTCAGGTCCTCGTGCACTTCGTGTTCTGGGTCTTGGTTCCCTTCGTGACTTTCTCCCCGCGGTGGGGGGAGGGCAAACGTACCCCCGCGCACGACGCGCGGCGCAGGGGCGCGCAACGGCCTATCGCGAGGCCTGCGCGCTCCGCGCGCGCGCGTCGGCTTGCCGCACCCTTCGCCGCTCCTGTGGCTGGGGCGGGTTGCGGGGTGTCGCTGCACCCGCGCGCTCCCGCGGGGCGCGGCGACGCGAGCAAGTTGTCGCGCGCCCGCCCCGCGGGTGCGGGCCTACCCAATGTGCAGCGCTCCCCGCGCTCTCCCAACCCCCGCAAAGCTGTCTAGGGCAGCGTCTGTTGTGTGGCGCCCGTGGGCTGTCTCGGGCAACTCCTGGGCAACCCTGAGCCAATGTGGGAGCACGTGGACACCTTGGGAAGCACTGCAGCCGTGTTAAAGGCCCTCGCGGGACACCTGAGGGCGCGGCTGGACCGTCTTGGAGGCTGGAGGCCTCCCAGGGAACCGCTTCGGGCCAGCTTCGGTCGCACAGAATTCGTCCTGGGGCCATCGCGGGGTCCTTTTGGGCCGTCTGGAGGCCATCTTGAGAGCTCCTTGGGCTTTCAAGACGCGGAACTGGGGTCGCTCTCCTTCCCCCTGGTCCACGCAGCGGCAGAATGGTGGAAGCCACTATCACAGGGGATGGGGATCTTTCTGGGTGGCGGAAACCACTATCACAGGGGACAGGACAATTTCAAGTCGCTCGCCACCGTTGAGCCACAAGCCGGCTCGGTACAACACAGCAGCGGGTCGGGGAGAGCAGTATGGGGAAACGATCTGGGAGTATAGAATGTGCCCGAATACAGCGGCTTCAACCGACACAGCCTCACAAGCGTAACGGCAAATATGTAAGTGGAGTGTGATCAAGCCGCGGCACCTCGAGACTTCGGGAGGGTTCCAAGAGGGCCGTACATGAGATACAAATATAACACAAGCCGCTGCCTCGTCAAGGACTGTGTTGTCAAATTCGTCTTAAGGTCTAGGCTTCCTTGGGGTTCTCCTGGGAGCACCACAGGCTACCAGGAGAGCTCTCCAAGACGACCTCAGATAGCTCGAAGCGACCCCAAGGGAGCTCTGGGAGCAACCCAAAACCTCCAACAAGTTAACACAAATTTGACCAACGCCGTCCTGGACGAGGCTGCTGTTTGTGTAAACTTGTATTGAAGTGGGGCCTTCCTGGGGATCTCCTGAAACTTCCAAAAGCCCCCAAGAGATCTCGAGGAGACGGCCTGGGAAAGCCCGAGGGGGCGCCAAGGGAGCTCCAGGAGCGGCCCAAGAGCCCAAACAATTTAACATACATTTGATACAACGCCGTGCCTGATGAAGAAACGGCTTGTGTTAGATCTGTTCTACATTTGCTGCCATTTTCGGGTCGTCTTGGGCGCCTCATGGGCCGTCTTGCGGCGGTCTTCGGGGTCTCTTCGGACGTCGTGGAGCGATGAAACCTCGAACAATTGACGAACCCCAAAAAACATTGAAACGCCTATCAACAAGTCATGGAAACATCGAAAACCTCTTGGGGCCCTCTGAGGAGCGCTCGTCGAGTCCTCTTGGACCGTGTGGGAGCATCTTCGGACGGAAGGCTCGAATTATCGGTTCGGGTTCCTGCGCTCGGGCCCCTCTTGGGTCCGTCTTGGGGCGTCTTGGGCGCCTCTAGAGCCATTTTGGAGGCCTCTTGGGCCGTTTGGGGGCACTCTTGGGGGCCTCTTGGCTTGTTTTGGGGCGGTCTTGGGGGCCTCTTGGGACGTCGGGGCGCGCCGGAAGCAAGAACAGTCGAGAACCCCGAACGCACAGGACAACCTACAACAATCTACTGTTTTTGCCTCCTGGGGCCCTCTGGGGAGCGCTCGTCGCATCCTCTTGGGGCGTCTGGGGGCATCTTGGGACAGAAGGGTCGAGAAGTGGCTTCGGGCTCCCGCTCTTGGGCCTCTCTTGGGTCCGTCTCGAGGCCCTCCTGGGCCCTCTTGGGCCCACGTTGGTTACGTCTTGGAACCATCTTGATAGAGGAATGAGAACTATGCACATACACCGATCTTGAGCCGTCTTGGGGCCCTCCTGGGGGCCTCTTAAGCCTTCGTGGGGGCGCCGGAAGCTCGAGAGTCAAGAACCCCCCCCCAAAAAAAACACGGAACCACCTGAGTGAAATCAGTGGCTTTTGCCTCGTATGGCCCCCTGGGGAGCGCTCCTCGGGTTCTCTCGGGCCGTCTTGAAACTATCTGTGGGGCCGTCCGCAGCCACGCGGGACATCTGAAAGCCTTCAGGTCTCTTTGACGTCACTTCGGCCATCTGGGCCATTCTCGAGCCGCTCGACAGGGTCCCTGGGGAGCCTGGGGCGCCCATGGCGACCAGAGGCAGCTGGGACGCCCCCGACCCTGTACCCCGATGTGTATATATATATATATAGAGAGAGAGAGAGAGAGAGAGACAAAAAAAGAGAGAGAGAGAGAGAGAAAGGAACAAAAAAAGGCAGAGACAGAGCAATGGCCAATCATGTATTTCGTTTTTTGCGCAGCAAAAAACAAAAAGACCAATGGGTGCATTAAGACGGGCACCGCTGCACTGGCAGTCTCAGGCTCGTTTGGGCCCCCTGCGCTTTTAAGGAATAACGGCATGGCGTCTTCCACCTCCCCCTTCCACGCGTGTGTCACATTGCAACCAGACCGGCCACTTTACAACCAGATGGAGCACTTTACGACCAGAATGGGTTTTCCCAGAAGGGCACTTTACAACCAGGAAGACCACTTTATAACCAGGCGAGTAAACGCACATGAGCGACACATGCTCTTCAATTTCCAATCTCTCTGGGTTGTAAAGTCACCCGTCTGAAGCGAGAATATGTGAAGTGGCGGATTCATACTGGGATCCAACAAAAGTCCCATTGGAATCCTATTGGCACCCTTCCCACTGAGATCTTTTTGGCACCAGATGAATCCCATTAGTGGGCATCCAACAAGATTCCTCGATGTGGGGCCTACGGGTGTCCTATTTGAACAGGCTCCCAGGGGCGATGGGAGAAGGGAGAGGAGGAGGAGAGGGAAGGAGGGGCAAGGACGGGGCGAAGGAGAAGAGCGAGGGGGATCCAAACGCAAGCAAAACATGTTGCGCGAATGCGAAACTCGACCAGTCCTTGTCTCATGTCCCTCCTCCTCCTCAGCCCTCTCCGGGTGCAGGAGAAGGGGAAGGAGAAAGGAGGAAGGAGGAGGAGGGAAGGAGGAGGAAGAGGAGGAGGTGGGAGTAGAAGCAGGAAAGCCTTGCTATTTCTGAATGTTCCACAAATTCCATATAGCCCTTCATACGAAGGCTTGCTATTTCAATAAACTCCAGAAATTTACAGGTTGGTTTCAAAACAATGTGAAGGGCGAGGGGGTGGTGCCAGTCGGACACGGCTGATCGTTTGGAGAAGCTCTGGATTTATGGAAGTTGTAGAAAACAATACGTCGCATGAAATGTGTTATGGAATTGTATGGGATTATAGAATTAGCTAGGTTGTCCTGCTTCCCATAGAATCGACCAGCGTTTCAATGAGATGATTCTTGCGAGCGCACTGGGGAGGACGAACTGAATTGATGAAGCGCTCTCCGACGCCAAGTTGGGAAACGCCCAGAACCGCCCAGTCGCCCAGTGTGGCTTAGATGTATATGCACATAATGTACACTAAGATGTCGAACCTTGACAAGATGTGGATTAAGATGGCGTCGCTTGAGATGGCATATATCATGCTGATGTATCTCAAGATGGTGTAGATCATGTACTTAGGAGGGGGTGCACAAGGGGCTGCCTCCAACATAAATATATATACATATATACATACATACAGGCATACATACATATACATATACATATACATATACGTATACATATACATATACATATACATATACATATACATATACTTATACATATACCTATACATACACAAACACATATAGCTATATATGTATAAATACATGCATACATACACACATACATGCATACATACACACACATACATACATACATACATACATACATACATACATACATACATACATACATACACACGTACGTACGTACGTACGTACATACATACATACATCTACATGTGCACACATATGTGTGTATATACACACTTATATATATATATATATGTGTGTGCATACACATATATATATATATATATGTATATACATATATGTGGTATGATCCTCCTTATCTACATGTGCACACATATGTGTGTATATACACACTTATATATATGTGTGTACATTCACATATATATATATATGTGCATATATGTGGTATGCTCCTCCTTACCCTGCTCATGCTCCTCCTCCTCCTCCTCCTCCTCCTCCTCTTCCTCCTCCTCCTCCGCCTCGTCCTCCTCCTACCCGTTGGCAGCCCCGGCAAGAGAGGCCAGGCGCACGCGGCCGAAGACGGCAGCAGCGTTCGGGGAGCGCGCAACGCGCGCGCGCCGAGGGTGCGCCCTGGGGCCGCGCGGGGGCGGGCGCGACGGCAGCTCACTCGTCGTCGCCGAAAGGGTCCTTGATCTCCACGCTCCCGTGGGCCTTCATGTTCCGAGGCGGGGATGTATTCACATCCATCGCCTGAGAACCGACGTCCTGGTGCCCCAGCGGGCGGTGGATATGGATGGATTTCGGCCCCTGGGGGCCCAAATATGTCAATGTCCACCGCCTGCCGAGGCTCCGAAAACTGACCCTCCAGGCGGTGCTCAGGTATCAATTCCCGCCTCGGACCTCACGTGGGCTCAGGGGGGGAGCGTGGGCCTGGAATCGGAGATACATCGCCGACAGAGCGGCGATGAGCCCCCGATTGCGACACCGCACGTTCTTGGGCGGGGCGGGCCGCCAGGGCACGGTCGGCGGCGAATGAAGATAGAGGGTCGATGCATCCCCCCCTGGGCCTATCCCCCCTAACGTTGCCCCTTTGGGGGGAGGGGGGGAACGCGGAGGCTGAAGGATGTGGGGGGGAGGAAGGTTTGGATGTTCATAGCGCTGCACACGCCGTACACTGCGATGCGCGGGAAGGGCTTACGGTGAACAACTGATCGTCTACGCTCTCGACGAGTGGTGGTCGCGACCAGGGCGGAGCATGGCCTAGGCAGGCCTGAGCTAGATCGAATCGCAAGATCGTGTTCGCGATCGCAGACGGATTGCATCGCGCCTGAACCAACGCGGGAGGCTGTAGGAAGGAGGAGGAGGCAACACCGCTCTATCCGAAGCGAGAACCCAACACAGAAGGATTAGGAATTAGCCTGGTCAAGGACCCAATCATATGCAGTGGCGAGTACCGCAAGACAAGGTGGAAACTGAGGGAGTGGGCGAGCAAAGGGACTGTGGCGTGCGTGAGAAGGACGGAGCGGCATTGCTGATGGGGTCGCAAAAAAAAAACGCAACGTGATACACCTGAATGTAAACAGCCACGGCTGATCTGAGCGTCTGTCGGCCCGGCCCTGCGGAGCAGCAGGGCGGGGTCTGCGGAGCAGGCGGCGTAGCCTTTGGTGGAGCTTCTATAAGGCCACGGAACTACGAGGGGTGCACAAAAATGGACGCGGTTACGCATGTGTTTCCTGCCGATGGGGCAATTCGGTGGAGCTGCATAGGAGGCCGCGAAGAGTACGAGGGGTGTCCCGAAATAGGCGAGGTCACACATGCGATTCCCGCCACTGGGGCCTTCAGCGGAGCTCCCTATGGGGCCACGAGGCAGGCGTGCCAGGGGTGTGCCAAAATGGGCACGGTCACGCATGCGACTCCTGCCACTGGGGCCTTAGGTGAGCTCCTTATGGGATCACGTGTGATCGATGTGCCGACACGGGCGCGGCCACGCTAAGATTCCTACAGTTGGGGCCATCCACGGAACGTGTGAGGGTGTGCAGGAATGGTCTGGAAAAAGTATGCGAACGCAACCACTGAAGCATCAGGCGGAGCTCCATA
>CAUYUJ010020071.1:95000-115000 GCA_963575745.1 Prorocentrum cordatum | reverse complement strand
GCTCCTCGTCACTGAACGAAGACACAGACAACGCGCTCGTCGCAAACCACCTCATACTCGTTTGCGGCCGAGGGGGGCGAAGGGCAGGAGGAGTGGGAGGAGGAGGAGGAGGAAGAGGAGAAGAGGAGGAGCAACAAGAGCGCGGAGGAGAGGGGCAAACGCCAGAAGGACATGCTCGATTTGGCGTACTCATTGTACATCTCTGGCTTGTTCGAGTTCTTCCACTCGATGGCCTTGCACCGACGCGGAGGCCCCCCACTGACTATACACCGACCCGATGTCCTGCCCCCCTCTCCCCTGCTTGGAAAGACAAAAAAAGTTCCGACACCGCTTCTCCCCCGGCCTCTCCTGGGGTGCGCTCTGACCAGAATTTCGCGAAGAATCCAGCCGTGGTGACGGTGACCCTCCAGAAAAAGCACTGGTATCGGCACCTGTTCCTCATCTGACGCCTATCCCCCTCACCCCTCCTCCAATCTCTGATATCACCTCATGCTCCTCCCTCGACTTCCGCGGCCCCCCGTCCCTCCTCCGCCGCTTCCTGCGAAGCAAAAGGAGGAGGGAAGGGGAAGAGAGCAGGACTGGACAGGCGGGCAGGATGTTTCCTGGCAGCGATGGGCAGAGGATCCTTCCCGAATGTGGCGTGCACAACAGACAAAAGCAAGCATGGAAACGCACGGCGGCGCGTCTCGTGGCTTCACCTGCGCCTCCGCCGCCGCCGCCGTCGCCACCGCGGCCGTCGCCGCCGCTGTCGCCGCCTGGCTTTTCCGCGCAGGCGGCGCTGGCCGCGCACCCGCCGCGGTCACGCGGCCGCCGCAGCCGCCGCAACCGAGCCAGGGGCAGGGACCGGGGAATCGGCCGGATCGCCTCAGAAGCGTAGGGGGGCCTCCTCCCTCCTACTCTTCCTCCTTTTCTCCTCCTCCTCCTCCTCCTCCTCCTCCTCCTCCTCCTCCTCCTTTTCTCCCCCTCCTCCTATTATCCTCCTCGTCCTCCTCCTCCGCCTCCTCCTCCTCCTCCGCCTCTTCCTTCTGCGTTATGTATGGTAACGGTCGTCAACACGGGCCCAGGTACTGGTAACGCTTGGCCGGGGTGGGGCACGTCGGTGCGGGAACACGCTGCGATCGCCATAGCACGCGCGAGGGCACCAGCGTGTGGGAGCGGGGGTCAGACCCGCCCCCTGCGTACGACCGTTACCATTACGTGGGAGGAAGATTCTGGTTTGGTGAACGACCATCACGCGCCACACGACAGCAACAACAACAACAACCACCACCACAACCACCACAACCACCACCACCACAACAGCAACCACAACAACAACAACAACAACAACAACAACAACAACAACAACAACAACAATAGCAACAACGACCACAACAACCACAACGACCACAACAACAACCACAACCACAACCAAAACCAAAACCAAAACCAAAACAACCACACCACCAACAACAGCAACAGCAACAGCAACAGCAACAGCAACAACAACAGCAAAACAACACCAACAACAACAGCATCAACAGCAACAGCTAAAACAACAACAGCAGCGACAATCATGCCCAATCAACACGTATATCACGTACCCTCGAGACCCGCCCTGTTAGTATTCGACCGCAACCTCCTTAGAGGTATATCTGTCTGACTTGCAACGTGTACTTCGTGCGGCCATAAACACAAGGTAAAAGAGGACGGAGGGAAGGAAGGGGCCAGAGGCAGGCGGGTTGCTGAAGCGTGCTTCCTGCATGAATCGCGAGGAAGTCTCGGGCGATAGCGCGATTATCCAATACATCGTGAGGAAATCCATAGCGAGAGCATGATTCTTAAGTGTCGAGGGCGCGGCGTCTGAATAAAATGCGGGGAAGTCCCACGCGGGAGCACGATCCCTGTATAAAGTGTGAGGACGTCCCGCGCGAGAGTCCGATTTGGGAATACATGATGAGGAAATATCAGGCTGGAGCCTTGGTTGTTGTTGTTGCTGTTGTTGTAAACCGGGGGCCAGGGGCCAGAGTTGGTGTTCCCTCACTGTACCTGTACAAAAACGAAATGCGAATCCCCGGTGAAGCACTCTAATTGAAAAAACAATGGCTACCGGAAGGGGAGCCAAACATAGCTATTCGTTGGGAATGATGAATACAACAAAAAAAGACAGCAACCACAACACCACCACCACCAACAACAACAACAACAACAGCATCAGCAACAACCACAACAACCACTACTACTACTACTACTACTACTACTTCTTCTACTACTACTACTACTACTACGACGACTACTACTACTACTGCTACTACAACTATTACTACTGATACTACTACTACTACCACTACTACTACTACTACTACTACTACTACTACTACTACCACTACTACGACTACTACTACTACTACTACTACTACTACTACTACTACTACTACTACTACTACTACTACTACTACTACTACTACTACTACTACTACTACTACTACTACTACTACTACTACTACTACTACTACTGCTACAACTATTACTACTGATACTACTACTACTACTACTACTACTACTACTACTACTACTACTACTACGACGACTACTACTACTACGGATACGACTACAACTACTACTACTGTAACTACTACTACTACTACTACTACTACTACTACTACTACTACTACTACTACTACTACTACTACTACTGCTACTGCTACTACTACTAAGTTACTACTACTAACCAACCACCAACCAACTACAATTACAACAACAACAACAACAACAACAGCAACAACAACAACAACACCAACAACAACAACAACAACAACAACAACAACAACAACAACATCAATATCATCAACAACAACACCATCAACAACAACAATCAGTATACGACCGTTCGCTCTTACTTGCCCGCGTGTCATTCAAGACGAGTTCCATCCACACCCTCGATACCCGCCCTTTGTGTAGTCGATCACACCCATTTTGCTGGATTATTTCTCTGTGCGGGGGGCGGCGGGCTTAGACAGGCGGGCAAGCCTGAACGGGCGGACAATCCTTCGTGGGCGTACACGTGCCCGCCATTGGAATTGATGTGGGCCCCGCAAAAAGAGGAGGAGGAGGAGAAGGAGGGAGAATGGGAGGAAGGGAGGGGTAGGGACGAAGGAAGAGGGAAAACGCCAGAAGAGAAGGAGCGAACAGGGGGGCGGTTGATTAGAGGCAGAGAGAGAGAGAGAGAGAAAAAAAACAACTGATAACAGAGGTAGAAAAAGAGAGAGAGAGGGGGGAGAGAGAGAGAGAGAGAACGAAAGGGTGAGGGAGGAGGCAGGAGAGGGGAGGGAGAAGGGAGGAGGGAGAGGAGGGCGAGGGGATAGGGCAGAGAGGCATAAGAATGAGGGAAGAGAGAAGGGAGAGAGAAGGGAGGACAGGAGGGAGGGAGGAGGGAGAGGGAAGAGGAGCAGGAAGGTAAGAGCGTGAACGTTCGAGGAAGTCCTAGGCGAAAGCGCCGTTCCTGAAGGAAGTCTCGGGCGGGAGCCCACGACGGGCGGGAGATCCCCTGACGGGCGGCTCTGGCGGATGGGACACTCAAGCGGGATGCCTGAGTATAGCGAGAGCGCGACTACTAAGTAAATTGTAACGGCGTCATTGGCGCAGCGTGTTTCCTGAGCGTCCAAAGCGCGATTTCTGAATAACATGTGAAGGGTTCTCTGGCGGAAGCGGGGGTCATGATTAAATTGCGAGGAAGTCTTGATTCAATTGCGATGTAGCCTCAAGCGGGAGCGCCGTTCCTGAGTAAATTGCGAGGAAGTCTCAGACGGGAGCGGGGGTCCTGACTAAATTGCGAGGGAGTCACAAGCGGGAGCACCAATCCTGAATAAATTGTGAGGAAGTCTCAGGAGTTGGGGTCCTGAGTAAATTTAGAAGAAATCTCCATCGGGAGCCGTTGTTGTTGTGATCCGGGGGGCCACGGGCCCAGTTTGAGCACCAAGACTTCCCTGTCAAAAAACAATGTGCGAGCGTCGAGGGGCACACTTTGATTGCGAAAAAAACAGTATGCACCGGCGAGGGGGGATCAACAACAATTAATATTCAGAAATGATAATTCAACCACAACATTAGCAACAGCAACAGCAACAGCAACAACAAAAACAGCAGCAACAACAACAACCGCAGCAACAGCAGCAGCAACGTCAACAACAGCAGCAACGACACCAACAAGCATCAGTTTTAGATTGCTCGCTCTTACCTGCTCGCGTTCCATTCAACACGTATATGCTAAACCCTCGATGCCCTCCCTCTTCGTTTTCGATCGTACCCACCTGGGGGGGGGTATCTGCGTTACCTACCACGCGTAATTGGTGCAGCCCCTGACACAAGGGAAGAAAGGACGGATGGAAGAGAAAGGGAGAAGGATGGAGCACTGGATTAGCAGGAGGGGGGCTAGGAGCAGGAAGCACGTGGCAGAACCAAACGGGCCCATTGGGCGGGTTAGACCTTAACGGGCGGGTTGGGAAGGCGGGCCCGAGCGGCCAGGTCGAGCAGGCGGGTTGCTGAAGCGTGAGTATCGCATGAATTGCGAGGAAGCCTCGAGCGATAGCGCCATTCCCAAGTAAATCGCGAGAAAGGCAAAAGCGAGAGCGTGATTCCTGAGCCTCGAAGGCGCGGCGTCTAAATAAAATGCGAGGAAGTCCCACGCGACAGCGCGATTCCTGCATAATGTGTGAAGACGTCCCGCGCGAGAGCGCGATCTGGGAATACATTGTGAGGGAATATCAGGCGGGAGCCGTTGTTGTTGTAGTTCGGGGCCCAACAACCCAATTTAGTGACGCCACGCTACCCCTTGTAAAAAACCGGGTGCGAGCCCCGGGATAGCACTTGGATGGGAAAATGCAATGGTGACCAAGCAGGGGGGATCAACAACACTTATTCTTTCGAAATGCATATTCTACAACAACAACAACAACCACAACAACAACGACGACGACAACAACAACGACAACGACAACTGCAACGACAACGAAAACGACAACGACAACGACAACGACGACAAGAACAACATCAACCTCAACAACAACAACAACACACACACACACAAAACAAAAAAGACAGAAATTATCCCAGTGCGACCCTACCTAGGAGTTGGAACCCCTAGGAAAGCAGCATTAGTAGTAACAGTAACGCTAAGCTAAAGCTAAGCTAAAGCTAAGCTGAAGCTAAGCTAAAGCTAAGCTAAAGCTAAGCTAAAGCTAAGCTAAAGCTAAGCTAAAGCTAAGCTAAAGCTAAGCTAAAGCTGCGCAACAGCTAAGCTAAAGCTAAGCTACAGCTAAGCTAAAGCTAAGCTAAAGCTAAGCTAAAGCCAAGCTAAAGCTAAGCTGAAGCTAAGCTAAAGCTAAGCTACAGCTAAGCTCAAGCTAAGCTAAAGCTAAGCTAAAGCTAAGCTAAAGCTAAGCGAAAAACTAAGCGAGCCGCTAAGCTAAAACTAAGCGAGCCGCTAAGCTAAAGCTAAGCTAAAGCTAAGCTAAAGCTAAAGCTAAAGCTAAAGCTAAAGCTCCCAGGGGACTGTGGGGGAACCGCTCCCAGGGGACTGGGGGAACCGCCCGGGGCGCTTAGCACTGCCCGGCCCCTTTAAGCTCAGAGAGTAAGAACCCTTCTAGGCAGAGCCTAGGTAGGGAACAACTCAAGAGAAACGATAACGACAACAACAACAAGAACAACAACAAAAACAGCATCAACAACAGCTACAATAATAACAACAAATACAACAACAACAACAACAAAAACAACAACAACAACAACAACAACAGCAACAGCAACAACAACAACAACAACAGCAACAACAACAACGACAACAACAACTGCAACAACAACAACGACAACAATTACACACACACGCACAAACACAGCTTAACTTCCGAAAAAAAAAAAAAACATTCCCTACCCCGGATCCCCATCCTCCCCCTGGCGACGACGTGCGACGACGCGCAGACGACGCGCGACGAGGCCCGACGCCTCGACGACGAAAGGGCCGAGGCCGCGGCCGAGGCCGACGCCGACGCCGCTGACGACGACGCCAACGACGACGACGCCGCTGACGCCGACGCCGCCGCCGACGCCGCTGGCGACGCTGCTGACGACGCCGACACCGACGCCGACTCCGACGTCGACACCGACGTCGACGAAGTCGACGACGACGACGACGACGACGACGACGACGACGACGACGACGACGACGACGACGACGTACGACGACGACGACGACGACGGCGACGACGTGCGCCGCCTGCCGCCCGCGCGGCGTCCCCCGGGCCGGCGGCGCCCGGCGCGAGCTCCGAGGGCAGGCCGTCGAGCACCGCGACGTCGGCGCCGTGCCGGGCGCCCGCGAAAGGGCAGGGCCCCGGCGCGGGGAGGCGAGGGCGTCGCGCGTGGATTCGCCCTCGGGGGCCTGTCGCCCGAGGCCAGCTCTCATTCAACGGGCGAAGAGCGGTGTAAAATAAACTGCTCCGCCGTCGGGGACACCTGTCCCGGGGCGGCAGGAAAGTTTATACCCTTGCGGTGGCACCGGAGGGGTGTAAACTTTCCAGCCGCCCAGGGACAAGCGACCGCGACAGCGAAGAAGTTTATCTTATACCGTTGTTCGCTCGCTGACTCGTAGACGAGCGCGTTCCACGACTCGCAAAGAAGCGACTCGCAAAGGGCCCGGATCCGCCGCACGGGATCTAGGATGAATTACATGGAAGCAGACATGTGCTGCTCGGGCGTTTGCGAGTAGGCACTTTGCGAGTAGTGGAACGCCGCTCGGTGATCTCAGGGATATACTATGGAAAGCGCCCATTCTCGACAGGGGGGCGTCCGAACAGGCCCCACAGGGGAATCCTCCCGGCTCCCCCGCTCTTCTGGACGGCCAGCCTTGAATCTAAAAGATCAGTTTCGTAGCGCTGGCGCAGCTGAGGGTGGCTCGCCAGGTCTGCAAAGCAGGCAAGTAGTAAGCGATATTTAGACAGCAATGCATGCTGAGGGCAGACATCAACGCAACATGCACCCGAACCGTAAAGCATTCTGGACCGTGAGCTGCCTCGAATGGCGTGCGTCGCAACCACCGTGCTTTTCGCCTTGATCCGGAGAAAAACAGTATCTAGAGATCGGGAACAAAAAATAAAAAAAAGAAAAACAAAAAAAAAACGTGAGTGCCGGTATCTCTTCCTCCTCGGAAAGACCAGACGTGCCGAGAAAGAAAAAAACACCCGAAACACCAGGCGGAGCCCGTGAGGCAGAATACAGTCGACCCGCAGAGGAAGGATAGGTCTCCCTCCCAAGGGTACCCTTGCATCCTTGCCTCCTGGGTCCATCCTTGGACACTTTCGTTGGCCGCGCCCCGCTCGGAACGCTTCGAAGTGGGCGTCCAAGGCCCTCGCATCCGTATCGCGCATCCTTACTCTGCGGGTTGACTGTAGGGGCCCTCGCGGTCGCCATTCGCGCGGGGATCGCTCCCGCGGGCCCCCGACGCTGTCGCTCAGGTTGCGACGGATCCAGCGCCTCCGCGCACGCAGGGGGGGAGGGCATCGCGCCGACACCACGTGCAACCTTCCCCTCCTACTCCTCCCCCTCCTCCTCCTTCCCCTTCTTCCTCTTCTGCATCATCAGCTGCAGCAGCAGCATCCTCCTCCTCCTCCTCCTCCTCCTCCTCCTCGTCATCATCATCATCATCATCACCATCATCATCATCATCCTGATCATCATCATCATCATCATCATCATCATCATCATCATCATCATCATCATCATCATCATCATCATCATCATCATCATCATCATCATCATCATCATCATCATCATCCTGATCATCATCAGCAGCAGCAGTATCCTCCTCCTCCTCATCATCATCATCAGCATCATCTTCATCATCCGCAGCAGCCTCATCAGCATCATCATCATCAGTATCATCTTCCTCCTCCACCTCCTCCTCCTCATCATCACAACCCCCACCACCACAACCATCATCATCATCATCGTCAGCATCATCATCATTATCATCATCATCATCATCATCATCATCATCATCAGCATGATCCTCCTCCTCATCATCGTCATCATCAGCAGCACCATCATCATCGTCATAATCATCAGCGACATCATCATCATCATCATCAGCAGCATCATCATCGGCAACATCATAATCCTCATCACCATCATCACCACCACCATCAACATCATCAGCATCGTCATCATCATCAGCAGCATCATCATCGTCACCATTATCATCATCCGTATCCTCATCCTGATCCTCCACCTCGTCTTCATCCTCATCAATCATCAGCATCATCATCATAATCATCATCATCATCATCATCATCCACCGCATCATCATCATCCTGATGATGATCGTCACCCTCATCCTCATGATCCTCACCATCACCACCACTACCGTCACCATCATCACCATCATCATCATCATCACCATCAGCATCATCATCATCATCATCATCATCATCATCATCATCGTCATCATCATGATCATCACCAGCACCACAACCACCACCATCATCATCATCATCCTCATCATCATCATCATCATCATCAGCATCATCGTCATCATCGCCATCGCCATCACCATCACCATCACCATCACCACCATCGTCGTCATCATCAATAGCAGCACCCAGCACCCTCCTCCTCCTCGTCGTCATCCTCATCATCAGCATCATCACCATCCTCATCGGCATCATCAGCATCCTCCTCATCCTTCTCAACATCAGCATCACCATCATCATGAACATCATCAGCACCATCAGCATCGACATCAGCAGCATTATCATCCTGATTATCATCGTCATCCTCATCCGCGTCAGCAGCATCAGCATCATCAGCATCATCAGCATCATCATGGTTAGCATGATCGTCATCATCATGAGCATCAGCATGTTTATGATCACCGCCATTATCATCATGTTCCTCATCAGCCTCGTCATCATCGTCATCAACATCATCATCATCATCATCATCATCATCATCCTCATCCTCATCCTCATCATCATCATCAGCATCATCATCATACTGATCAGCATTATCATCAGAATCAGCATCAGCATGATCATCATCCCCCTCCTCCTCCTCAGCATGACCATCGTCACAATCACCGCCACACTCACTACCACCACCACCACCACCATCATCATCAGCAGCAGCATCATCATCACCATCACCATCACCATTACCATCACCATCATCAGGTTCGTCAGCATCGTCATCATCAGCATCATCTGCGTCACCAACAACATCACCATCGTCGTCGTCGTCCTCATCCTCATTCTCATCCGCATCCTCCGCATGCGCCTGCGCCCGCTATTCATCCTCCTCCTCCTCCTTCTTCCCTCCTTCTGCCTCCCTCCCTCCCTCCCTCCCTGCCTCACTCCCCTCCACGGGGCAGGACGATGACAGACTTGAACGGCGTCTCCTCCACAACAAGACGCACGCTCGCTCGGCCGTGGGTCGCGTCAGGCCAAAGGTGTTGTCCGACACATCCCGTCAAAACGTCACTGGTGCGAACGAAACGGAACGGAACGGGCGCTGAGTATGTGCCGCGCGCGCGGCTACGGGCTCAGCGGGAAGTGGTCAGACGGTCAGAGCATCTCCCCTCTCGATAGAGGGTGTCCGCAGGATCTTAGCCCGTCAGGAATCCAGTCGTGGACTCGCTGGGCCAACCTGTCGTAGCTTATGTCGTCAGGCCTTTTGCTCCGCCGTTGGATGTGGGTCGACGCCAGTGCGAGCCAAAAAGCAACGCAGAGAAACAGGACCTTGTTGCAGCTCCAGCGGTTTGAAACAAACGACCGTCTCCCCCCAGCGAACGTTGGCCGAACACCATAGCAGAGGCATGGCTTTGCATCCGCTTGGCGCTCTCATTGCGAACGAATAAGTGCTGCGCTGATCACGCGTCTAAACGTGCGACGTGCTCACACAACTAGTTATATATGGCTAGTGAGATGCGGGGCGCTTCTCGGACGACCCCCCTGATCGCGGCAACGTGCTCTGGGAAACAATTCGCTGGAAAAGCGGACGGAAAGAGCGTCGCGTCCTCAGGCCATCTGTCGAGAGGCTGCAATACCGACGAATGATGTTGGCAGCATAACGTGTTGGCACCATACTGTCCAGGCAAGATCGGACTGCCGTTGAATGAAACATGTATACGCGCTCCTGCATACGCTCGCAGCTGTCTGCCATGCCTGGGCTGTTATCCAATCAAACCCAGACTATCTACTGCCAACGTCTGGCGCAGGGGCAATAGCTACAAAGACGCCGTAGTAGTGGTCCAAGCTGCTCATGTCTGAGGGTATCGAAGGAGGAGGTTGGTGTGTGAGAACATGTGTGTGTGTGTGTCGGGCCATTGTGTGTTATGTTGGTTGCGTTTCTTGCAAACCATGAAGTCGGCCCCCGACGACGCGAGCCCGACACGCGCTCATGTTGTAACCACGCTGCTGCGCGTTTCTCCCACACAGAGAGCGATGCATCACAGTCAGGACGGCTGGTACCGGGATCTGTGGCAGGCCCCGCGCCCCTTCCCCCCCCTGACCCCCACCGGGCCCGAAACCCCCAGGGCGGCCCCCCTCGCAGCGCGGCGGCGGTTTCGCGCGGCAGCGCAAGTAGATTTACCTTCACGCTGGTGCAGGTTTGAAAGCGCCGAGGTCGGAAGAGGAGATGGAGGAGGAGAAGAAGGAGAATGAGGGGGAGAAGGAGAATGAGGAGGAGGAGGAGGAGGACAAGGATCATTGGAGCAGAAGGATGAAGGGGGATAAGGAAGAGAAGGATGAGAAGGAGGAGAAGGAGGAGGAGAAAGAGGAAAAGGAATGAGGATGAGGGCGCCGCAAACTTCCGACGCCAGGAAGCCCTGATGCCATCCCTCTTCTTTGTGAGCAACTCCTCCCTGTCGCACGCACAGGCGTGACGGTAGGGCGGGCCCGGCAGTTCGCCTGACTTCCTCGCCGTGCATACGACTGAAGATTGAAACATGCGACTGCACCAAGGGCGGAGCACAGGTCGTGTCCTAAGAGCGGCCCTCCCCAAAAGCTTTGAGCACCACTCTTCGCAGAGTTTGGCACGCTCCTTCTGCTGAGCACAGGTCGCTCTCAGAATGAGGCTCTCGCCACAGCGCCGCGCAGATGCGCCGCCATCCAAAAGAAGGACGGCCGGCGGTTCCTTTGAAGGGGCCCCAGGACACACAAACAAAATCCACACAAATAAAAAGATTCCCCATATTCTCCCATATTCTCTGGGTTTTCGTCTTCCCCACCACTTCCCATATTTTCCCATATTTTCTCGGGGATCGACGATGAATTCTGTCTGTGTGTTTATTTCCCTCCTGGTCCTTGCCAACCTGTGGCTCCCGCTCCGGCGCCGCGCACGGCCGCCTGAAAATGCTGCAAGCGCTCCCAGGATGGAGAGCGGCGCCCTCCTCAAAGAGGAGGCCCTCGCCCGCGCGCCGCGCACCCTCGCCGCTGGCAGGCGGCTCTGTCTCGAGGCACCGCTCCGGCCGAGGCGCCGGGCACACCCGCCGTCCTACAGGTGTGAAGGGGGCCCCAGGACACCCAGATAGATACGCACTAATAGAAGGATTCCCCCTAGTTTCCCATATTGGTTCCGGGCTCTTTTGTCTCCCCGCCCAATTTTCCTATATTTTCCCATTATATTTTCTGGGGGCTCGACGATTAATTGTGTCTGTGTGTTTTTGTCCCTCCGGAAGATAGGATTGCGAAAAAAACCAAGGATTGCAAAAAAAACCCTTCGTTGCTTGCAATCCTTTCGGGGATGGACAGACCTCCCTCTAGTAAAACGTGGTTTAGTGAAAACGACTTCGGGCCCAAACCTGGCGGGCGCAAGCCTGGAAAATAACGGCCACGGCGCCCTCTCGAAAACCGAAAACGGACAATTCACTAATCGACGTGTCACTATTGGGGGTTCTGTCCACCCCCGATCCTTCGTTTTTGTTGCAATCCTTTGTTTTTTTGCAATCCTTGATTGTGCCTGTGTGTTTCGTTCCCTCCTGCAGATGTGCACCCACGACGCGCTCACGGACGGCGGCGCCCCTTTCAGGCGGCTGCGGCCCTCGCCCCCCCGGGCGCCGCGCACGGGCGCTTCTGAGGAGGCCCGGGCAGCCGCAGGGGGGCCACGCGCAGCCCTCCATCCTTCTCGGTGGCCAGGCGCCGCATGCCTGGGCGGGGCGCCGAGGCGAGAGAGAGAGTCCGAATTCGGCACCGGCCAGTGCTCCACGCTTGCACGCATGCAGACTCTCCGACGGGTGTGCTTGGCGCTCTGGCGAGGGCGCACTGCTTCGAGCATGGACCGGCTGAGGGGTCCGCATGTGAGCCCTGCCCCTAAGCCCCCCACGATTTTTCCGAGGGGGAGGGTGGGTAACACGACGCGAAGATCGGGACAACATCGGATCGGGATAACTCGAAGTCTCAGAGAATCGGCGGGTTTGGAGGATGTATTGGGCGCCGCGGCCGCTCCAGAGCGTTCCGGAACGCTCTGGGAGCGCTCCGGAACGCTCTGGAGCGACTTATCCCGATCCTAGCCCCTGCCCCCCACGATTTCGGAGGGGGAGGGAGGGGCTCACTCCGCTCGGGTGAGCCCTGCCCCTAAGCCCCCCACGAGTTCGGAGGGGGAGGGAGGGGCTCACTTCGATCGGGTGAGCCCTGCCCCTAAGCCCCCCACGACTTCGGAGGGGGAGGGAGGGGCTCCCTCTGCTCGGGAGCTCCCGAGCGAAGTGTGAACCCCACCCCTCCCCCCTCAGAAAAATCGTGGGGGGTAGGGGTGGGGCTCACATGTGGACCTCTAATAGCCGGTCCATGCGCTCGAAACAGTACTAAAACAGGGCTAGGATCGGGATAAGTCGCTCCAGAGCGTTCCGGAGCGCTCCCAGAGCGTTCCGGAACGCTCTGAAGCGGCCGCGGCGCCCAATACATCCTCCAAACCCGCCGATTCTCTGAGACTTCGAGTTATCCCGATCCGATGTTGTCCCGATCTTCGCGTCGTGTTACCCACCCTCCCCCTCGGAAAAATCGTGGGGGGCTTAGGGGCAGGGCTCACATGCGGACCCCTCAGCCGGTCCATGCTCGAAGCAGTGCGCCCTCGCCAGAGCGCCAAGCACACCCGTCGGAGAGTCTGCATGCGTGCAAGCGTGGAGCACTGGCCGGTGCCGAATTCGGACTCTCTCTCTCGCCTCGGCGCCCCGCCCAGGCATGCGGCGCCTGGCCACCGAGAAGGATGGAGGGCTGCGCTGTTTCAGAATGGGGTCCTGCCTCGAGCTCCGGTGCTGCTACTAGTGAGGGGAAACCAGACCTACCTCGCTTTTGACCACCCTCGCTTCCACTAGATACCAAATGGTGCCAAACTACGGCCTGTACTGGTCTGGCCGCTTGACGAGGAGGCGCGTGGTATGGCCTGGTTTTGCCTGGAAGCGAAAGCGGGGTAGGTAATTCACGCTCGGAGGAGGGCTGCGCTGTTTCAAACTTGGGTCCTGCCTCGAGCTTCGGTTCTGCTACTGGGGGGGGGCGGATCTTGTTCGCTCTGGTGGTACTCCAGGTTTCGTAATACAAGGGAGGGGGTCTGGACCCTCCAAGACAAGCCATTTCAGACCTCCCCCGTGGGAGGACCCTCCAAAACATCGTCCCGAGACCCCCTAGGCCCTCCAAGATAGCCCGAAGAGACCCCCCCCGAAATGAGACCCCCCTCCCTTTATTACGAAATCTGGAGTATCGTTTGAGGCGTCATCGCTGCTCTTGGCCACAGAGATAAACATCACTGTGCAATAACTGCACGGATGGGCGCGGCCCCTCTCCGAAAGGAGGATCTCGCTGGACACGTCGTTGACACGTATGCTCCCATAGTTCCTGGTGGTTCGCGCCAGGGCTGGACTTAAAGGTTTCGTTTCGCTGTGTGTTCGTTTTGCTGTTCGTTTTGCTATACCTGGTTTCCTGCACCTCCCTGCCACAGCGGCAAAAACAAAACACAGCCAAAGTCCAGCCAGACAGCGTTTAGGTCCGGCCCTGGTCCGCGATCCTGCTCATGCTCCAGAAGGATGCCAGGCATGGATTGTTCAGAGCGGTGCCCTCGCCAAAAGGGCAGGCCCAGCTGCGCTGGCCTTTCTCAAAGAGGCGCGCTTTCCTGGCAGTGAAAGGGGGGCGCTGGCAGGGACGTGTAAGCACGGGAGTCGAGACGGGAGGGAGGAGGCCGAGGACGAGGACGAGGACGACGACGAGGAGGACGAGGAATACGAGGGCAATGACGAAGGGGAGGACGAGGGCGAGGAACGGTGTGTTGGAGCGTTGTTGACGCATTTGGGGTTTACATTGACCCGCCTTCTTCCCCACGTCCTCCTCCTCCTCATCATCAGCAGCATTAGCAGCAGCATCAGCATCATCATCATCATTAGCATCCTCATCCGTAGCATCATCATCGTCATGATCAGTATCAGCATCAACATCACCATCATCATCTCCATCATCATCAGCAGCATCGTCATCAGCATCGTCATCATTATCATCATTATCATCATCGTCATCATCAGCAGCGTCAGCATCCTCACCATCATCAGCAGCAGCAGCACCATCAGCATCATCAGAATCGTCATCATCACCAGCAGCAGCATCAGCATCACCACTATCATCGTCATCCTCATCACCAGCACCACCACTATCGTTCCTCGTCCTTCTCCTTCTCCACCACCACCACGACCTCCACGTCGTCATCCTCCTCGCACGTGGTCATCGGAGTGAGTTCAACGCTTCACCCCAGCGGCGCCCCGAACGGCGCAGCTGCCACCTCACTGTTGGCATGGCCTGAGTGGCCCGCTCTCGGCAGATCGGCGCACCTTGATTCAGGGCCAAATCGTCGTCCTGCTCCTACTCCTCCTCATTAGGGGGCCACGTGCGAACCCTACCCCTACCCCCCACGATTTCTGAGGGGGAGGGTGGGGTTCACTTCGTTCGGGAGGTCACGAGCGAAGTGAACCCCACCCTCCCCCTCAAAAATCGTGGGGGGTAGGGGTAGGGTTCGCATGTGGACTCCTCCTCATCCTCATCCTCGCGGCCGAGGACGCCTCACAGCCTTGCGCGAGTTGCTGCAGTAGACCACCCGGCCCGCCTGCCGAGAGGGGGGGAGGGGGGGGAAACCACCCCCACGAGGCCGAGGCCAGGCTGCCCGGCGGGGGGGGAAGGGGCCGAGAGGGGGCGGCGCGAAGGGATGACGGTCCGTCCCTGCTCTCCCGTCACCATGGTCATCACAATTACATTCTATACTCATCAGCATCACCAGCACCATCATCATCATCCTCCTCCTCCTCCTCATCATCATCATCATCATCATCATCATCAGCAGCAGCATCAATAGAAGAATGATCATGATAATCATCCTCCTCGTTATCAGTCATCATCAGCAGCATCAGCATAACCATCATCGTCAGCATCAGTATCATCAGCATCATCATCATCATCATCATCATCAGCAGCATCATCAAAACAATCATCAGGTTCGGAATCAGCATCATCATCATCATCAGCAGCAGCATCATCATCATCAGCAGCAGCACCATCAGCATCACCATCATCATCAGCATCAGCATCAGCATCAACAACATGATCAGCATCATCATCATTATTATCAGCATCAGCGTCATCATCATCAGAAGCAGCCGCATCATCATCATCATCATCATCATCATCATCATCATCATCATCAGCATCATCAGAATCGTCATCATCACCGTCGCCATCATCGGCAGCAGCATCATCATCGCCACCATCACCACCACCACTACCATCAGCATCAGCAGCAGCAACATCATCATCACCATCATCATCAGCATCATCATCAGCATCAGCATCGGTATCATGATCATAATTGTCAGCTGCAGCATCATCAGCAGCATCATCGTCATCAGCATCATCAGCATCAGTATCATCTTCGTCATCATCATCAGCATCAGCATCATGACCACCACTACCATCACCATCATCGTCAATAACATCACCACCACTACCATCACTATCATCCTCATTAACAGCCACCACAATCACCACAAAATCAGCATGATCGTCGTCATCACCAGCGCCGACGCGCGGTTCTCATCGTCACCATCACCATAATACGGACAAACCCAACCATAATCGGCATCATGGTTATGCTGACACCGTAATCACAGTCACGCCAGCATGACCATATCATCGACAGTTCCATACCACAATCATCACCATAGATCATCACCACCACCATGATCATCACAATATAGCATAATCAGAATCAGCATCATCACCACCATCTGCATCATCATCATCATCATCCTTCTCATCCTCATCCTCATCATCATCATCATCATCATCATCATCATCATCATCATCATCATCATCATAACCACCACCACCACCACCATCCTCCTCATCCTCGTCCTCGTCGTCGTCGTTGCAGTCGACGTCAGCAGCAGCAACATCATCAGCATGACTAATCATCGCCATCGTCATCGTCATCGCAATTGCCACCGTCGGCGTCGTCCACATGATCGTTCTACTCCTCTTCATCCTCGTGCTCCTCATCCTCCGCATCCTCCTCTCCTCCTCTTAACGAGCGAAGAACGGTATAAAATAAACTTTTTCGCTGTCGGGGGCGCCTGTCCCAGGGCGGCTGGAAAGTTTATACCCTTACGGTGGCACCGTAGGGGTATAAACTTTCCAGCCGCCCTGGGACAGGCGCCCCCGACAGCGAAAAAGTTTATGTTATACCGTTCTTCGCTCGCTGATCCTCCTCCTCCATCCTCCTCCTCCTCCTCCTCCTCCGCTTCGTCTGCCAACGAGGAGATGGTGACGCGAGGACGGGACGGGGGGGGGCCAAGACAGGCCGTGGCAGACCCCAGGAAGGGTCCGACACCCGACGTCGGAGCGGGTCTTGATCGGGAAGAAATAATCGGGGGCGCGCAAACATGTCAGGGGGACGTAAGACCTGGGTACAGGGAACTCGGAAATCCCCGACGAGGTCGTCAAAAAAATGACGAGGCCGAGCCTGCATTTTGACGGGACCTCAAGCTGCAGACATCCCACGAAACTCCTCCTCGTCAAAATCCGAGGCGCGGTCGTCAAAAAACGATGGCGAACCCGAGTCCTGGCAAACCCGGGTCTTACGCTCCCCCGAACATGGATTAGCGATCCGTGGATTTGGCGCGCGGTCGCCCAAGCCAGGGATCGGGGGAGGCGCCCTCCCCTCAAGAAGGCCGGTGCCGGCTCGCTCGGCGGCGGAAGTCCACGGCACCCGTCGCTGATCCACGCCCCCTGGAGCCATGCTTGCGATGGCCTGAAGGAAGGAGGGAGGAGGGGAGAGGATGAGGGAGGAGGAGGATCGAAACGCAAGAGGAGGAGGGCGAGGGAGGTCCCCCAGGGACAGGAGGACGAGGAGGAGGAGGAGGAGGAGGACGAGGAGGGAGGAGGACGAGGGAGGAGGGAGGAGGGCGAGGGAGGAGGAGGAGGACGAAGGAGGAGGAGGAGGACAAAGGAGGAGGAGGACGAGGGGCAACAGAGCACGGCGGCAGGCTCTGTGTCTCCGCGTGGGCACCCCCCCCTCCCCACCGGAGCCCGCTGCTCGTCGCTGCCAGCCACCCGGGGTCCAGCGGGGGCCTCCCCCCCCCTTCGATCCGCGCGGCCTCGATGGCGCGGCGCGCTGCGCAGTTGGATCGATCCCGATCCATGTTCTGGAGGAGGAGGAGGAGGAGGAGGAGGAGGAGGAGGAGTTGGAGGAGGAGGGAGAGTTGGAGAAGGAGAAGGAGGAGGAGGAGGAGGAGTTGGAGGAGGAGGGAGAGTTGGAGAAGGAGGAGGAGGAGGAGTAGGAGAGGTAGTCGGAGGAGGAGGAGGAGGAGGAGGAGGAGGATCGCCTTCCGCGCCCTCGCCCTCCTTTCTCCCAGAGCACTTTGCACGAGCTTCGGTCCTCGTCCAGGGGCAGGCCTGGCGAATTCACCCAGCAGCCAAAAACGGCCAAGACCCATTTCCCTTGTGATCCCTGCAGGGTCAGTCTGCATCGAATCGGAACATGCGAAGCGAATCGTATCGGCAACGCCAGGATGCACGGCAGCGTCATGCGCACATCGGGCCGCGTCGGATCGTGAAGATATCGGAACCGAACCAAATCGAGCTGGCCAGAACCGGCATGATATCGGATGCGACCGGATCGAAATGTGCACTGGAGAGCGTGTCGGATATCCACCGGAGGGAGAGAAAACAGTGGCCATGACCAAGACTGAACGCGGAAACGTCAGTGCCGATCTTGGTCATCGTCAAACCGTGAATCATCCTCGCGAATCGGTGACGGCCGGCATGGACCACGACCCCGAGCGTCGTCAAAAAGAATCCGCAACATATCGCAACATCTTGATCATGGTCCTGAGGGTTGTGGATGCCATGACAATGGACACTGTAACCGTTCTATCATTGAATTCATCATGTCACTAAAATGTTTGAAGCATGGTCTAGAAATGTTTACGATATGTCTTTACGTGTCTAAGACATGTTTCACACATGTTTTAGACATCTGGAAATTATGTGGCAACATGCTCCCTCTCCATTGATCAAGAGACAATTTTGGGGGGAATCGGCGATGACCCGGGGTTGTCCCGGGGGGGGGGGGGAAGAGGAGGGGGCCGGCCCATAACCTAACCCTCGCGCCGTGGGCAGCCCTGCATATGCCCGAGCCCCCCCCCCCTCCCACGGACCTGCACAACCGGCAAGGTCCGGTTATCCTCAGGGGGGGGGGGGAGGCAAGCCCGATAACCCGGGCTATCGCCAGACCCTAAAAAGCAGTCCCCGACGTCCATGGCCATGAGGGGCGACGCGAGGGGGGACTTGACTACCTACCAGACCACCTCAACCCAACCCGAAGACCCGAATTTCGGGTTGGGGGGGGTAAGGGTTCCACGTGTGTTTTTGTCGGTGTTTCCCGACCCCCCCCCCCCTGGAAATCGAGGGTAAATCTGAGCCTTCGGGTTGGGTTAGGGTGGTTTGGTGGGTGGTGAGGACTGGCTCAGGGTGGGTCAACATCGACCTGGAAGCGGTGCTGCGTCGCCAGCAAATCTCGGCGACGGGCCTCCGACGGCGAGCCCGGCCGCCCCCCAGGCGGGGCAGGCTCTCGTCAGGTCGGGCCTGTCCCCCTGCAGGGGGGATTTGGGCGAAAAGCGAAAAATACTCCAAAAATACCCCCAAATGGTCAAAACATAATCAAAAAATCGTCCCCAGGCTATTTTCTGACTATTTTGGAATATCCCCCCTGCAGAGGGACAAGCCCGCCTTAAGGCTATCGGGCACCCTGGGCGAGCCATGGGCGACGGGGGGTCGATGCAAACCCCCTGAGCCTGTCGCTCCCTCCCTAGCGTTGATCCTGGTCATCGCGCCACTGGGGGAGCGAAGAATGACATGAACACAAAAACTCGGAGGTCCGCTCGGACTTCTCGGATCGGCGCTGGACCCCCCCTCCCCCTGGCGCGCGGAGCGCGCCAGGGGCGGCGCTGGAGGCGACGCCAAGGGGGTCCCGCGCGGATCCGAGAAATCCGCGCGGACCCCCGAGTTTGTATGTTTATGTCATTATTCGTTCAACCCCTTCCCTCAATTTTGGACGCCCAAACTTAAATGGGTACGGAAAGAATGAGCACAATGCCCAACAACAAATGTTGTCCCAAACCCACAGCGGCCGCTGTTGGGCAGGCGGCCTTCTGTCTCAAATGGACACAGGCCGCGGCTGCGCGGACAGCGAGTCCTGCTCAACATGAGCAGGAACTGCTTTTGTACATCGTACCCATTCTTTCCGTACCCATCTCGGGCATGATCAGTCCTCGGTGCCCGCAGCATTTGGATCTGGTTCTGGACGTACAGGGGGGTCCCGCGCGGATCCGAGAAATCCGAGCGGACATCCGAGTTTGGATGTTCATGTCATGATTCGTTTATCCTGCTGCTGCTGCTGCTGCTGCTGCTGCTACTGCTGCTGCTGCTGCTGCTGCTGCTGCTGCTCCTGCC
>CAUYUJ010020071.1:52500-92500 GCA_963575745.1 Prorocentrum cordatum | reverse complement strand
TCCTCCTCCTCCTCCTCCTCCTCCTCCTCCCCCTTCCCTCAGTCCCCAGTGCCCGCAGCACTTGGATCTGGCTCGGGGCGTACAGGTGCCGCGGCCGGGGCCGCGCCGCCGCCCTGCCCCGCACCAGGCGCGCCCTGCCCAGCACCTCGGGCTGCGGGGCGCGCTGCCTCGCCCCCTGCCGGGCAGGGAGGCAGCTCCTGGGGGGCCTTCGATGGAAGGCCTCGGGGCTGGTCGTAAGTCGGGCGTGTCCCCCTACAAGGGGATTTGGGGCGAAAAAAAATACTCCAAAATAACCCCCAAGTGGTCAAAAAATAATCCAAAAATCGTCCCCAGACTATTGTTTGACTATTCTAAAATATTCCCCCTGTAGAGAGACAGGCCCGACTTAAGGCTGGTGAGCATGTTTGAGCGATCCCTACCCCCACTGGCGTGGTCTTGGCCCCGCTGGCCGGCTCGTCCAGTCTGTGAACGGTCCTACGGGTTTCGCGGGGCCTAGCCCCACCTGGAAGGGCGGGCTGGTGGGGCTGAGATGCCATGGCCCGGTGAGGATGGGCATCGGCTCGAGAGTGCTGCGACGCGAGGCCCGAGCAGGGGCACTTCGAGGATGGGGCCCTGAGGCGTGGGGCCTCGGGGCCGGGGAGGCCCCGAAGAGTGCACATGCGACCCTCAAGCCCCCCGATGGGGGTCCGCTGAGCCAGACGAGACGCGCATGGGACCCGGACGGCGTGGGGTGGGACCTGCGCAAAGCGGGGTCCGGCCGGAGCAGGACGGCCCTCGACCGCGGATCTACAGTCGGGGTTCATGGGAGAAGACACGCGAGAGGACATAAGACCCTTCCGAGGGCCACATTGCCACAGGAATGTAAGAAGGCATGGGTCGCAAAGCTCAGGACTCAAGGGCACCCTTGATTTGGCAGGGTCGGCCTACGAATCAGTCTCGCCTGTACCAGCGCCAGTCCCAGACGTGAGCCGCTGTGATTTTGCAACGCGCGGCCCCCGAGGCCCCGACCCCTTCCACAGGGCCAAGTGTTCGCCCCGGTTCCGTTTCTAGTGCTTCCGGGACCCCCTGGAGACCGAAATCGATGAGACACGCACGGATTGAAAAAACATCTCGTCAGAGATCTGGGCCTCGACCACGGATTTTCGATACTCTTAGCACTTTGGCTGCATACCAGCATCAATGCCTGGCGCCGCCCTTGGCGTGCTCCGCGTCAGAGAGGGGAATCCAGCGTCAATCCGAGAAGCCCGTGCAGACTTCCGAAACTTTATGCGTATGCCGTTTTTTTTTCAGAACTGCTGAACTTCCGGTTGGCGTCGCCAAGATAGCGTGCAACATCGATTCCGGAAAACACGCTATCTCTGTGAGGCGCCCCCCCCGCGAGGGCCCTTTCTGCGCACGCTATCCCCCTGCGAAGAACTCCTCGGTGCACGCGATCCCCATGCCAGGACCTCCTTGGCGCACGCGATACCCAAAGTGGGGGATGGCACGTAATAAGCGGGCCGGCGGCACCGTATGGCTATCTGGGCAACGCCAACCCGCCAACCGTAGCCTCCCAGGAACTGCAACCGAGCCTCGGCGCCACCGGGCAGCGGCAGAAGGAGTCTGGCCCCGCGCGCGGGGCCCAGGCAGCGGCAGCCCAAGCCGACGGACTCCAGGCAGCCCGCGAGGTCGGCGAAGCAGCCACAGTCCTCGACCAGCCAACACCTGCGGGGGCAAAAGAAAAAAGGCTAAGAGACAACACGGATTATCCGGTGTGGGGGGGGAGGAAGTGCCGGCCGACAACCTGACTTTCTCGCTTGGGGCAACCCCACGTATACGATGGGGCCCTGGGGCACATAAATAAATTCACACAAATAACCAGATCCCCCACATGCTCCCATATCTTCTGGGTTTTTGTTTTCCCCCCCCCACGTCCCCTATTTTCGCCTATTTTCGTGGGGATCGACGATTCATTGTGCCTGTGTGTTCCTTCCCCTCCTGAGTATACCCGCGCGCACCAGCACTGCCCAGCCCCTGTGGACAAGCGCGACCAGCAGGTTCAGGTCATCCCAGGGGGAGGGGGGGGGGCGGGCGGGCCCGCCCACCCGGTTGCTCGTCGGCCCCCCAGGAAAAAAAGAAAAAACAACAAAAAACAAAAAATCTAGGACGTAAATCTGACTACCTACCAGACCACCCCAACCCAACCCGAAGACCCGAATTTCGGGCTGGGGGGGGGTAAGGGTTCCACACGTGTTTTTTCGATGTTTCCCGATACCCCCCCAACTGGAAATCGAGGGTAAATCTGAGCCTTCGGGTTGGGTTGGGGTGGTGTGGTGGGTGGTGAAAAGCATGGTGAGCTCGATTGAAAAGCCATTGAACCAAACTCGGCCAGGATTAAACGGGGAGCTAAGCCGAACTCAGCGGGATTAAACCGAACGTCGTGCCATTATGCCCGATGGGCTGATATACCAGCACCCATGATGAATCAAACCTCCGAATAACGACATCCAGGGAGACGGTTTTTCGCACGGATATACATTACGCCGCGACTCACGCAGGTCGCCAGCGCGGCACGCTACATTGTAAACGAGGGCAGCTTGCGCTCGAGCGTCCGCGGAAACAACCCCGTGTTCTTGCGTCGATGACGTGGGGGGTCCAAATTTATGCCGATACTAAGACTCCCTGGAACTTTCCTAGGGTGCGTACTAACCAGCGTCCGAAGTGAACCCAACCGCGGCGACGAGGGGCGCGTCGCGGCATCGCCATAGCGCAGACGCGGCCGAAAGAACTATTCACAACAAGTTCCACCCTGAAAACCACCGCGCGCGCGAGGTGCAACTGGGGGAAGCCCGCAGCACCCTGAACGCAGCAGACTCTCGACGGGCGCAGGAAGCCATCGCGCGGCGCGCGAAGGGCAAGACCCGGGGCGCCCTGACGAACAGCACCCAAGATATGTATGCGCGGCCCCACTTCGGAGGCGGCGGGGGGGCCTGCTCCGGGTGGGCACCAGCAAGACCAGTAAGGAGGAAAACGGGCACATTCGGCATCCAATGAATCGAACAGGTGCTACGAGCGCCTCAGGGCTGAGGCTCGCCGTGATGTGGCGATGTAAAAACAAGTAAGTATCCCTCCCGCTACTCAGATAGCAGCCGCACTGACTGGTCAGATCCTGATGCCGCGGGCGAGCTCGCTCACGCCTCGCACCCGCTCACTCACCCAACGAAACATCTCCCTTCAAATGGGCAGGGCGGGGGAACGCAGCGCATCGCGCCCTTCTTGTCTTACACTCGCGCGCAGCATCAGCACAGCGCGCGCCACGCAACCCACTCACCAACGCAAGAGGCACGCGAGAGCGACTCCTCGCCGACGGCAGCCGTCGGCAGACCGGCAGCCGCCCCTCCTGCACCTCGCCGCGTAGATCACTACCGCGGGCGCATAAGCTCGTCGCCAAGTGCGCGCAACAGGGGCCGAAAGAAAATATCGATATCGGCGGCGCGCTTAGGACAGGCGACGGCCGATTGGCGACCCATCCAAAACAGGCAAAGCGCGCGCTAGGCAAACCAAGCAAGTTCGATCATTAGCGCCTGCTGCCGGGCGCGCGTCGCCAGGCGCGCAGGCCCCGCGTGGGCCAGGCTCAGCGCCACGCGCTTCCTGTACCACGGTGCGGCACATACTTGTTCAAGTCATGCTTGACTTACTGATACCCTGCCGTTTCTTGCACTTGCCCTCGCGAGCAATACTAGCGTTGCATGCCCGTCTGCAGTCGTCCCACGCGAATCACATCACTGAACACACTGTAAGAGCTTATCCCCATCATCTGCCACATCCAACTGATATGTCCAAGTAGACCACATTCAGCAGGCTTCTCCCGGCCCTTACTAGATGTAAAAATGAACGCAGACTCGGCATGGATGACGAGGGGCACTTCCACACATGGGCCACCTCTTTTCGAATGTGATGTAAAGTTCCTCTGGGGGGGCACGGCGGCTCCCATCTCGAGCTCGCGCAGCGTGACATGCGTCGGACCACGGACCGTATAGTTGCGCAACGCAGCCAGCGCCCCCGCTGAGTTGACCGGACGCACCTGCACCCGATGCGACTTTGCAATACGCGCCCACAAGGTGGACGACGTCAGTGCCATGCAGCGCGCTGCCGCGCCGTAGCAGGTTTGCCGCGCGGGCGCCGCGTGCTCGCTCCTAGTCACTGGCATCGCCCGCCAAACGTCGGCGCCCAAAAACACCGTGGATACATGCCTCGTCCGTCGGCGTCACGGCCGGGAATGCTGATCTTCTCGGAAAGGGTGCGAATTGTTTGGCCACCGCGCCCCACCTCCGAACTTGAATGCGAGTTGGCCCCCAAATTCGTCGGAGCGAGACGGCGATGCCCGAGAGCAACATGCGCAACCGCAACGCGCGGCAATGCCCCCCGCAAACTAGCAAACATGTATGTCACCATCTGCGCGGCATGTTTCCCAGGCGCAGCTCCAGTTTGCTCGAGGCGATGGATTGGCCGCAGCCTCTCGACGTGATCGTCTTGGCCAGCTGCGACGCCACCGTTTTTAAACTTGGAGTAGCGCACAACACAAGTAGCACGCGCGCACCTGCTTAACTTACATGCGATTTCCCCCCCCACACACTGCACTCGCTTGTTGGTGCGATTCGTTGCTCAGGCTAGAAAGATATCATCAACGTGCCTGACTGAGACCGGGTTCGGGCTAACTTCAGTCGTCATAGGGGGAATAACCAATCCGTGTCCCCAATCCGTAGGCGTATGAGGACACCACGCAGCTCGCAGAGCTGCGGCGACCGTTGTGTGGCGGTCCCCACTTGTGGTACGCAACACATGCAATTACGTAAATATGTAATGTACTCCCACATATATGTAGACTGTGTACCTGGAGAATAGAAGACACCAGCCCAAAGAAGAACTGAAGTACAACATAATCCAAGTGTTGACACATGCGATCCAAATAATAACCATTGAATACGGTTATAAACTATTGTCGGAGGAAGTGGGTGCCTGTGGTTTCTTGTGTCGGTGGTCCAGCGCACGCTGCCTCATGCTTGCCATAGCCAACACCATTTTTGTCCAAGTAGTCGTGGTCCTCCTGGTGAGGTCCTCTATCGGCCAGCCCAGCCAGCGGGTGAGGTCAGCCGTTGGTACCGCGATACCTTGCCAGAGGTCGGCGTTGGCTGTGCACACCCAGTACAGCGCCAGCCAAAGCTTGGGCTGGCCCTTCGAGCCGCGCCAGGAAAGGTCTCGACGTCGACTGCCTCGACGCCCGCGAAGCCCACACACACACACACACACAACGAACGTCGATAATGCACCAAGCGGAATGTCATAACGTTTGCAGCTTCTGCTCGCGAGCGCATGCGCAAGCAGTCGCTGCCGCGCCAGATTCCCAATTCAGCAACTAGGTTTTGGACGCACTTGAGAACACGCCTCAACCTCGGTCTTCGCCAAAGTCATCCTCCATTTCAACCGCTGCACGTTCGGGCGCTGTCGCAACATATATGCGCAAAGTGGCTATGTCCGCGTGGCATTACATAGGCGATGTTGTTGCTCTGAAAATACGACTTTGACCGGGCCCGCTGCAATGCGCAATTCCACAATGCGTACAATGCATTTATGGATCTAACGTGCAGCTGACGCCGTGCACCCAGCGTTGCATCGGCTGCGCGTTATAGCCCAAGTCGTCATCTTGCCGATTTCAAAGCTAAGCAGGCAAATTGTCCTGCTCGTTGCACAACGCAGAGACCAGTTCGCAGCCTCTCGGCATCATTCACGTCGGCACAGCATAAAGCGCCGGGCCGCAATGGCGTTCGAGGAAATCTGCATGCAGTAGCTCCATGTTTTATTGAGCTCTTCGCGCCAAGCCCCCATGCTGCCCGCTTTCGAATCCTCCTCCGTTCCTCCATGGATTGTTGGGAGTCCGCCCGTGCCAGGCCCTGCCAGTGGCTCTTTGGAATCGTCTTCCTGCGGCCGACCTCCGCGACGCCTGGGCCAGCGTCTGCGAGTTCCTGAAACGCGGCCAGATCCTGATCGCATCCAGCAACAAGTTTGGAGAACTTCACACGCTCGATGATTCTGGATCAGGCGCCATCCACTACGTCTTTAATCTTCATGGCAGCCCCACTTGCTTCATAATCATTACGCCCAGGACTTATATCGCCATTGCAATGTATGAGTGCACCGCTGTCCGCACGCGCGAAGTGCGGCAGCTCGCGCGCTCGCCTAGCTCCTAACGAAACGCGCTGCAACTGCGTTCTACGCTCTGAAACAATTCCGAATGCGAGGCTGCAGTGCCAGGCGGACCTTCGGGAGCACAGCGTCGCCGACCACCGCCGGCGAGTTTCCTCGCAGATCAGCGGCGCAACCGAACGCGATGGCAGGACGCCCAGCAGCGAGGCCGGCAACGAAGGCAATCACTGCACGCATGGCAGCAAAACCAGGCCCATGTTGTCGCGCCATTACAACTTCCACGCACAGCGAGTGCCGGACGCCACGGTTCACTCCCCTGTCCTTGTTCGCCGTAGGCCTATGGTAGTCAACTGGATCAACAGGTCGCAGTGACGCTGTACAGCCTGTGTGGAGGTTGTCTTCAGAGCTTGATTGGCATTCTCCACTGCATGCACCTGCGCCCTGGCCTCTACACTCACTTGGGGCACCTGCTGTTCCCTGCTGCTATCAGACTCCGTCGGTAACCCATGGCCTGGCAAGTTCGAGTCGGACACGCAAGCCGGCCGACGCCCAAGAAGCGAACAGTCGGGCGAGACCCAGCTGTAGAAAGCGAAAGCACCGGAAAGCGAATATTCCCTCGGCGATCGGTCCGTCCCTTGATTGAAATTTCGTCCACCATGCGCACTGCGTCGTATAAGACACCACCCCTAGCCTCGACGGCAACGGCGCGTTGGCCTGGAGCTCGCGTCCGAAGCTCGGTGCCTTTTTCTCTAGGGCGGTTTCCGCCGCCTCGTTGTCTCCCCCATTGGAATATGGGCAAGTTGTCGCACATTCCGCAGCAACAGTGATAGGCATCAAAGATGGCACGCACGTCACGGCCGAGGATATCCCGTCTTGCGATCGGTCTTTCGCAGCGGTCGGTCACATATGGAAGACGACATGTTTCTTGTTATACATCAGGTCGAACCCCACCTCCACGTTGAAGTGGCCCAGCAGGCTAACGCGCGACACGGCGGGGCCCCCAGGCCCCTCCCACGCGCGATGTTCTCTGCAAATGTCGCAGACTCGTAAACCTCCTTGATCACGCCTAGACGGACAGTCGAGGCCCACCCTTGGAAGAACTAGCCGCGCCCGGGGCCATTTGGCGCGATGCCAGTTGAGGTGCATCGTCTGCAGTTCACGTCTGACATCTGCTGGGCCATGGCCCCTAAGGTTCTGAAGGCTCATTTGGACATCGAATCAAATCCAATCTCGGAGCTGCGGCGGTGCACCACGAGTCCTGCTCCCTGGACGATGGCGCGACGCCCAGAAATCTGCCGCGCCGGCCCCTAGCTTGCCCATCTAAATTTGGCGCGTCCCCGCGCGAATGCCACGCGTTCGCGCCTGGGCCCAACCGCGCGGCCGGTCGGGGTGCTCGTGGTTGGCCGTCGCGTAGACCCGAAGCTGCTGCTGTTGAGGCCCCACAGCTGCTGGCGCGGCGGGCGCGCGCCGCGGCCTGGTGGCAGTTCACGTGGAACGGCAAACCTGCATTCGCCTGTAACGGGACAATGTCTTGGCACCTTCCGTCCGCAGTCTTTCTCGCGGTTCGGGCACCCCCAGTAGACTACGGACTTGTCACGCCAGCGGCAATGTTTGGGACCGCGCGCGTCCTCAAGGCTAGTCATGAAGACAGTGCCTGCGCAAGCTGGGCATGCGAATCCCCTGGCGGGGAGATATCGCGACGCCTGCACGCGCCCCGGGGATCGCAGGGTCCGCGAGGTCAACCCGCGGTCCACAAGGTACCCCCGCGCGTCTCCGCGCCCAGGGCCCAGCACGCGCCCATGCGCTGCCTTGTCTCGCATTAGCCGAATGGCCTGGGCGAGTGCCGCCTGTATGCGGTGAGTATAGAAGGCTGCGTTGGCAAGGGTTCGATCGCAGACTTGTGCAAGGCCTTGCGTCCCGTCGCATGTCAAACTCTTGACAGGTCAAGACACGACGGGGTCACTGGCCAGAGTGCGAACCAACTGCTTAACGTGAATGACGTCAGCCGTGTTGAAGCTCGTAGCACACCGATTCATAATTAGCTGAACCGTATTCGTGCGCTGGCGATCTCGGCTGGTCTACCCACGTATCGGGCAGCCGCTCTCAGGTGTAACGCCGACTCAAGTTGCCTTGGGTCTCGGCTACAAAGCCACATTATATAATTCGTGGTAAGTATTATTGATGGTGGTGTAGCCATGCTTCGCAATTGACCTAAACGTTAGACCAAGACGGTGGCCCCATTGTCCTGCTGCTATATTGCAACATTGAACTCTTCACGTGGCAGTTGCGTAAGTCGTGTAATATCAACTTCTGTGTATCATAACTGCCCAAATCAACATTCGTTTTCGTGCTTAGGCCCCCGCTCGAAATTAGCCACGCTTGGGAGCTGTCCTGGTGATGCCGCCATTGCCGTTGGAGCCGTAGCATCGTGTACGTACTGCGGAAAGAATATCTGGGTCTATCGGCTTGCACCCGTGATGGAACACAGACGCACTTGTCCTCCTCATTATCATCGGACTCTAGTTCCTCCGCGGGCGCATCTGCGCTCAAGTGGATGGCATTCGCGTCCAAGCTGGAGCCTTTTCAAGTCGTCGCCACCATCGTCGCTTCCAAATGCGACGTGAAATGTAACCTTGCGTGGCTGTATCCCTGCTTCCGACTATGTGTTGAGTTTCGTTTTCTGTTTGATCCGGGCTTCGGTTGGGAACCCTGATTGCTGCGTAAGTTGTTCATTTGCGCGCCAAAAAATCGGGAGCTGAGAAAAACGATCGCCTATGACGACGGGGTGTCTCTCGTTTGGGCGTTTACGGCTGTGCTCGTCTCCGAGCACGCTCGTATCTTCTGTCTGCCAATCGAGAACGCGGTCGTATTGCGTGCAACTGCCGGTAAGTCGACATGCCAGCCGCATCCAATTGGTTGATCCTCAACGTGTGATTCCTGTAGGTTACTATGTTTGTCGAAATCAACCGTTACGGACCGCACCACAGTACCAATTTGGGTCAATTCCTTGTAGTGGTGACAAAGTGCTTGACATTTTTGTCGGTGCTGTTGCACGCGCTAAGAGAAGTCTATGCATTTTGATGCTTGGCACTGCTCCGCAGTGTCACGCATCAAAATGCATCGACGCATCTTAGCACACGCAGCGCGACGCATCTTAGCATCGTCACTGCACTCTTGGTAAATATGGTCCAACAGTCGTGTAGCACACGTAGTGCGTACATGAACGCACCATTCAGCCAATTGTTGTGTATGGCCATACGAATCAAGTGCGCGTGCTTGCAGATCGTTCTTGCATGTACATTCCCATATTATCGTAGGATTTGATTGTGATGTGGCGACTTGTTTGAATGACATCATTTGGTTTTATCGTGTTTGTTGTTGCAAAGGCCAGGACTACAAAGGCGATCTGGACACCCCAAGACCGCCCTCGGCGAAGCGCAGCTGCTGGAAGACGTCCCGAGGCTGGCAAAAGACCGTGAACCAGCGAAAACGTCAAAAACCTCGAGCCCTCGAACCTCCTCCCCCTGGTCCTTGCCCCTCATGCCTACGGTAGGTTCGCGTGGCGTCGGCGCGCGCGAAGGTTTTTGTCACCCCGTTGATCGATCAACCTTGAATCGATCGCGGCCCCGATCGTTCAAGGTTGAATTCCGCTGGGTCCAGTGGCGTCACCATGTCCCTCCGTGCTTGCGCATCGCACCATTCAACCTTGAACGCCTTCGCCGCGTCGCCGGCGTACCAACGCCGCATGATGCAAGGGCCTTGGCAGGCCGTTTCGGAGCTTTGCGAGCGGGGCGCGGCCAGCGAAAGCGGCCAAGGATGGGCCGAGGAGGCAAGGATGCAAGGGTACCCTTGGGAAGGATGCCCATCCTTACTATGCGGGTTGACTCTATTGTTGCCCCTGTGTCGATCAACCAAAAAAGGACCCCTAACCCTTTTTGTTTAGGTAGAAGGGCCAGAAACATTAGGGACAGGGGGTCGTATCGTACCAAGCCAAACCGCCCAAATGTATGATCCCTAATGCGAAGACGGGTACCTGAGTGAGGCCACGTCTTCAATATTAGGGTTAGTGGGGACACTACACGGTGCCGCTACCGCTGCTCCCCGGGCCTCTCCCGGGGTGCGTTCTGACAAGAATTTCGAGGTGAATCCAGCGGTGGCGACGACGGAGGCCCAGGAGGCCCAAAAAGGGGAAAACGGACGAAGGGTAGCGGTACGAGTACCTTCCCCTCCTCCGAGTTAGGAGCCCTGTTGTTCTCAAGGATGAGTCTCTGGCCATCGCTCGGACGTCCATTTCCTGTGTTTTTTTCGGTTTCGTGCGTGGCTTTTTCGCCAATTCATCAAGAATGCTTCTCGATGGCCCTCGCCGAAGCAAAAATGCACACGTCCGAGCGATGCCAAGGTCTTCCCCCTCGGCGAACCACGCCAGCCCGAGGAGCAGCAGCGCCACGACGAGGGCCAGCGCCAGCGCCTCCGCGGCGCCCGCGCAGCCGCCGTGCCGCAGCTGCGCCGAGAAGCCCGCGGCCCCGTAGAGCCCGAGGCAGAACGCGGGCAGGGCCAGCAGGGTTGCCACGAGCCTCCCGCCCCAAAAAATGTGTTGCCATGCCTGGTCGTGCTGTCGTCGGAACAACACGCATTTATACATATATCTATATATACACACACACTAGAACCATCGCGCGCGCTTCGCGCGCGCTCAGGTTCTAGCAGGCCCTAGGCCTTGACGAATTCATTGCTCCACTAAAGTAGTGGACCACAGTACACGCATGCCAATCTGCATTTCGAAAGGCCTTCGAGGAAAATGGTTGTGTAGGGGGGCGGAGGCCGTATGAATCGGGTTCCAAGAAGGCCTTCTGGGAGCATGGGTTTGGAGGCGTCTTGGGGAGCCTGTTGGGGCGTGCCGTCGTCGTCGTCGTCGTCGTAATGTCGTCGTCGCCTATTGGGGGCCGCCGCCGTCGTCGTCGTCGTCGTCGTCGTCGTCGTCGTCGTCGTCGTCGTCGTCGTCGTCGTCGTCGTCGTCGTCGTTTCGTCGACGGGCAACTTTACGCGAAACGATCTGCGGAGGGCCGCGAGAAGGCGATCGGTCATGTTCCCAATCATCTTCCCAGACAGCTCTCCTGTAGCATGATGGTACTTCGAAGCCTCCAGAGACTCGCGGGCCCATGATGAACCAGGTCCCCGGAAGGCTTTCTGGGGACATGGTTTGTTGGGGTGTGTTGGGGGGTCTCTTGGGCGCTCTCTGGGGGCCCCTTGGGGGCCTCTGGGAACTCTCGGGCCCATGATGAACCATGTCCCCGGAAGGTTTTCTGGGGACATGATTTCTTGGGGTGTGTTGGGGTGCCTCTTGGGCGTTCCCTGGGAGCCCCTTGGGGGTCTCTTGGGGCTTCCTGGGGGCCTCTTGGGCGCCTCACGGGGCTTCGTGGGAGCCTCTTGGTGGCCTCCGGGGGCCTACAGGCGGCCTCTAGGGCCCGAAATATCGGTTGGCGGTCCCCCTCTGGGCCCTCTCTTAGGGAGCTCTTGGGGCACAATTGGGTTGTCTGGGGAGCCTCTTGGGCCGTCTTGGGGCCCTCTTCGGGGCCTCGTGGCCCGTCTTGGAACGATCTGAAGGGCCTCCGAGCGAGGCCGTGAGGGAGCGCTGGGAAGCGGAGAAAGCGAGAACGCCTAAATCCTTCAAAAACCATCGGAAAATTAGTGAATCTTGCCTCCCAGGGCCCTCTTGGGGAGCCTCTTGAGTCCGTCCTGGAGCATGTTGGAATCTTCGTCGGCCGTCTTGAGGCAAGATAAAAAAAAAAACAACGAAACAATAGCCTAAAAAAAAAATAAAAAACAAAACAAAAAAAAATCAAATTACAAAGAAGAAAAATGACAAAAAAACAAAACAATAAGAAAAAAAAAAACCGAAAAGAAAGAAAAAAAATTAAAATGAAGAACACAAACAATAAGGAAAAAAAAAAGACAATAAAAAATCAGAAAAAAAACAAAAAATAAAAAAAATAAAAAAAAAAAAAACAAAAAAGAAACCACGAAAAAACATAAAAAGCAAAATAAAAAAAGAATACCAAAAAAAAAAAAACAAAAAAGCAAACAAAAACAAAAAAACAAAAGATCGAAAAACAAACAAAGATAAAGAAAAAAAAACAAAAGAAAAACTAAAAACAAGAAGCTTGGCTCTTCGGATCTCTTGAACCGTCAAGGACCCTCTCAGAGGACCCCCTTTTTGGCCTACTCTTGGCGGCGCTCTAAGGCACAAAGACGTGGGTGGTGTCTGGGGAGCATCCTGGGCCGTCTTGGGGCCCTCGTCGGGGCCTCGTGGGCCTTCTTGGAGCGATCTGAAGGGTCTCCGAGGCCGTGAAGGGAGCGCTGGAAAGCGGAAAAGCGAGAACGCCAAAATCCAAAACACTGGGAAAACGAGTGAATCTTGCCTTCCAGGGCCCTCTTGGGTTGCGTCTTGAGTCCGTCCTGGAGCGTTTTTGAGTCCTCGTCGCCTGTCTTGAAGGCATCTTGGGCGTCTTCGGGGCTTCGTGGGACCGTCTTGGGACGTCTTGGGCCCTCTTGGGACCCCCTTAGCCTGTCGTGGCCTGCTTCGGGGCGGGCTCGGGCCGCTTCGGGAGCTCTGGACCCCCCCCGCAACCCCCGGTGGGCACCGATGGGGGGAACAGGCAGCGGCCCGCCCCCCCCCCCCCTTGGGCCTACTCCGAGATAGAGAATCATGTTCCCGGGAAGCTTTCCAGGAGCATGATCTCTGTTCGGCTCTCTAAGAAAGGGGCCTCTGGGGACTTACCGAGGGGCGCCTTTTGGCCTTGTCGGCAAGCCTATTGGAAACATGGTTGGGGCGGTGGGCGGAAGCCTAAGGAATCATGTTCCTGGAAAGCTATCTGGGAAGTACGACTTACCGAAGTGTCTTGGGGGCCCGCAGGGGGCTTCCCTGGGGGCCCCTTGGGACCATATTTGGGCTTATTGGGGGCCTCTTGGGAGCCTCACGGGGCTTCTTGGGAGCCTCTTGATGGCCTCTCTGGGGGCGTCCCAGGAGCCTCTCAGGCCGGAGACCTTGAAATGTCGCGCTCTTCGGGCCCTTTGGGTCGCACTTGGGGCTCTCTTGGGGCGCTCTCGAGGCCCTCTTGACTGATCTGGGGAGCCTCCTGGGCCGTCTCTGGGCTTTCTTGGGGGCCTCTTCGGCCGTTTTGGAGCAATCTGAAGGGCCTCTGACGCGGTCCGGGACCGTGGGGAGGCGGAACATGGGAGAGCGCAAGAATGCTTCAAAAACCTGAGGTAAGTCGGCTTCTGGGGCCCTGTGGAGGGGCCTCTGGAGGCGCTCTTGGGGCGTTTTGGCGGCGTCGTCGGCCGTCCTGAGGCCATCTTCGGCGTGTCCGGGGCCTCTGAGGGCTGTCTTTGGGCGTCCTGGGAACACTGGAATCATGTTCCCAGAGAGGCTTCCGGGAACATGATTTCGAACGGGGCCCTCTTGGGCCTCCTTGAGGCCGTCTTGGGGGCCTCCTGGGCTGGCTTTGGGGCCTCTTGGGCCGTCTTGGGAGGTTCCGTGAGCCCCACAGGACGACCCTTTTGGGCCGTCTGGGACCCTCGTGGGTCTCTCTTGGGCTGTCTTGGGGCTCCTCGGGGGCGTCTAGGGCACTGCGAAGACGAAGCAAGGGAGTATGCTGAACATGTACGTTTTACTACGGGGACGGGCTGATGTTTGCCTTTTGAAGACCCTCTTGGGGCCCTCTTCGGCCATCTTGAAGCCATCTCAGGCCCTCGTGGGCCTTGCTGAGGCTGTCCTGGGGCCCTGTGGGGGGCCCTGGGAACCCGGAAATCATATTCCCTTCCGCGAACATGATTTCGAACGGGGCCCTCTTGGGCCTCCCTGAGGCCGTCTTGGGAGACTCCTGGGCCGGCTCTCGGGCCTCTTGGGCCGTCTCGGGGGGTTATGTGAGCCCAAAAGGCCGACCCTTTTGGGCCGTCTTGGGCCCTCTTGGGTCTCTCTGGGGCTGTCTTGGGGTTCCGCAGGGGCGTCTGGGGCACTGCGAAGACGAAGCCAGCGAGTATGCCGAAAATGCACGTTTTACAAAAGAAATGGGCCGATGTTTGCCTCTTGAAGGCCCTCTGGTGCCCTCTCGGGGCCCCTTTCGGCCATTTTCAAGCCATCTCGGGCCCGGGCCTCGCTGAGGCTGTCCTGGGGCCCAGTAGGGGGCCCTGGGAGCCCGGAAGTAATGTTCCCGGAGAGGCTTCCGGGAACATGATTTCGAACGGGGCCCTCTTGGGCCTCCCTGAGGCCGTCTTGGGGGCCTCCCGGGCCGGCTCTGGGGCCTCCTGCTGGGCCGTCTCGGGGGATTCCGTGAGCCCCACAGGACGACCCTTTTGGGCCGTCTGGGACCCTCGTGGGTCTCTCTTGGGCTGTTTTGGGGCTCCTCGGGGGCGTCTAGGGCACTGCGAAGACGAAGCCAGCGAGTTTGCCGAAAATGCACGTTTTCAAAAGAAATGGGCCGATTTGTGCCTCTTCAAGGCCCTCTTGGGGCCCTCACGGCCCTCTTGGGGCGCTCTTGGACGTCTTCGGGGCCCCACGTTTCTGAGTTCGGGGGCGTCTGGCCAGGTGCTATCGGAATACCTACGGCGAAATATAAAACGGGCGCCCTTGTCGCCGTGTCTGGGCCTCCACCAACTTGCCTGAGTTCGGGGGCCTTCGTGGCCAGGGGCTCTCTGAGTAAATCGTGAGGGAGTATCGAGCAGGAGCCCTTGTCGTCGTGGCTGGGCCCCCGCCAACTTAATCGAATTGCGAGGAAGTCTCGAGCGAGAGCGCCGTTCCTGAGTTCGGGGGCCTCCCTGGCCAGGGTGTCTCGGGGTAAATTGTGAGGAAGTATCGAGCGGGAGCCGTCGTTGTCATAGCTGGGCCTCCAAGGGCCCACATTTAGGCTCGAGCCAACGCTCGAGCGGGAGCTTCGTTTTCAGAGAAAATGTAGCCGGAGTCGAGGCGAGAGCGCGCAGAACCTTGAAAACGAGTATTCAACAACAACAACAACAACAACAACAACAACAACAACAACAACAACAACAACAACAACAATTACTAGCACGTGGGGACACTCCGTTCTCACCAGTGCCAGGGTTTTCATACGACGCCCGCCAATACCCCCACTTTGTGGGGGGCCGGTTCAAGCTCTACCACATTTCCAAACGACTCTTCGCCACCACCCACACCCAGCTTCCCGCCCTATGACGTTCGGACACTTCACTTCGTGGCCTGCGGACGACCGTGGCTACTACACTGGCGCATGGGTACAGTGACTTGTTGTGGTAACATTTTCTGGACGCTAGCTTAGTATACGACGTTTCCCCCTGTTCCAACACTCCAAGCTGAAAATTCGTACAGATGTTTTTCCAGGACCTACGGTGCGATTCGTATGATTTTATGTTGCGCGGTGCTAAAATTCCTACGAAACCCAATGGTTTTTGAAGATTTCGGCGTGCGCGCGCAAAGAAAAAACGAATGTGTCCCGCATGGTATTATTTGACAGGGATGATGGCCCTGGCAGGTGCGCAACCGTTGTTGGAGAAGTTCGAAGCACGTGAACAAGTTGCTCGGAAAAGCCCATTTGACAGAAATGTTTAAAAAGTGTTGGGTTTCCGACAAATCCGCAAGAGCGCGCGGGATGAAATTTTGACACTTGTTTTTGAAAAACCATTGGCTTTTTGATGTTTTGATCTTGAAATCGCTACGAACACTAAGGTTTTGGAAGGATTTCGTCTTGCGCGCGCGAATGTCCACTTTACCTTATTTTGTGCAAGGGATTCTTGAAGTTTGGTTATGTTAGAACAAGAAATGTCCACTTTAGCTTATTTTTTGCAAGGGAAAACGGGGGACAACAAAACAACCGGATCTGGACCACATCGTTTTGCCTGAGACTTCCTCACGAAAATGATGAAAATGTGGCTGCGGCCTAGGCGCGGCGAGGGGGCCGCGCACCAGGGGCCCCAACAATAATTATTCTTTAGAATAAATAATGTTCAACAACAGTAAGTTGAAGACTGTTCGCTCCGATCTGCTCACGTGCCAATCAATACGTATATCCCAAACCCTCGGTACCCGCCCTCGTCGTCTTCGCTCGTACCCCCTTGGGAGTATATCCTCCTTACCTGCCACGTGCAGTTGGTGCAGCCCGTAAAATGAAGGAAGAGAGCGGGTGGAAGGGGAAGCGAGAAGAATGGAGCACGAAAGAAAATAGCAGGAGGAGGGCAAGGAGCAGAAAACAAATGGTAGAGCCAGACGGGCAGATCGGGTGGGCAGACCCATAGCGGGCAGGTCGGGAAGGTGGGCCCAGGCGACCAGGTCGCGCCGGCGGGTTGTTGAAGCGTGGGTCCTGCATGAATCGCGAGGAAGTCTCGAGCGCTAGCGCGATTCCCGAGTAAGTCGTGGGAAAAGTCAAAGCGAGAGCGTGATTCCTGAGCGCCGAGGCCACATCGTCTGAATAAATTTCGAGGAAATCCTTCGCGAGAGCGCGATGCGAACAGGAATTGTAAGGAAGTCCCGCGCGAGAGCGCAATGTGGGAAGAAACTGTGAGAAAATATCAGGCGGGAACCGCTGTTATTGCAAACCAGGGGCCAAGGGCCCAGCTTGAGCCCCGTGACTTTCCCTGCTCATAAACAGAATGCGAGCCCCAGGGGAAGCACTTGAATTGAAAAAACATAATAATACACAATGGTCACCGAATGGGGGGGTTACAATAAGCATTCTTCAGCAACGAGAGTTCAACAACAACAACAACGACAACAACAACAGCGACAGTAACGACAACAACAACACCAACAACAACAACAACAACAACAACAACAACAACCACAACAACGACAACAACAGCAACAACAACAACAACAACAACAAAATGTTTAAGACTGTTCGCTCTTATCTGCTCGAGTGTCATTCAGCGTGCAGTTCCCGACCCCCTCAAGACCCGCCCTCCTCGCCTTCGATCCTACCATCTTTGGCGGGTGTATACTTCTTCGTGAGCTCTGCGTGATTATATCAGGGGGACGTAAGACCTGGGTACAGGGGACTCGGAAATCCCCGACGAGGTCCTCAAAAAATGGCGAGGCCGAGCCTGCATATTTGACGAGGCCTCCCGCTGCAGACATCCCACGAAACTCCTCCTCGCCAGAATCCGAGGCGCGGTCGTCCAAAGACGATGGCGAACCCGAGTCCTGGCAAACCCGGGTCTTACGCTCCCCCGGTTATTATAGCCAGGACGTTCCCAGCGGGAGAGCGACTCTCCTGAGCTCCTTCGGAGGGGGTCCCCCCGCGAACGCGCAATTCGTGAACGGCAGGAGCGCGGCGCCCGAGCAGACCGCGACGACGTCTCCCCAGCGGGGAGCGCGACTGAAGGGGCCCTGGGACACCAAAATAAATACACACAAATAAAAATACCCCCCATATGTTCCCATATTTCCTGGGTTTCTGTCTTCCCCCCCACTTCCCATAGTTTTCCAGATTTTCCTGGGAGTGGGCGATGAATTGTGTCTGTGTGTTGTTTCTCCTCCTGGGCGATTCTCGAGCCAATGGCGCGGGAGTCTCAAGCTAGGGAGCGGGGGACTGGAGCGGATTTCGGGGAAGTACTCCAGATTTCGAAATTAATAAAAGGGAAGGGGGTCTCAGTTCGGGGGGGGTCTCTTCCGGGCTATCTTGGAGGGCCTGGGGGGGTCTGGGGACGATGTTTTGGAGGGCTCTCCCACGGACGGGGGTCTAAAACTTCTCGTCTGGGAGGGTTGAGACCCCCTCCCTTTCATTACGAAATCTGGAGTATCAAGCGGGAGCCGTTGTTGTTGCAAACCGGGGGCCAACAACACGGTTTGAGAGTTCAATAACAACAACAACCACAACCACGACAATCACAACAATCACAACAATCACAGCAACAACAACAACAACAACAACAACAACAACAATCACTTTACCCGAACGCTCAGTGTTCTCACCAGTGCCAGGGTTTTCATGCGACGCCAGCCAATACCCCCACTTTGTGGGGGGGCAGTGCAAGCTCTACCAAATATCCACACGACTCTTCGCCACCACCCACACCCAGCTTCCCGCCCTATGACGTTCGGACACTTCACTTCGTGGCCTGCGGACGACCGTGGCTACTACACTGGCGTGGAGTACACACCCACAGAAGTTGTTAGGACAGCGCGCGCGGGTAGAAATTTTGAAAAGTCGTGCAGGTGTTTTTCGAGGACCTACGGTTCGATTCGTGTGATTTTATGATGCGCGGTGCTAAAATTCTTAAGAAGCCCAATGGTTTTTGGAGATTTCGGCGTGCGCGCGCGAAGAAAAAACGAATGTGTCCCGCATGGTATTATTTGACAGGGATGATGGCCCTGGCAGGTGCGCAACCGTTGTCGCAGAAGTTCGAAAAAGTTGCTCGCAAAAGCCCGTTTGACAGAAATGTTTAAAAAGTGTTGGTTTTCCTACGAATCCGCAAGAGCGCGCGGGATGAGATTTTGACATTTTTTTGTTGAAAAACCATTAGTTTTTTGATGTTTTTATGTTAAAATCGCTCCGAACACTAAGCTTTTGGAAGGATTTCGTCTTGCGCGCGCGAATGTCCACTTTACCTTATTTTTTGCAAGGGATTCTTGAAATTTGATTATATTAGAACAAGAAATGTCATTTTATAGTGTTTTTTGCAAGGGAAAGCGGGGGGGAACAAAACAACCGGATCTTGATCACAGCGAATTACCTGAGGCTTCCTCACGAAAATGATGAAAATGTAGCTGCGGCCTAGGCGGCGCAGGGGGGCCGTGCACCAGGGGTCCCAACAATAATTATTCTTTAGAATTAATAATGTTCAACAACAACAACAACAACAACAACAACAACAACAACAACAACAACAACAACAACAACAATAACGGCAACGGCAACGGCAACGACAACGAAGACGATGACGACGAACGATGACGACGAGTCGACGACGGCGGCGGCGAAGGCGCCGGCGCCGGCGACGACGACGACGACGAACGATGACGACGACGGCGGCGGCGGCGGCGAATACGACGACGACGGCGATCCACGGCGATGCCACCCCCATCCCTCCGGGCGCGCGGCGCCAGCCACCCGCAGCTCAGGCAGAAGGCGCACGCGGCCAGGTCGAGCACGCCCCAGGCGGCGCCGAGCTGCCGCACGCCGCCCCAGAAGCCCGCGGCCGCGCCCGCCCCGGGGCAGGCCGCCTCCTCCGGGGCCGCGCCCGTCCTGCGCAGGATCGGGCCATCGCCCTCCTCCTCCTCCTCCTCCTCCTTCTCCTCCTCCTCCTCCTCCTCCTCATTCTCCTCCTCCTCCTTCTCCTCCTCCTCCTCCTCCTCTCCGCTCCTCCTCCCCGTGGCAGATACAACGGCGCCGCGCCCAGTTGGGACGGGCCCTGATCCCAGAATGCTGGCATGGTGGTAATGGTGACGCAGTGCTTGACATCCTCGTCGGTGCGGTTGTACGTGCTGAAATGCGTCGATGCATGTAGCTGCTTGGCACTGCTCGGGTAGATCTGGTCCAATAACCGTGTAGTACGCGCAGTGCGTACATGAACGCGCCGTTCAGCCTGGTGTTATACTGATCAAGCACGCGTGCTGGCATACCGCCCTTGCATGTACATCCCTACTGATTCGTGGGACTTGTATGTGATGTGGCTACCTGTATGAATGACCCAGTTGGTTCGATCGTGTTTGTAATATCAGAGGCCAAGAAAACACAGGCGATCTGGACACAGTAGGAACGGCCTCGGCGAAGCGCAGCTGCTGGAAGACGTCCCGAGGCTGGCTAAAGGCCGGGAACCAGCGAAAACGTCCAAAAACCTCGAGCTCTCGAACCTCCTCCCCCTGGTCCTTGCCCCTCATGCCTACGGTAGGTTCGTGTGGCGTCGGCGCGCGCGAAGGTTTTTTGTCACCCCGTCGATCGCGGCCCCGATCGTTCAAAGTTGAATTCCGCCGGGTCCAGTGGGGCCGCCGTGTCCCTCTGTGCTTCCGCGTCCAACATTCAACCTTGAACGCCTTCGCCGGCGTCGCCTGCGCGCCAACGCCGAATGAACCGACAGGAAACACCCCTACAGTCGGCCCGTATAGTAAAAATGCGCGATAAGGATGTAAGGGCCTTGGCAGGCCGTTTCGGAGCGTTGCGAGCGGGGCGCGGCCAGCGAAAGCGGCAAAGGATGTGCCGAGGAAGCAAGGATGCAAGGGTACCCTTGGGAAGGATGCCCATCCTTGCTATGCGGTCGTTGCCCCTGTGTCGATTAACCCCCCCAAAAAACCCTAACCCTTTGGGAGGGGACCGCAGTTAAGAGGGCCAAAAACATGGGGAACAGAGGGTCTTTCTGCAGGTGTGCCGAACCAAGCCGCCCAGAGCTATCGTGCCTAATGCAAAGACGGGGACCTCAGTGAGGCCACGCCTTCACTGTGTTATTCGGGTTAGGGGCTCTTTTATTCTCGACGATGCCAGGTCGATCGATCGATGGGTCGGTCGACGACTTCTTTCGGCGGCGAGTTCTGGTATCGAATCTCGACGGGTCGGCGCCGTCCGTGGCCGAGCGGATCGAGGAACTTTCGGCGGCGGCTTTGGACTGAGGTCGTCGCCATCGTGGACCGAGGATCGAGGATCGAAGGATAGACGTTCGGGGTGACGCTGGCCGATCGATCGGCGATGGATAGATCCCAAACGAGAAAATGTGTTTGCTTTCAATCCGGACGTGTTTCCCTCGATTTCGGCATCCGGGGCCCATTATCGGGCCCTGGAGTCCTGGAGGCCAAAATCGCGGATCGAAGTTTGAGGCTTTCCCGGGATTTCGTCAGATCTCGGCGGCTTTCCGGCCTCGGGATGCCTTCTGGCGGCTGCGAATCGCCCAGGGCGTTCTGGGGGTGCCAGAACCGCCCCGAACTGCCCCCTGAGAGCCGAGGTGGAAGGCCTGGAAACCAAGATCTCCGGCGAGATTAGTTGTTCATGTTTTGTCCATCCGGGCGTGACCCAGTGTCCGAAGCCCGTATGCAATCTCGATCATGTAGATACCTGAAGCCCTCTGTGCTCTCCCTGTCTCCTCCCCTCCCTTCCCCATCCTGGAGGCGCCGGCTCGGGCAACTGCTCAGCTGCGCCTTCTGCCCACGCGTCCTTCCTGGATGCACGGCCTTCCCGTCTTGCTTTCAGAGCAAGACGGGAAGGCCGTGCAAACCGGCCCGGCTCAAACCGGACCGGCTCGAACCGGACCGGCGCCGGAAACCGAACTGGTGCCACCGAACCCGGCCCGCCGCCGAACCGGCCCGAAGCGGACCCTTCCTGGCTCTGGGGCCCGCTCCCGGGGCCCAGGCCCATCAGAAGGGGCGCCGGGGCGGAGGGCTGGCCCCGTGGAAGGGGTCGGGGGGTCCCTGAGGCCGCGGGCTGAACAAAATCGTAGCGGCGAGCGTCTGGGACGAGTGAGGAGGCCTCAGGGCCAGCGCCGCCGACCCCGAAGGCGAGATCTGGGGCCTCTCGGGCCGTCTCGGAGCGTCGGGAATATGAAGGGGCCCTGGGGCACACAAATAAATACACACAGATAGAAACAATCCCCATAGCTTCTCCTATTTTCTGGGCTTTTGCCTTCCCCCCCCACTTCCCATCTTTTCCCACATCTTCTGGGGAGTCGACGATGAATTGTGTCTGTGTGTTTTGTTCCCCTCCTGAGGGAAGGGGAAGAGGCGAGGACGCCGAGGTGCCTGCGGAGGAGGGCCCAGGCAAGGAGGGGGGAGCGGCGACGGGCGGCGGGCGCCCTCCTCCTGCTCCTCCTCCTCCTCCCCTCCTCCTCCTCCTCCTCCTCCTCACCTCCCTCCTCCTCCTCCTCCTCCTCCTCCTCCTCCTCCTCCTCCTCCTCCTCCTCCCCCCCCCTCCTCCTCCTCCTCCTCCTCCTCTCCTCCTCCTCCCCCTCCCCCTTCTCCTCCTCCTCCTCCCCCTCCTCCTCCTGCCCCCCCTCACGCCGAGGTTCGAGGCCCGAACGGCGCAGCTTCTGGGCGCCCCGAGGCCCTGGCCAAATTGCACCCCTGGAGAGGTCGCAGGGGCCGACTCGTGGCCCCCGCCCCCGACCTCCTTTCCTCCCTCCCGAGCGAAGTGAACCCCCCCCCCTCGGAAATCGTGGGGAGTAGGGGTAGGGTTCACATGTGGCCCCCTACTTATCCTCCAACCGTCCTCCTCATCCTCGCCTCCCTCCCCCAAAGCACGCATCCCCCCCTCATCCCTCTGCTCCTCCCTCTGCTCCTCCCCCCTCCCTGCGCCGTGACAAGCATCGCGGCGGCGGGTCTCGAGCCAGCCTCGGCCTCTGGGGGGTGCCTCCACGGGCCCCGGGACAGTCGAGACACGACCCGGGGCTCACGAGGGGAGAGCCAGCTGGGGGGGGGGGCGGTGACCGCCTCCAAGAAGCCCGCGCCGTGACTCCTCCTTCTCCTCCTCCTCCTCCTCCTCCTCCTCGTCATCCTCCTCTTCCTCCTCCTCCTCCTCCTCCTCCTCCTCCTCCTCCTCCATTCCTGATCCTTTGAACAACTTCTCCCTGTCGCACCCCGAGGCCAGTTTTTAGGGCGGACCGGGCGTTTCGCTGGAGACTTCCTCACAACTTCTGATTCTGAAACTTAAAAATTGAAACAAATTCACATATGGAGGGCGGGTGGTTTTCAAAATGTGGCTCTCGCCTTAGTGCGGCGCTCATTCGCTAAAAAAATGCAAGAGCTTCACGGATTGAGGGCGGGTCCTTTTCAAAATGTGGCTGTCGCCTTAGCGCCGCGCACACTCGTTTTCAAAATCGCAAGAGCGTCATGGATTGAGGCGGGTCGTTTTCAAAAAGTGGCTCTCACCTTAGCGCGGCGCACATTCGTTTAAAAAATTGACAAGAGTTTCACGGATTGAGAGCGGGTGGTCTTCAAAATGTGGTTCTCGCCTCGGTGCGGCGCGCATTCGCTTTAAACATTCGCAAGAGCTTCACGGATTGCGGGTCATTTTTAAAATGTGGCTCTCGCCTTCGCCCGGCGCACATTCGTGTTCAAATTTGCAAGTGCTTCACAGATTGAGGGCGGCTCCGTTTCAAAATGTGGCTCTCGCCTTAGCGCCGAGCACATTCGTTTTCAAAATTGGAAGAGTTTCACGGATTCCCATGATTAACGTACCAGAAATAGCGCTTTGGAAGGATTCAGGATTATACGGGCGCAACAGTTATGTTGATTCGCGGTGTTGAAGTCCCAAATGGCGCTATGGTATTATCCTGGATCGTCAAGGCACAGCAGTCAGATTAATACGTGGCATGAAATCCCGAGAACAATGTTTTGGCATGTTTCAGGCTCTTCAAACGGCTGTCTTCCAACGAGGCAATTCCCTCAATGGCAATGCACCGTTGTGGGGGCCTATGAGAGGGAGCTTGGAGGGAGGGTTAATGCCAACACCGTTGATGACTCTTGGTTTTACACTGGTCCTCCTCCTCCTCCATTCCTGCTCCTTTGAATAACTTCTCCCTGTCGCACCCCGAGGCAAGTTGTTAGGGCGGACCGGGCGTTTCGCTGGAGACTTCCGCACAATTTATGATTATGAAGCTTAAAAGTTGAGGACAGCTTCACAGATGGAGGGCAGGCGGTTTTCAACATGTGGCTCTCGCCTTAGTACGGCGCACATTCGCTTTGAAAAGAATGCAAGAGCTTCACGGGTTGAGGGCGGGTGGTTTTCAAAGTCTGGCTCTCGCCTTAGCGCGGCGCACACTCGTTCTAAAAAATTGCAAGAGTTTCACGGATTGAGGGCGACCCGCTTTCAAAATATGGCTCTCGCCCTAGCCCGGCGCACATTTGCATTAAAAATTGCAAGAGTTTCACGGATTGAGGGTGGTTCCATTTCAAAATGTGGCTCTCGCCCTAGCGGCGCGAACATTTCTTTACAACAGTCGCAAGAGTTTCACGGATTCCCATCACCAACGTACCACAAGATGTGTTTTGAAAGGATTCAGGATTATGGAAGTGCAACAGTTACGTTGGTTCGAGGGGTTGAAGCTCCAGGAATGGCGCTCTGGCACGATTCCGGATCGTCAAGACGCTATCTCATCGACTACCAGACGCTAGTCGACGCTAATCGAGGCTAAACACGGAATTACGAGGGTACACAAGGCTCCCACGATTTGCCACCCAAGGCCAAGGCCAGGAGAGCTCGTACAGTACACCGCCCCAGGGCCAAGAGCGGCCCTGGCGACGCAAAGCTTGGGGGCACCCAAAATGGCACCCATACCGCTGCACCCCCGACCTCTTCCGTGCTGCCGTCTGACCGGGATGTCGAGGCGAACCCAGCGGAGTCGTCGAGGGCCTCCCGGGAAGCCCAAGAAGGCGAGAACGAAGGAAGGAAGGGCTAGCGGTATCGGTACGTGCTCCTCCTCTGAAAACGGAAGGATGCCCACAACTGCATAAACATTCACTTTCGGAGGTCTGCGTAGCTTTCCTAGAGTGGCGCTAGACCACTCCCTGGTGCGCGGAGCGCGCCAGGGGCGGCGCCAGAGGAGCCCAGCGCCGATCCAAAAACTCCGCGCGAATATACAACAACGTATGTGTATGTATATGTCTATATACACATATACAAACATACATGCATGCATGCATACGTACATACATACATAATACATACAGGCATGCATGCATACATACACACACATACACACATACATACATACATACATACATCCATACATACATACATACATACATACATACATACCTACCTACCTACATGCATACATACATACATACATACATACATACATGCATGCATGCATGCATGCATGCATACATACATACATACACACATACATACATACACACATACACACATACACCCATACATACATACATACATACATACATACATACATACATACATACATACATACATACATGCATGCATGCATGCATGCATGCATGCATGCATGCATACATATATACACACATACATGCATGCATACAGACAGACAGACAGGCAGGCAGGCAGACAGACAGACAGACAGACATGCATGCATGCATGCATACATACATGCATGTGTGCATACATGCGTGCATACATATGTATATAGAGAGAGAGTGCGTGTGTGGTTACTCTCCGTGGATTGGCAGGGTCAAATAACATCGAACCGCGAAATCAGATCGGATCGTAACGTGCGTCGTATCGAGCCGCATCGGCGCGGGGCCAGAATCGGATCGGATCGGCCACGCCAGGACGCACAGCAGCCCTCACGCAAGCATCAGGCCGCATCGGATCGCTGGAACATCGGAATCGAATCGGGTCGGGCAGGCCAACATCGGCGTTGAACCTGGGGGGGCGAAAGCAGCACTGATGACACGCCGACGCGGGGGACCCAGAAGCGGGCTGCCTACGAAGGAGCACCAACGACAGCAGCATGCGTTTGGCAGATGCCTCCCAACGGTGGCGTGACCTAAATACCCTTCTGCGGGAGGCGAACGGGTACCGATATCGCTACGGCCCCGTCCTCTCCAGGGGTGCGCCCCACATGGCTCGAACAGGGCCTCCAAAAGCCCAAGATAGCCTCCAAGATTGCACGAGATGCCCCAACATGGCTCAAGATAGTCTCCGACATACCTCCAAGACGCCCCAAGACAGCCCCAAGACTTTCCCACCGAACCCCCTAAGGACCACCACAAAGAGGCCAAAATCCTTCAAACATCTTAGGGGTCAAAACATTGTTTCTTGTTTTCTCACCTTTTCGTTTCCGATTAGCTGTTGGGGTTTCAAGATGACCCCAAGACGGCCCAGGAGAGCGCCAAGAGGGCCCCAAAACAGTCCCAAGAGCGCCCCAACAGCGCCCCAAGAGACCATGTTTGAGCCTCCGAAGGGGGGGACCTAAATCCCACCAGCCCTCTTCCAAAAATCCCTCTTCCCCTTCGGGGAGGGGTTGATCACTGTTCCCTATTGATATACCCACCCGGCCAGCGGCCAACCCGGAACCATGCCAACCCCATGAGGGACACCTCCCCTTCCATGCCAAAAAACAAATGCACAGCGCACTCTGGCTCCACATGTGGAGCACGCGCGGCCAACCCGAAGCGGCCCCCCGCCAACATCCGTCAAAAACAACATAACCTACACTTTGAGACAAAGTCTTGAATCATGTTCGTGAGGCCCGCGAGCACCTTGTACTTGGCAAGGACGGCGGGGGTGTCAACAGATTCCCTGCTGCGCGCAGGGCGACCATCGCTGACAACAAACCAAAATGCACCTCGCGGCTAAATCTGGATCATGCGCGGCCACCCCGCGATCACTGTCAAGTGTTTTTTTGACAGGGACGGCAGGGGTGGTGGCGCATGGCCTTCTGTGCGCAAGCCAACCAGACACAATAATGTGCATTGGTTTTCGACAAGGATGGTGGGGGCCGACATGTTTCCCGATGTGTGCTGTCACGTGCGCAGGCAGACCTGACGCACCCTGCACGTGCCCCGAACGTGGCGCACCTGGCACGGCTGGAGTGTGCGGCACACCTGGCGCACTCCGAGCACGTGGCGCATCTGGCGCACCATTCGTGTCTGGCGCGCTCGGGCCCCAGGGGAGCCTGGCGCGCGTGGCGCCCCTGGCACGCGTGGCGCAACTCGCCCAAGCGTCGCGCAGCTGGGGTCGGCTTTGGTTCGCACTCGCTGTCCACCCAAGCACGACCGCTGAACATGCTCAGGCTCGGGTGTTACTGATGTGCTGGGAGGGCGGGTGGGAGTGAGAGAGGCGGCTTGCGGGCGGGTGGGTAGCTTGACCCGTCCCCTTACCCCCTCCCCTGGACCTGGACCTGGACGGGAGGGGCCGCGGGTGTCAGAGGGTCTTTTTTCACCCAAGATGACTCCAAGAGGGCCTTAGATAGCCCAAGATGACCTCCCAGATCGCTCAAGATAGCCCAACTTGGCTCAAGATATCTAACAGCATGCCTCCAAGAGGCCCCTCGGAGGGCCACCAGACGGTTCCAGGTGCTTTTGGCGACCCTCAGGACCTTCCCGACAAGCCAGAATCATTCAAAAACCAAACGAAAATCACTGAGTGGTGCCTTCTCTTCTGTTCGCTTCCGATGCGTTGTTGAAGCCTCGAGATGGTTCTAAGATGGCCCAAGAGAGCTCCAAGAAGGGCCCAAGAGGCACCAAAGACTGCCCCAAGAGCGCCCAGGATCGCCTCAAGAGGGCCCCAAGAACGCCCCAAGAGGCTGTGTCGATGGCCCCAGAGTGGGGGAGGGGGGGGGGGAATCGAGGACTCCCTTCCTCTGATCGATGGTATACAAGATGGCCCCAGGAGGCGCTCCATAGCCCCCAAAAGGGCCGCAAGAGAGCCCCAGAATCCCAAGAGGGCCCCAGAGCGCCCCAAAAGAGCCCCAAGTGGGCCCTAAGACACCCCAAAGAGCCCCAAGAGGGCCTCAAAATGTCCCAAAAGAGCCCCTAAGAGGACCCCAACATCCCCCAATACAACCCTCGAAGGCCACCCCGTTGCTCCCTGAGATCTCTCTTGTTCACACTGGTTGCCCGCTTTGTTTTCACTAGATGTGTCTATTCACCCCCTTTCCCGTCAGCTCTCATGGGCAAGGAACGTGACTGGGCTGGTGGGAATCCTTTTGGTACGCGGGCGCGCGAAGACGAGTCGAACGCCGAGCAAGCGAGCTAGGGCGGGCCGCGCCGCAGCGAAGAAAAGACAGCGAAGCGAACAGCGCCCGTCACAGAGCGGAACTGGGCACGACGCGGCCACAATGGCGCGGGAGGCGTCACAAACCGGCACCGAGAACTCGCCCACCAAGGTGCCAACTAGGACGCTAACAGGGGATATGTCGACCCCTATCCCAGGCTTCGTGGGGGGTCCGAATGGACCAGAAATTTGGGGCCCAACCCTGGGATATACGATGGGGGGGTGTCCATCCTCGATAGGGGTGCGTCCGAATAGCCCCCTTGGGGTTATCCCAGGGTTTTCCCATTTCTCTGAGCGGCCAAACTTTTCGGGCGAAGCTCGGGGAGATTGGGGGAGAAGCATCGCCCGCGAGAGACGCACGAGCAGTGCGGGAGAGCCACCACGCACGTGGTAGGTCAGCAGCACGGCCACCCCAGGCCGCGACTGGCCGAGGGAGGTGTCCCGGGGAGCGGCCCCGCAGGCCCAGCAGGCGTGCGGCATGCCAGAGCGGCGGGAGGAAGGGCGCCCACGGACGTGCTCTCGGGCAAGCCGGTCGAGCTCGAAGCCCTTGGAACCTGATGGCCCTCACGGGCATGGAGAGAAGAGCAGGCGCACCCGAAGGAGCGGCGTGAGCGGCCCCGAAAGACGGGCTGGTGGGGATTCGCGAAGCGTAAACAATGAATCCCCTCCAGATGGCCATAGTGGCCCCAAGAGGCCTCCCAGACCCCCTCAACGAGCTCCAAGCGGGGCCCCTAGAAGGCCCCAAGAGAGCCCCAAGCGGGCCTCAAGAGTGCCCCAAGAGGCTCCGCGAGGACCCCAAGAGAGCCGCAAGATGGTTCCAAGAGACTTCAGAGAAAACGCTTCCAAGGCGGTCGTGAACTGCACTCTTCTACACTTCCCTGATCAAGGCAACTCGCCTGTCGATCTGCTTCTGGATGGGCTGGAGGGGGTACGCGAAGTGTGAAGAACGTCGAGGAGAGTCAAGTCGTGGTGGCAAGGGGTCTCTCTGGAGCGAGCGGCGGCATCGGCACGTTCTCCTCCTGTGACGCGGTCGGCCGGACCGACACGGACCCCGAGGTGGTCCTGCCATCGCTCGGCCCTCCACCCCCCGCGCATGCTTTGGCCTCGTGCGCTTCATGTCTCGCGAGATGACCCAGGATGCTCCCCGACGACCCTCGCCGAGAAGGAAACTGCACGCACGCCCGAGCGACGCCCGAGCGGCGGTGTCCCCGTGAGGCACGTGCCGACCACCACGCACAGCGCGGCGCAGAGCCGCAGCGACCGCGCGCCGCAGGCGGACGCCGAGTCCGCGCCGTCGCTGTCCTCCCCGCTGTCGCTGGCCGGCGGTGCGCAGCCAGGTAGGGAGTCCACAAAGGACGTACGCGGCCAGCTATGTACTCAAGATTTCGTAATAAAAGGGAGGGGGTCTGGACCCTCCAAGACAAGCCGTTGCAGACCCCCCCACGTGGGAGAACCCTCCAAAACATCGTCCCCAGACCCCCCCAAGCCCTCCAGGATCGCTTGGAAGAGACCCCCCCCGAAATGAGACCCCCCTCCCTTTATTACGAAATCTGGGGTACATGAACACGGCCCCTCGATCCGCGAGACCGGCCGCGTTATGCGAACATTTGCGCAGTGCGAGCTCTCGAAACCGACGTGGACTCGTGTACATGTGCGTCCTTGTTCCGCTCCCGAGCCGAGGAGGCGGCGCGAGAGGCCGGCGCGCCCGCGAGGGGTACGCATCCAGAGGCCACCCAGACGTGGTCCGAGCGGATGGGGCCGGAGGACCGCGCCGCAGCGCAGCTGCATCGGCGGTGCGTCGTCGACGCGTCGTCGACGTCGGCGGTGCATCGGCGACGCCGGCGTGGAGAAAGTCGGGCTCCACATCGAGCCGCATCAGAAATGCATCGGCGATGCGACGCGATGCTACGACCTCATCTGCGCGGACCCTATACGGGAGTCCTGGAATATCGGCGGCGCGCCGAGAAGGGAAGTTGGGAATTCTCGGGTTCAAAACTCAGGGTTTTCGGGCGCTTTCATCGGTTCTCTTGGAGACTTGGAGATGGGCAGCAACACCAACAAGAGGGCATGTCTCCACCGAGATGATCCTAGATTTCTATGTTTCTTGGTGACACATCGGCATCCTAGGAAGCCAGAACATTACCACATCACAAAGATCGGAATCCTCCCTCGGTGGACGTACACCGCCGATATTGGTGTTGGTATCAACCTGTTGACCTCCGACTCTCAAGTGGTTTTCCAGCCTCGGGATGCGTTCCAGCGGCTGCGCCTTGCCGAGAGGCGTCCCGGGGTGCCAAGCTTGTCCCGAACGGCTAGCCGAGTTATGAATCAAAAACCACCAGGCGTCCGAGAGGGGGCAGACCTTCTCAAAGGTTGAAAGGTTTCCCTAGCCTTCTGAGCCCTCTGGCCTTCTGCGAAACCCTCCGTGGCTTCGAAGAAAGCTCAGACAGCTTCTCGGAAGACCAGAGGCCTTGGGGGTCTTCTGATGATGCAAGGGCCGTAAACACTCAAATCCATAGGGAGGAGGAACGGAGAAGGGCAAGACGACGGAGGCGCTCTGGGTGTGGGTGCGGGTTCTCGAACCCCGATGGGAGGTTCCCGCTCGAGCGGGGACCCCCATCCACCAACACCCACCCATAGCCCCCACGGAACTCCAATCCGAGAAATCTAGGGGGCGCATAGACATGGGTGCCAGTTGTCAGATCATGCTCTGAGATCGGGCGGCGAGACCTCTACATCTCCACCGCCGCGGGCCAGGCCCATCCTCGGCCCAGGAGGGGAGTCTACGCCCCCCGGGCTCGGCCGGGGGAGCGTGTACCCTGCTCCTGGGCCCAGGATTGGCCCGGCCCGCGGCGGTGGCCACGCACGGATCTGGCCGCCACGTGACACAGGCCCGCCCCCTCGTATGGATCTGGCCGCCATGTATGGATCTGGCCGCCGTGTATGGATCTGGCCCCCCGCCATGCGACATGTATGGATCTGGCCGCCATGTGACACAGGCCCGCCCCCCCCGTCTCCCCTGAGCATTTTCTTAGGGTGGAGGGCTCAGGGTGAAATGCATATGGGCTTTTGCACCTCGAGCATCAGCTCGTCGTGTGATTTGCCTTTTGCAGATTCAAGCTTCGAAAATCAATCGAAACGGCATTTCAGATTGCACCCGTTGCCCTCCACCCAAAGAAAATGCTCGGCTCCCTCCCGGGCCAGCCGCTGGACACGGGTCACCCAGCCGAGCGCACTGCGCCGGGCGAGGACACCCTCGCTGTCCCCGCGCTCTCCGCGCCCCCGCGCCGCCCCCGCCGGGGAGAGGGGCCGCCGCTCCGGCCCGGCGGGCGGCGGCATCCACACCCGACCCTCGCCAGCCCTCGGTGGGGGACCGGGGGGGTGGGGCCTCGGTGCTGGACAAGTCCCGAGCCCCACCCACGCCGCCCATCGAGTTGCCTGCCACGTGCCGGACGAGTCCCCCCAAACCCAGCCCCGCCGACCATCGAGTTGTCCGAAGCACGGATCGGCGAGGGCAGCGTTCGGATGCCGACCCGTGCTCGAGGAGTCCCAAACCTCCCCCCCGCCGCCCATCGAGCTGCCTGCACCGTGCATCGGCGCGGCCAGGGTTCGGATTCTCGCCGCGTGCTCGACGACTCCCGAGAACCCCCCCCCCCCTCCCCCGCCGCCCATCGAGCTGCCCGAACCGATCGGGAGCGGCAAAGAGGGGGGTGTCCAAGAGGGGGGGGTGCAAATCATGACAGGCGGCATGTGCGCGGCCCAGCGGGGGGGCCTGGGACGTAATAAAACAAGAAGAGGCGCCATGAGATCTGGGGAAATATCATGGCCCCCGCCATGATATCCACCCCCCCCTCGTCATCACCCCCCTCTTTTCCGCCCCCGACCCTCCCCCGCCGCCCATCGAGCTGCCCGAAGCGAAGATCGGCGAGGGCAGGGCCGGGACTTCGCCGCGTGCTCGAGCAAGCCCGACCGCCGCCCCCCCGGCGCCGCCCCTCGAGCTGCCTTGGCCGTGGGTCCGCGAAGGGCAGGGCTCGCACGCCGCCGCCGACCCCCGGGGGCCGCGGCGCGCGGAGCGCGGCCCTCTCCGCGGCCCCGCTGGGGCAAAGGGAAGGATTGCAAAAAAACCCTAGGATTGCAAATCCTTTTTGCAATCCTTTTTGCAATCCTTTTTGCAATCCTGGGTTTTTTTGCAATCCTGGGTTTTTTTTTGCAATCTTGGGTTTTTTTGCAATCCTTCGAGTGGTCGGCGGTGGACAAACCTCCCTTCAGTAGACCTCCCCTTCGCGAAAGCGGCCCGGGAGCGAAACCGACGCGGCTCTGGACCTGCAAAAAATGACGGCCGCGGCGCCCCCTTCCGCGAACCGAAGACGGCCCAATGCCTCGATCGACGTGTCAGGGCAGGAGGTCCGTCCACCCCCGAAGTGGGCCCGGGGCCGGGCAGCGGGGCGAGGGGCAGCCGAGGCGAGGTCGAACATCGGGCGAGGGCGCCGCGAGGCTCGCCGAGAGCCCGCGGCCCGGGGAGGGCGCGTCGGGCGCCGCGGCCGCCGCGGAGCGCGGCGGGACGCTCGGAGAGAGCGTTCCCTTGGCACGCTCTGGAGCGGAGCGCTCCCTGCCGCGGCCCCCGCCCGACAGGGTGCCGGCTGAGCCCGCCTGGGAACCTCTCGTGGGCCTCCGCGGCCCCACCACGACCGTGGTTTCGACCGAATGTCGTCCACCCCACTTGGCCCTGTCGCCCAGACGTCATCCGGAGTTCGTCCAAAGTTCGCCCAGGTTCTGTCCAGCTGTCGACCAAATCGGGCGAAATCCGTAAGAAATCAAAAACAAAAAGAAATTATGCTAACGGAGTTCCCCACATAAAGAGATTAACGGTTTTCCGATACCCTCCTCGCTCAGGCGGGGCCTCCCTGGAGGGGTGGGAGGGGCACGAAACCATGTAAATAGTATGGTTTTCGGATACCCTCCTCGCTCAGGCGGGGCCTCCCTGGAGGGGTGGGAGGGGCACGAAACCATGTAAATAGTATGGTATTCCGATACCCTCCTCGCTCAGGCGGGGCCTCCCTGGAGGGGTGGGAGGGGCACGAAACCATGTAAATAGTATGGTATTCCGATACCCTCCTCGCTCAGGCGGGGCCTCCCTGGAGGGGTGGGAGGGGCACGAAACCATGTAAATAGTATGGTTTTCCGGATACCCTCCTCGCTCAGGCGGGGCCTCCCTGGAGGGGTGGGAGGGGCACGAAACCATGTAAATAGTATGGTTTTCGATACCCTCCTCGCTCAGGCGGGGCCTCCCTGGAGGGGTGGGAGGGGCACGAAACCATGTAAATAGTATGGTTTTCGGATACCCTCCTCGCTCAGGCGGGGCCTCCCTGGAGAGGTGGGAGGGGCACGAAACCATGTAAATAGTATGGTTTTCGGATACCCTCCTCGCTCAGGCGGGGCCTCCCTGGAGGTGTGGGAGGGGCACGAAACCATGTAAATAAAATGGTTTTTGCCTCCCTGGAGAGGTGGGATGGGCACGAAACCATGTAAATAGTATGGTTCCCCACATCCTGAGTGGGGTTCTTGTTTTCCCAGAACACCCTCTCCTTCCCACCCACCTCCCGCTCCATCTTCCATACAGCACAATATTATTCCTACCACACACACCATACCATACCATAGTTCCTACCACACATACCATACCATACCATACCATACCATACCATACCATACCATACGTACCATACCGTACCATACCATACCATGGCGTACCATAGCATACCATACCATATCACACCAATGCCACACCGTACCATACCATACCATACCTCCAGTACCATACCATACCATATCATACCATACCGTACCATACCATACCTACCATACCATTCCATACCACTCCATACCGAAAACCATACTACTTACATGGTTTCGTGCCCCTCCCACCCCTCCAGGGAGGCCCCGCCTGAGCGAGGAGGGTATCGGAAAACCATACTATTTACATGGTTTCGTGCCCCTCCCATCCTTCCAGGGAGGCCCCGCCTGAGCGAGGAGGGTATCCGAAAACCATACTATTTACATGGTTTCGTGCCCCTCCCACCCTCCAGGGAGGCCCCGCCTGAGCGAGGAGGGTATCCGAAAACCATACTATTTACATGGTTTCGTGCCCCTCCCACCCTCCAGGGAGGCCCCGCCTGAGCGAGGAGGGTATCCGAAAACCATACTATTTACATGGTTTCGTGCCCCTCCCACCCTCCAGGGAGGCCCCGCCTGAGCGAGGAGGGTATCGGAAAACCATACTATTTACATGGTTTCGTGCCCCTCCCACCCCTCAGGGAGGCCTGAGCCGGAGAGCCCCGCCTGAGCGAGGAGGGTATCCGAAAACCATACTATTTACATGGTTTCGTGCCCCTCCCACCCTCCAGGGAGGCCCCGCCTGAGCGAGGAGGGTATCCGAAAACCATACTATTTACATGGTTTCGTGCCCCTCCCACCCCTCCAGGGAGGCCCCGCCTGAGCGAGGAGGGTATCCAAAACCATACTATTTACATGGTTTCGTGCCCCTCCCACCCTCCAGGGAGGCCCCGCCTGAGCGAGGAGGGTATCGAAAACCATACTATTTACATGGTTTCGTGCCCCTCCCACCCCTCCAGGGAGGCCCCGCCTGAGCGAGGAGGGTATCCGAAAACCATACTATTTACATGGTTTCGTGCCCCTCCCACCCCTCCAGGGAGGCCCCGCCTGAGCGAGGAGGGTATCCGAAAACCATACTATTTACATGGTTTCGTGCCCCTCCCACCCCTCCAGGGAGGCCCCGCCTGAGCGAGGAGGGTATCGGAAAACCATACTATTTACATGGTTTCGTGCCCCTCCCACCCTCCAGGGAGGCCCCGCCTGAGCGAGGAGGGTATCCGAAAACCATACTATTACATGGTTTCGTGCCCCTCCCACCCCTCCAGGGAGGCCCCGCCTGAGCGAGGAGGGTATCGGAATACCATACTATTTACATGGTTTCGTGCCCCTCCCACCCCTCCAGGGAGGCCCCGCCTGAGCGAGGAGGGTATCGGAATACCATACTATTTACATGGTTTCGTGCCCCTCCCACCCCTCCAGGGAGGCCCCGCCTGAGCGAGGAGGGTATCGGAATACCATACTATTTACATGGTTTCGTGCCCCTCCCACCCCTCCAGGGAGGCCCCGCCTGAGCGAGGAGGGTATCGGAATACCATACTATTTACATGGTTTCGTGCCCCTCCCACCCCTCCAGGGAGGCCCCGCCTGAGCGAGGAGGGTATCGGAATACCATACTATTTACATGGTTTCGTGCCCCTCCCACCCCTCCAGGGAGGCCCCGCCTGAGCGAGGAGGGTATCGGAAACCATACTATTTACATGGTTTCGTGCCCCTCCCACCCCTCCAGGGCTCAGGCGGGGCCTCCCTGCAGGTGTGGGAGGGGCACGAAACCATGTAAATAGTATGGTTTTCCGATACCTTCCTCGCTCAGGCGGGGCCTCCCTGGAGGGGTGGGAGGGGCACGAAACCATGTAAATAGTATGGTTTTCCGATACCCTCCTCGCTCAGGCGGGGCCTCCCTGGAGGGGTGGGAGGGGCACGAACCATGTAAATAGTATGGTTTTCCGATACCCTCCTCGCTCAGGCGGGGCCTCCCTGGAGGGGTGGGAGGGGCACGAAACCATGTAAATAGTATGGTTTTCGGATACCCTCCTCGCTCAGGCGGGGCCTCCCTGGAGGGTGGGAGGGGCACGAAACCATGTAAATAGTATGGTTTTCGGATACCCTCCTCGCTCAGGCGGGGCCTCCCTGGAGGTGTGGGAGGGGCACGAAACCATGTAAATAGTATGGTATGGGAGGGACACGAAACCATGTAAATAGTATGGTTTTCGGATACCCTCCTCGCTCAGGCGGGGCCTCCCTGCAGGGGTGGGAGGGACACGAAACCATGTAAATAGTAAGTTTTCCGATACCCTCCTCGCTCAGGCGGGGCCTCCCTGCATGGGTGGGAGGGGCACGAAACCATGTAAATAGTATGGTGTTCGGATACCCTACTCGCTCAGGCGGGGCCTCCCTGGAGGGGTGGAAGGGGCACGAAACCATGTAAATAGTATGGTTGTCCGATACCCTCCTCGCTCAGGCGGGGCCTCCCTGGAGGGGTGGGAGGGGCACGAAACCATGTAAGTAGTATGGTTTTCGGTATGGAGTTGTATGGAATGGTATGGAGGTATGGTATGGTACGGTATGGTATGATATGGTATGGTATGGTACTGGAGGTATGGTATGGTATGGTACGGTGTGGCATTGGTGTGATATGGTATGGTATGCTATGGTACGCCATGGTATGGTATGGTACGGTATGGTACGTATGGTGTGGTATGGTATGGTATGGTATGGTATGGTATGGTATAACTATGGTATGGTAACTATGGTATGGTATGGTGTGTGTGGTAGGAATAAGATTGTGCTGTATGGAAGATGGAGCGGGAGGTGGGTGGGAAGGAGAGGGTGTTCTGGGAAAACAAGAACCCCACTCAGGATGTGGGGGGGGGAAAAAAAACGCAAGTGTGATTGGGACACTCTGAGGCTCCCATGGAGGACCATACGACAAGCGTTGTCCAGAACCAAAAGGGGGCGCTGTTGGGCACACGACTTGTTGCCTCGAACGGACATCGCCACCAGCTCAAAATGGGCAAGAACTGCTGTCGGTGTTCGTCCCTATTCTTTCCGCACCCCTTTTGATCTAGAGGCCTGGGGGTCCGAATAGATGGGGTCGGAGGATCGCGCCGCATCGCCGATAAATCGGCGATGTATCGACGCTGCGCCAACGATGCATCGTCGACGTCGGCTATGGATCGGCGGCGTCGACGTGAAGCAAATCGGGCTCCACGTCGAGCCGCATCGGCGGTGCATCGGTGGTGCGGCGCGATCATCCGACCCCATCTGCTCCGACCCCAATCAAGGAGGCTTAGATGATCGTACCCAGATGGTGGCGGCCTCCTAAGAAGGGCCGCCATATGCTTAAAGTGCGCAAACAATACCAGCAGCAGCGAACAATGCATGAACATCAATTGGCGAAGGTCCGCGCGGACTTCTTGGATCGGTATCAGAAGTAGGGAAACGAACTCTATCCACCGACGCTTTTTCCAGCCCCGTACTGAAACTCGCACAAGGATGCGGATCCTGGTGTATACGGACTCCTGGTGTATATTCCTCTTCCTAACATTTTACAAGCCCGGGCGGGGGGAAAACCCGTCCCGCCCCCCCACCCCAAAACCGAACTCTCGGGATCTGGGGCTTTGGGACCCTCCGGACGGGCCTCGAAGCGGCCCCCCGGGCCTCGCAGGGCGTTTTGCCAAGTCTTCCCAGCACACCTAGGGCGATCAGGGGGATCATCGGAGACGTCCCAGAGACACCCAAGACAGCACAAGAGCGCTCCAAGAGTGATCGACGTGACCTCAAGATGGCCCAAGAGGCCTCCAGGACGGCCCCAAAGAGGCCTCCAAGAGCACTCCCACGAAGGCCCCAAGAGGCAAAAATCATTGATTGTCTCATTGTTTTTGGTGAATTGTGGGGTTATCCTCATTTCGGCTTCCCGACGCTCCAAGACGGCGGTCTTCTGGGCGTCCGAAGCCGCCTGGGAGGCTCCAACATCGCCCCACAACCATCCGAAAGGGCTTCCAGGCAGTCCAAGAGAGCCCCAGAACGGCACAACACGGGTCCAAGATGGCCCTCAGAGAGCCCCATGGCGGCCCAAGATGGCCCCAAGATACCCTGCGAAGCATTCCAAATCGTGACCCGGTCGTTCAGGAGACCGCGCGGTTAGAGGCAGGGTGGCCCGAGGAAGCCCGAAGGGGCCCCAGAATACGCTCAGGAGGCCTCCAGAAGGCCTTAAGAAAGCCTAAAACAACGTTTGTGAGGCCCCCAGAGGCTCTCCAAGGAGGAGCCTCCGCAAAAAAGAGCTGAGGAGGATGGGGAGAATGCGCAGGGTATGGCGAAAATGAAGAAAAAGAAGCATGGAGGAAGGATAGCGAATAACATTACTATCGCGACGATGCCGGAAAAGGCAACAAGAAGTTATCGCTAAATTGTCGGCGTGACCTTCCTGCTATTCCGCCTCCATGCCACACTTCAAGGACCAAGGTGCATGGCGCGAAGCGCCACTGCAGTCTTGTAGATGTATGTATATATATATACATACATATATATATATATATATATATATACATGTATCTTTATATATATAGTTGTCGGTGCTTCCCCAGGAGAACGGGGAAAAAAGCATACGCCACACCACCCCAACGTACCCCCCGAACCTCCAAAAGTCCTGGTATCCAAAAACGGCCCGCCACTGGTATTGTATATGCTCCAGTTTCCGAGGACGACCCTCCCTTCCCAGACATCCGGCTGCTCCACTTTGTTCGATGCGTGGGCCCCCGAGGTCTGGACCACTTCCCTGGGGCCGGTTTTTCGCCCCGAGTCGTTTTGTTGAGGGTCCCAGGACCTGGGGAGGACCCCCGGAGGCCGAAAACAGCCCAAGACCGCCAGCTCCATTTTTTTCTCAGCGTCGGATATCTGGGTCCCTCCGTAGAACCCAGTGGCGTCAACCAACCACCTCACCGACCCTTGCAGTGCCGAGCCTGGGCCCAGGACGGGTGTAGACGCCATGCCGCCGTAGCGAGGTGGGCGCTCGCGTCGGCCGGCGGGCCAGGCCAGGATCGAGGTGGTCGGTCCTACAATGGAAAAATATGACAAACCAAACAATTAAAAAAGCATCAAACACCTTAGTTGTTGCTACCATTTGTAGAGTTATAAACAAATTTAGACTCGCCCCGCCTGGTGAGAAGCATGACCCGCGACGCCATGACTGTTTCATGACGTGGACCACCAGAAGACTGGACCCTTTCCTGGGGACCAGCTTTCCATCCTGAGTTTTGGTTTAACGGTGCCGAGGCCCCTTTTCAAGGCCCCCCGAAAAGGAGGAGGAGGAGGAGGAGGAGGAGGAGGAGGAGGAGGAGGAGGAGAGGAGGAGGAGAGGAGGAGGAGGAGGAGGAGGAGGAGGAGGAGAAGAGAGGAGGAGAGGGAGGAGGAGGCGGAGAGGCGGAGGCGGAGGAGGAGGAGGAGGAGGAGGAGGAGGAGGAGGAGGAGGAGGAGGCAGCGGCGGAGAAGGAGGCCAGGCCCAAAGACACGGCGAGAAGCCCTCCGCCGTCGCCCTCCTCGCTGCGCGAGGGGGGCCTGGGCGGGCCGACCACCCCCCGCCCCGCCCCCCCCGAGCTGGGCACCGCCGAGGCCGGGGTCGCCGGCGCGCCACGGCAGCATGGCCCCATCGGCATCGCCGCCATCGGCGCGCGGCGGGGCGGGGCCGCTCGAGCAGCGCGGCCGCGCAGGGTTCGGTCGGGCACGTCCTCCTGCAGCGCGGATTTCCGAGAGGGGGGGCCTCGGTGGAGCTCCCTATACGGGGCCACGAAACGCTGTACCGGGTGGGTGAAAACGCGAAATGGGGGTGTGCTTCGGCGGAGCTCCCGATGGGGCCACGAAAAGCGGATTTTCGAAGGAGGGGGGGGAGGGGGGGGGGTGGGGGAAATAGTCAAACAACTACTCCAAAGTGGCCCCCCCCAAAAAAAAAGTCGAAGCATCGTGCCCAGACTATTGCTTTACCATTTCGGAATATGCGTCCTGCAGAGGGACATGCCCGACGTAGGTGCAGAGCGGGAAGCGGTGGTGCGGGCCTGGGGGGGGACGGCCGAGGGGGGGATCTGCTGGACCTGGTCGGGCCGAACCTGGGTCGGGCAGGCCTCGCAGGATCCGGCAGCCGCCGCCGCGCCCCCGCGCTCGCTCGGCATCTTTGCGTGGAAAGGGGAGACCTGGGGTCGGGGATCTCCTGACCCGGGTCAATCCAGACCCGGGCCAGTCAGTCCTGGCAAGATTCGGCAGGATGCTGCACCCAAACCAGGGTCAGTGCAGCCCTGGCTCTGCAGGCTCCTGCAAGATCTGGCGCCTTGACTGACCCCTGTTTGCATTGACCTCCGACTCTGGAGCCCCGACTCGGAAGGCTCGGGAGGCCTCTGGCCTCGTAGGATGTTCCCGAGGCCTTTCCGAAGGCTCGGAGAACGAAGTACAGTCAACCCGCAGAGTAAGGATTTGCGATAAGGATGCAAGGC
>CAUYUJ010020071.1:45000-47500 GCA_963575745.1 Prorocentrum cordatum | reverse complement strand
AGCGAATAGGCCCTTCCCACGGCCGGAGGGGGAGGCTCCTCCGGGCCCGCCTCTTCCTTCCCAACCAAACTAACTGCTGTGCAGGGGCTCGTGGACACCATCACCTACGGCAAGTTCGTGTCGTGAAGACCCGGTGTCGGTTTCTGACACCGCGTGGCACGCTCAACGTTGTACGATCGGCTGCTTTGCGATCGCCAGATCTTTCCACGTGGGCCGACTCTGGGCCACTGGCGGCGTTCCACCTCGAAAGCCCACGTTGGGGTCGCCGCCGCGTCGACACGACACTCGGGCCGGGCGAAAGGGGGATAGCAAAGGGGGGGGTTGAGGCGCCCATGTATCGAGGAATGGGACCCTCGGTGGGGCGGAAACCAGCTGCATGCAGCAGATTTCGTAACCCCTCCTTTCCCAATCCCCCCCTTTCGTCCGGCCCGAGACACGAACAACCCGCTCTTCGCCGAATCCTGGGGTCCAGGATGGCAACGCCAAGCATGGTGCAGCTGCACGAGAACATGTGCGTGGCCCCGGCCCCCCTGGCCGACTGACTCACCCATTTGGGGATGCGTGCTCCAGCCCCCCTCCCACACACCATGCCAAGGGGAGCGCCCCCCCACCCCCACCAACCCCCCCACGAGGGGCCTCCCCCCCCCCCTCGGAGGCGCGCAAACATGGGTTAGCGATCCATGGACCTGGCGCGCGGTCGCCAAATCCATGGGTCGGGGGAGGTGCCCCCCACACAATGCGGCCGGTGCCGCCTCGCTCGGCGGCGGAAATCCGCGACTTGCCACAGAAACGAAACCCGTCGCGAATCCACGCCCCCTTGATCCATGTTTGCGATCGCCTGAATGGGTCTCCCCACTCGGAAATCCTGAGAGAACTTGAACAGGTAAGCCCAGCTATCTCGTTTCGAGACGGAACAAAATCGGGCGAAAAAAGCTGCTTTTCCAACTCCGGCTCCCGAAGATCCGACGGAACTCCTGAACTAGGGGGCAAACAAACCTACCTCGCTTTTGACCACCCTCGCTTCCAAGAAGTACCAAGCGATGCCAAACTGCGGCCTGTACTGGTCAGGCCGCTTGACGAGGAGGCGCGTGGTGTGACTGGGTTTTGCCTGGAAGCGAAAGCGGGGTAGGTAATCCACGCTCTGATGAACGGAAAGCAAAACTCAACAAACAAACAAAAATTACCCCCACCCCCCCATTGGGTGTGGGGTGGTGCTGCGGTCCCGCTCCTTGAGGCCAGCCTCCACCTCCTCCAACTCTTTTCCTCCCTCCTCCCTGCTCCTCTCCCTCCCTCCCTCTTCCAACTCTTTCCTTCTCCTGCTCCTCCTCGTCCTCTCCCTCCCTGCTCCTCTCCTCGTCTCCCTCCTCCAACTCTTTTCCTTAGATAAGCAGCTCTTCCCCACCCCTCCGTTGGGTGTGGGGGTGGTGGTGCGGCCCCGCTCCCTCCCCCCCCCGGTGGGTGTGGGGTGGTGCTGCGGTGCCGCCGCAGCCGCCGCCGCCGCCGCCGCCGTCGCCGTCGTCGTCGCCGTTGCCGTCGTCGTCGTCGTCGTCGTCGTCGTCATCGTCGTCGTCGTCGTCGTCGTCGTCGTCGTCGTCGTACGTCGTCGTCGTCGTCGTCGTCGCCACCGCCGCCGCCGCCGCCGCCGCCGCCGACGACGTTCCATGCAGAGGGGCGGGCCTGGAGCTCGAGCTGGCCACGCCCACCACACCACAAGGAACGCAAGGCTTAAGTCGGGCGTGTCCCCCTACAGTGGGATTTGCGACGAAAAATAAAAGATACTCCAAAAATACTCCAGAATGCTCATAAATACTGAAAAAATAGTCCCCTCACGATTTTTTCAATATTTTTGCATATTCCCCCAGTAGAGGGACAGGCCCGACTCAAGGCAAGGCGGTGAGCAGCGGGGCTCGGCAGCTGCGCCCCGCGCACCCCGCCCGTCTGCCCCCCAGGGCCCGTCTGTCCACAGCCGTCGCCCGGGGGCATCGGCCCCCGGGGGGGCCTCGGCAGGCGAAGGAGACGCGGACAGGTTCGAAGGGGCCCAGGGACACGCAGAGGAACAGACACGAATCCCAGGATTCCCCTCTGTATGTCCATGCTTCCTGCAATGTCGCCTTCCGCCCACTTCCCACCTGCTCCGGGGAACCGACGTGGATTTTCGCCCCCCGCCCAGGCCCCGAATATCAGGACGATATCCACCGCAGGCTGACGTCACCTAAATCGGCCTCCCGATCCTGTTTGAAGGCACACCCCTGGGAGCCACGCCAGGCACTCCCTCCGTCTCTCCCATGGACGTCGAGCTCGTCACTATGCGGTGACAGGACGGTGCAAGAAACCCTGACTGCGCAACACTTCGAGAGCAGGCGTACGACAAAGAATGCGAAAATAGCATCCTGTTAGGGAAATAGCGGTACGGCGGATTGTCCGGGTGGAACCGCTTCCATCGGTCCGGAATATCCTCGGCTGCTGACCGCGAAGTGAACAGAAAATGCCCTCGCGAGTG
>CAUYUJ010020071.1:35000-37500 GCA_963575745.1 Prorocentrum cordatum | reverse complement strand
ACACGCAAAGAACAATGGAAACCCCATGGGAATGCAACACGCAGACAATAAAGTCACGAAGAAAAAAATTCAGTATGAACACATACAAGAATAAATACAGGGATACAATAGAAGTACAATGGGAGTGCAACCGTAATACAATAAGAACGCAATGGGAATAGCAGAGGACACGCTGGGAACACAATCGGAACGAAATACACTATCAACACAATGAAAATACAATAGGGACACACTAGGGATGCACACCCAACAGACATAGACACGAGGGTGACGCGTGCGACTTCCAGTGTCGCTTACTTTGTGGATACAAGCGCTATATTGGCAGTACACAGGAAGTGCGCATGAAGATGACGTGTGGCGCGGCACGGCGACGACGGGTGGCACTACTACTACGCCTACGGCTACGGCTACTACCCTTACTACTAGTACTACTACTAGGGCTGACCGGGGGATGGTGGCCGGGCAGTTCGTCCGTGAGACGACTTAAGGGTGGTGATGGAGGTTTCGCGTTTCCAACGGCTCTAACAACAAAAAAAGAGATTGTGTGGGTGTCGGTGTGGGTGTGGGTGTGGGTGTGCGTTTCATGAGAGATGTATGATGCTGTATGATGATGTATGATGATGTATGATGATGTATGATGATGTATGATGATGTATGATGATGTATGGTGATGTATGATGATGTCTGCTGTCGTATAATGATGTATGATGATGTATGATGATGTATGATGATGTATGATGATGTATGAAAATGTATAATGATGTATGATGATGTATGATGATTGATGTATGGTGCTTGGTTATGTAGGATGTATGGTGGTTCTTGGTGTACGATGTTTGGTGGTTGATGTTGAATGGGGTTTGATGTTTGATGTTTGATGTTTGATGATAGATGATGTTGAATGATGTTTGGTGTTTGACTATGATGTTTAATGATGTTTGGTGTTTGGTGTATGATGTTTGATGTTGGATAATGTATGATGTATGTTGGATGATGTGTGAGGTGTGATGCTTGATGTTTGTTGATGTTTTATGTTCAATGAGGGTTGGTGTTTGATGTGCGATGTTTGATGTTTGATGTTTGATGATTCATGATGGTTGATGTTTCATGTTCGATGTTTGATGGTGTATGATGTTTGGTGTTTGATGATGTATGATGTTTGATGTTTGATGATGAATGAGGTTTGATGTATGATGCTGTATGATGTTTGATGGTTGATGATGTTTGATGGTTGGTTATGTATGGTGTTTGATGTTTGATGCATGATGGTGGGTGATGTTTGATGGTTGATGGTTGCTGTATGATGTTTGATGGTGTGCGATGTAGTACGATGCATGATGTTTGATGGTGTATGATGATGTATGGTGTACAGTGTTTGATGGTCTAGTATGATGTATGGTGGTTGGTTGTGGTATGATGTAGTGTGTTCGATGGTCCCATATGATGTATGATGTATGGTGTACGATGATGTATGATGATGTATTATGATGTATGGCGTTTGATTGTGTAATATGAGGTATGGTGTATGATGTTTGATGATGTGCGATGTTGTACGATGTATGATGTTTGGTGATGTAGGATGTTTGATGACGTATGACCAAGATGCCCAAGAGGCCTCTGAGGAGGCCCCAGAGGCCTCTCAGGAGGCCCCAGAGGCCTCTCAGGAGGCTCAAGAGGCTTCTCTGGAGGCCCAAGAGGCCTCTCAGGAGGCCCGAGAGGCCTCTCAGGAGGCCAAAGAGGCCTCCCAGGAGGCCCAAGAGGCCTCCCAGGAGGCCCAAGAAGCCTCTCAGGAAGCCCAAGAGGCCTCTCAGGATGCCCAAGAGGCCTCTCAGGAGGCCCAATAGGTCTCTCAGGAAGACCAAGAGGCCTTCCAGAAGGCCCAAGAGGCCCCCCAGGAGGCCCAAGAGGCCCCCCAGGAGGCCCCCCAGGAGCCCCAAGAGGCATCTCAGGAGGCCCCAGAGGCCTCTCAGGAGGCCACAGAGGCCTCTCAGGAGGCCCAAGAGGCCCCTCAGGAGGCCCAAGAAGCTCTCCAGAAGGCCCACACACGCTTTAGGAAGCTATAGAGGCCTCCCAGGAGGCCCAATAGGCCTCCCAGGAGGCCCAATAAGCCTCCCAGGAAGGCCCAGAGGCCTCCCAGGATGCCCAAGAGGCCTCCCAGGATGCCCAAGAGGCCTCCCAGGAGGCCCAAGCGGTTTCTCAGGAGGCCCAAGCGGCCTCTCGAGAGGCCCAAGAGGCCTCTCAGGAGGCCCAAGGAGCCTCCCAGGATACCCAAGAGGCCTCTCAGGAAGCCTAAGACGGCTTCCCAGGAGGCCCCGCACGCCCCGCGCGCATCGCGCGCCCCGCGCGCCCCCCCGCGCCCCCCCCACGCCGCCCCGGCCACCATCCCCCGGTTAGCCCTACTACTACTACTACTGCTACTACTACTACTACTACTACTACTACTACTACTACTACTACTACTACGACTACTACTACTACTACTACTACTACTACTACTACT
>CAUYUJ010020071.1:12500-32500 GCA_963575745.1 Prorocentrum cordatum | reverse complement strand
ACGATCAGTTAAAAAAAGTCAGCACAGATTCCCAAAATGTCAAACCAAAAAAACAAAATCGTCCCCGGGCTGTGTGTTGACTATGTGTGAACACGCCTCCTGTAGAGGGACAGGCCCGACTTAAACCAAGGAATGGTGCTCACGGGGCTGCTCTGCGCGACGGAGGGAGTTTGAGCACGCGCGTAGAAGATTACAATAGAGGTCGACACATTCTTCGCCGAAAGCGTTGACCACAATCTCCTCTTTCATCTCGTCGTCGTCGTTAATGTGCGGCGGGTGCCGCGGATGAATAACTATGTTCCGCTATTGGCGGGGCCCCAGTCCTTCAATAAGGTCGCCGAGCACATGACTATCCTGGCGAAGGGCCCAACCATGCGCAGTTGTGTTTATCGCCGTTGCGGGCATCGCCTTCGGTGGATCTCCTGATGGGGCCGCGGAGCGTGTAAAGGAGCGGGGCGGGGACACATGCGGGGGCGGGGACGCATGCGGGCGCAACAATGGGAGCCTTCGGCGGCGCTCCAGATGGGGCCACGAAATGTGTGCGGGGTGTGCCGACATGGAGCGGGGCTGCCATGCGAACGTCGCCACTGAGGCCTTCGGTGGAGCCCCCATATGGGGCCACGAAGCGCGTGAGAGGTATGCCGAAATGCACGAAGGGGGGGGGAGGGGCGCACGCGAACGTCGCCACTGGAGCCTTCGGTGGAACTCTGTATAGGGGGCTACGAGACGCGCGAGGAGCGTGCCGTAATTGGCGGCGGGAGGCGCATGTTATCACAGCCAGTGGGGCCTTCGGTGGAGCCCCCTTTGGGGCCACGAAGCGCTGTACCGAGTGGCGCTGACGCATGTGGTCGCAGCCACTGGGGCCTTCGGTGGAGCTGCCTACGGGGCCACGCAACGCCTTACTGGGTGGCGCGGGACGCGTGTGGTCACAGCCACTGGGGCATTCGGTGGAGCTGCCTACGGGGCCACGCAACGCCGTACTGAGTGGCGCGAGACACGTGTGATGACAGCCACTGTGGCCTTCGGTGGAGCTCCATATGGGGCCACGAACCGCCGTACCGTGTGGCGCGGGACGCATGTGGTCACAACCATTCGGGCCTTCGGTGGGACTCCCTATGGGTCCACGAAACGCCGTTCTGGGTTGCGTTGGGTGCATGTTGTCACAGTCACGGCGGCCTTCGGGGGAGCTCCCTGGGCCACAAAGCGCCGCGCTGTGTGGCGCGGAACGCATGTGGTCCCAACCACTGGGGCCTACGGTGGAGCTTCCAAAGGGGCCACGAAACGCCGCACTGGGTGGCGCGGGACGCATGTGGTCACAGCCACTGTCATCCTAGATATCCGCCGGGGCGACCTGGACACGTGAAAACAAGCGTCTCGCTCGAGCCATCCTCAACACATCCTCATGTTAGCCATCCGCCTGGGCGACCTGGACGCGCGAAACCAAGCGTCTCGCTCGAGACGTTCTCAACACCTCCTCGTGTGCAACATCTGCCTGGCTAACCTGGACACGTAAAAACAAACGGTTCGCTCAACACATCCCCAACACATCCTCATGCTAGATATCCGCCTGGGCGACTGGACAGGTGAAACCAAACGGTTCGCTCGAGACATCCTCAACACATCTTCATGTTGGACATCCGCCTGGGCGACCTGGGCACGTGAAAACAAGCGTCTCGCTCGAGACGTTCTCAACACCTCCTCATGTGAGACATCTGCCTGGCCAACCTGGACACGTGAAAACAAGCGTCTCGCTGCAGACACCCTCAACACATCTTCATGTTCGACACCCGCCTGGGCGACCTGGGCACGTAAGAACAAGCGTTTCGCTCGAGACGTTCTCAACACATCCTCATTCTAGACATCCGCCTGGGCGACATGGACACGTGAAAACAAGCGTCTCTCTCAGGACATCCTCAACAAGTCCTCACGCTAGACATCTGCCTGGGCGACCTGGACGAGTGACAACAAGCGTTTCGCTCGAGACATCCTCAACAAATCCTCATGCTAGACATCTGCCTGGGCGACCTCGACGCGTGAAACCAAGCGTCTCGCTCGAGACAGCTTCAAGACCTGAGCACGTGAAAACAAGCATTTCACCTGAGACGTTTTCTGAATTCTTGTCCTCAGGAGAGGAATGAGTTTTAACACAACACAAGCGTTTCACTCGAGACATCCAAAACAAATTCTGCCAAACAAGCGCTTCGCTCGAGACATCCGCAACAAACGAAAATGTGTACTTTACCATGTGTTTTATCTATCGAAATTTCAAAAACCAGCGTTTCGCTCGGGGCATCCTCAACTTGTTAATCCGCCGGTCCTACGCGACCTTGTTTTTCATCGAAATAAGTTCACAGGCCCTACGCAAGTCGAGGCCAAGGGTAAAACCACTAAAAGAGAACACTGGGCCACCGCCTTTTCCAAGAAAAAGGCCTCCCAACAGAACCCAAGAAGCCTTCCAAAGAGATGTCTTGTCCGCGACCCACTTTGGTCCCCACAGTTCCCCAAGAAGCCGTCGAATCCCCTATCCTCCTTCTCACCCACCATGGGCACGCCTGCATGTAGCAGCAGTTTGGGCCGGCGGAATGAGCGAAGCGATTCAATATCTCACAGGCCTGAATGTGCTGCCCCCCCTGGCTTGATTTGACCGACGTCCCCTCTTTCTTCCATTGCAGAACCCCAGCAGCCAGCCAGACATCAGCTCTCCTTGGAGCCATTTCCAAATGAACTGGTGAAGATTCTCATAGCGCGACAAAACCGTCGCTTACTAAGCGACGGAACTGCGTTGAACGTAAATTTAACACCCTGCCTGACCTCGCCATCGTACTCTGTCCAAACCGCTTGCGAGACCTGGGACAGCTTCTCCATGGCCTAACCGCCACTCAATAGCTCGAAGAGCGAACGGGGTTTGCTTGCCTTCGCAACAAGCCTGCTAAACATCGGCCGCAGCTTTCCCAGGTAGACTTCATTCGAGGCAGCGTTTCAAACATAATGGCGACGAACAGGGCCCTCAGAGGCCGAAAAGGGTCTGATGTTTAAAGGCATATGACAACTGCGCTTCGCGGTAGCAAACGTACAGCATGCATTGAGGGACTGGCAGGCTCACTGACCGGACAATGCTGACAATCGCAGCTCGTGACCGTGAATACAAGCCAAGCCAATCTGCACCAGAGAGACAGCGAAGGCACTGACAATGCTGAAGCTAAGGTTCAAGAACAGCAGTGTAACAAAGAGTGAATGATGCCATCCTTCAGATCCATGGCTGTGGCTGTCTAGTAGACCTGCCCCCGTCACTCGCAGCAGGACACCGCGGGGGGAGGGAAGCGGAGGAGCGAGAAAGAATGCGCTGGCATCTGACGAAAACAATTCAGACGCTCGACGGTCCCAAAGAACGGAGGTCCACCCATCTATGGGCGGCGGTGCGGATGATTAAGCTGTCACTTAAGCTGGTTCCCCAATCACACCGTCGTTCTAGACGCAGGCGTACTTCCAAATATGCCGCTCTACATGCAGGCGCGATCACCTCATCATCCCAGAAAGTTTTATCGATCTACTCATACATATACACATACCAAACAACGCGTCTGCTTCGCGCGCGCAGTTCCTAGCAGGCTGCTTCCATAATCAGGGGTCTGCAGCATCGGAGCGGAGAATGCGAACAAAACATGTATCATAATCAACACAAGACCTTCGAACAGCCATGTGCTGAAGTCGGCAACACGCAAGAGTGACCCTAGGCAAGAGTTACCTCTGGTGTTCGGACGAAAGGGGCGCAAGGTTGCCAAATCCAAGCGCGCAAGCGGCTGCGAAAACATCGCGCTCCGCAATTGGGGGGACCCCGATCCGCACCAAAGGTCACTCTGATCAAAGGTCACTCTGACGTGTAGTCGAGCTGAAGGTGCCCCCAACACCGCCCTCCCTCCTCGCAGTCCTGCCATCTCTTTTGCCTCCTTCGATCCTCACTTCTTCACGCCAAGCCTCCCAAAGATTCCTTCCCTCCTCCCTGCTGCATATGTGGCAACGTGGCCGCGGAGCCGTCTTGGTGGCCTTTGAAGTGCCTCTGGGGAATATTGGGGCAATCTTGGGGGTGGTCTACAGCCGGATCAAGGATAGAAGAACATCCTTCAAGAACATGAGACCCTCCACCGGCCAAGGCAGACAAAACTTCCAAGGGTACCCTCCCCCCTGATGCGCGAGAACATCCAACAAACACGAAGAACATCAGGATACCCTCCCCGAACCTACTTCGATCTCATACCTCGATCCGACCGTACCGCACTCTTTCGAACAAGCTTAATAGAAATAGATTCGGCACGCACGGGGGGTGGGGAGCCGTCTGGAAGCTCTCTTGAGGCGGTGGTGAGCCTGTTTTGAGGCTATGCTGTCCGCAAGTGGAGCGTACCTGCAAGTCAGCCCAACAGCCTAACACACCTGTGCGCGAGTGGCACCCCAAACGATCCACTCAATAAAGCCCGCTGCTAAACGCTCTGAAGGGAGGGCAAGGAAGAGCACGGATAGAAGAGCGGAGGGACGAGAAAGAGCCACCAACTCATGAATAAGAAAGGGAAGTTGCTGAGGGGTCCACAGGTGGGCGTCACATGTAACTCACCCTGTCAGCCTGACACGCCTAGGCGCGAGTAGCAAACCGACTGACGCGCTGAAAATCAAAGGAGATCAAAAGAGATGGCAATTAGCATACCATGAAAGAGGAGGGCGAAGGAGTAGCGGGAGAATCAGAGCGTTCCCCAAACCATCCTGCTGGCCTCTTTCGGTTGGGGTACTGGGGTCCCCTTGCGACACCCCTGTTGCCTCCAAAGACCACGTTGGGAAGCAATCGTCGGTCCCCGTACGCTACCGTTGGCCTCGTTGGCATCCTCGTGGGTCCCGCTTGGGGCAGCTGGGGGCCGTCTTGGGGGCGATCTTGGGCCCGCTTCGAGCCCTCTTGAGGCCATCTTGGGGCGATCCTGGGGACGTCCTCTAAAGATCTCTTGGAGCTCTTGGGGCGCTCCCAGACCCTCCCGGGCTCTGGCGGGGCAGACGCAGTCCATACCCGGGCCATCTTGGGTCTCCGTTGGGCCGCCTGGGGGCTCCTGAGGGCAGTGCGGCCATCTTGGGACGCTCTCGGGGCACGGCCGGCGCTGTCCTGGGCACCTGTTGGCTCACCCTCGGCCCCCCTGGGAGCCATCTGGAGCCGAGAGATGAGGAACCCCGATAACAGCCAAAAAACCGAGTCGTGAGGCGGTGTGTGGCAAATGCTGGCTGCCTAGGGGCCCATTACGAGTCTCCACCCTGGCAGGTTGAAGCCGTGTCGGAGTCCTCTTGGGGCCTCTTGGGCACTCATGGAATCGTCGAGGTGGCCCTCTGGAACATCTTAGCGGGCACTTGGCCTACCTTGGAGAGTAACAGAGCCAGTCTAGAAAGTCCATAGGAGCGTGGAGGGGCTCAAAAGTGGGGTCATCATGGGGGTGAGTATAAAGCATGAGATAGGCCGATTTGAAATGTATAGCTTTCTTGGGCGTTGTCCTAGGGTCCTGTTTTGAGCCAGCTTGAGGGTAGCGTCCACGGTCGGCGGATCGGGATATGAATCAGGGAATGGGCCACATGAGTTCAGCTATGTGCGCGCGCGCCGAACAGCAAGATGGGAACGACGGCGCAAGTGCTGCCAACTGCAAGACAATACGTAGGCCTGCTCGACCCCTGGGCGGCAAATCGAGTGGGGTACGCTCGTCGGCGTATCCTCTCGCCTCCCCGGCGAGAGAGGGGGGCCAGACCGCGGCGGGCACCTGCCAGCGTGGGCGTGAGCGCAGGGCTCCATCTACACGAGCGGGCGAGCGTGAGCAGGCGAGCAGGTGAGCACGGTGGGAGGCAACGAAGGGAAGGGGTGCACGATGTGCCTCAGCCTCAGCGTGCCGTGCGAGTGTCGGCGGCGGGCGAGGGGGAGGGAAATGAGAAGGAGAAGGCCTTCTCGGAAGGCGGCTCTCAGAAGCCCTCGCGCCTTCTGGGAAGCTGGCTCTGCTTTCAAGGAAGGCATAGGAAGCCTCTTTGAACGCCGGGGGCCTTCCGGACCTTCTGAGAAGGCCTTCTCCTCCTCGCTTCCCCCCCTGGCTCGCCGCCGAGACGGGGAAGCGTGGTCTCCCACAGGCACGAGCACGGAGGCGACTGCAGCAGCATCCGTGCATCTGGCCAGGAGAGCTCAGGAATGGCCAAGGGTCGCTACACGAAGCTGCGGGTGTCTCAAGCAAAGGCGTACCGCTTGCCACTGACACCACAATGCGCAGTCAAGCCTCATCTCTTACTGGGGGACACCATGCCTGTCCATCCCCGAGGTACCCACGCGGGCTCACAGCCATGAGCTATTCCATTGACGCCTCTTCTCTTCGAGCCACCAAACAGCGTCGGCCGCGCGCATGCGACAAACCCCGACGTGTGGCCCCGAAGCTAGAAAAACTCTGGACAGTTGCATGACGATCCTGGTAACAAACCTGGCAGCCGGGGACGCGAGACGGAACGTGGCGAATAGATGTGGCTGTCGGATGTCAGAAAAGGCCCCGTGCCCCAAGTGCCCTCGTCGAGCCCAACGAGCTGAGCGGTGAGCAGACAGCGGATGGCCTGCACGACTTGCAGACGCATGTGTACGCGAGAGTGTGTCCGCTCAGGGTCACGAAACCACGAGTGCTCCACACTGCCAACTCTCTCTGGCCCTCTACGCTGTGATGTGCGCGCGATTAGGCATGCGATCGAGCCAAGCGGCGAGGGAGCGAACGAGCAGCAAGGAACAGAGGGAGGAAGCGAACGAACGAACGAGCGAGAGAGGAAGGCGGGAGCGAGCGAACGAACGGCGGAAGGAGAGGGAGGAAGCGAGCAAACACGGGAGACGGCATCAGAGTGGGTCCTCGACGCATTCTCTACGGCCCTCCGGATCAATGGCAGGAAAGCGTGGAAAGACATTGACGAGAACCTGATTTTCCCTTCGTCCTCCCCACGATCCTCCTCCGCCTCCTCCTCCTCCTCGTCCTCACCATCCTCCTCCTCCTTTTCCTCCTTCTCATCCTTCATCCTCATCCTCATCCTCATCATCATCATCATCATCATCATCATCATCAGCAGCATCAGCATCCTCATCATCATCATCATCATCATCATCAGCATCATCATCGTCGTCGTCCTCATCAGTATCATCATCATCAGCAGCAGCATCAGCATCATCATTATCGTACTCCTCCTCATCGTGATCATCATCATCATCGTCGCCATCATCATCGTCATCAGCATCACCCTCGTCATCATAATCACCCTCATCAGCAGCAACACATCAACATCAGCAGCATCATCAGCATCAGCAGCGTCATCATCATCATCAGCAGCATCAGCATCAGCATCAGCAGCAGCATCAGCATTAGCATCAGCATCAGCATCAGTATCCTCATCAGCAGCATCAGCATCATCTGCAGCAGCATCCGCAGCAGCATCAGCATCCTCGTCCTCATCCTCATCCTCCTCATCATCAGCAGCATCCTCATCATCATCATCATCACCACCACCACCATCATTATCAGCAGCAGCAGAAGCAGCATCATCACCACCACCATCATCACCACACCAACATCCCTCTTCCTCCTCCTTTTCTCACCAAACGTGTCCGCAGGCCAGGTCGGGCGTTTCGATTCAGACGGCCTTGCACTGTCCCGTGCTGATGCTGAAAGAAACGCAAACAAACACGCAGATTGAGGGCTGGTGGTCTTCAAGATGGGGTTCCCACCCAAGCGCCGCGCACATGCGTCCCAAAAGCGTGCAATCGTTTTCAAAATGCGGCTCTCGCTTGAAGCGCCCTCGAATTCCATGACCCGAAATCCCAAAGTTGTGCAACCGCTACGCGGATAGAAGGCGACTCCTTCTCAAAATGGGACTCTCGCTTCGTACTGCCAGAAATCGCATGTCCAGGGTTTGAAAGTGTGCAACACCTGTTTGTCTCACGACTAGGCCAACCCCACGATGCGATGCCACCGAGGGAAGCTGGTCTGGGCTGTCGGCAAGAAGTCCTGCCGCAGGACCGTCCTCACCCTGTCCTCCAGGGTGAAGCGAAGACGCTGGGAATCTGGTTCGGAAGCGAAGGAGGGGGTGGAGGAAAGAAGACATCAAAAACAAACATGGAAAAACGCGCCTGCCAACTTGCAATAGAGCAGCCGTAACGCGTAGATGACCACGACGACCCCGACTGCCGACAACAACGACCACGACGACGTCGACGACGACCACGACGACCACGGCAAAGATCACGACGAAGACCAGGACGACGACGATCATCACGACCTGGACCACACCCGTACCCAGAGTCTTCGGAGTTCCCCAGGCCTCTGGATGCCTCTAGAAGCCTCTTGAGGCCTCCAGAGCCCAAAACCGCCCAGAATCATCTCGATCCTCAACCCTCGAAACTCGAACCCCGGTCGTCGGTTATCGATCCCAACCCGCGAGGGCCGTCGACGCCGGAGAAGACAATAACGACGACCATGACGGCCACGACGAAGACGACGGCGGCGACCACCACGGCGACCACAACGACGACAACCACGACGACCGCTACTCGGCGGCGACGACAGGGGAGAATAGCCCAGGGGCGGGCATTACACGCATTCGCCTGGGAGGCTCGCCGAAGGCATGGACCATCGGCGCCCCTGGATACGCGTGCTGCTCTCCCCTGGGCCGTTCGCCCCCAACGTCGCCCCCGCACTACGACCGCCAACTCGACGATCACTGGGTAGTCGAAGCCAATCTGGCGCCAATCTGGCAGGCCCAATCTGGCAAACGGGGGCAATCTGGCGAGGGAGCCGACGCGAATCCAGTCTGGCGACTAACCCAAATCCTCCAATTTTGCCACGCCAGATTGGCCCTTGGGGCCCAGTCCAATCTGCCAGTCTGGCCTTCGACTACCCAGGACCACGACGACGACGACCACGGCGACGACGACGACCAAGACGACCACGACGACGAGGACCACGGCGACCACGGCAACCACCGCGATGACGGCCGCCTCTGCTTTCGTGCGCTCGGGCGCAGCGGGCGGAACCCGCGCGGGCGGCCGTCGCGACGTGGCGCGACGGCCAGTCCGCGCGGGGCCGAAATGTTGCGGAGGGCGGCGCGGGCAAGGTCCTCATCCCCATCGTCCTCATCATCACCACCACCATGACCACCAACACCACGACCACCACCGTCATCATCATCATCATCATCATCATCATCATCATCATCATCATCCTCATCATCATCATCATCATCATCAGCAGCATCAGCATCCTCATCATCATCATCACCATCATCATCATCATCAGCATCAACATCAGCATCATTATCATCATCAACATGATCATCATCAGCATGATCGTCATCATCATCATCATCATCATCATCATCATCATCATCAGCATCATCATCATCATCGCCATCATCGTCATCATCAACATCATCATCACAACCAACACCATCATAACCGTCATCATCCTCATCATCACCACCACCATCTCCATCATCGCCATCATCACCATCACCAAAGTCATCGACAGCATCATCTTCGTCACCATCTCCATCCTCATTAGCAAAAACAGCAATAGGTTTGATATTGTTCGTTCACAAATGTTCGCGCGCCATTCAACTTATAGCCCAAACACTCGGTACCCACCCTCTTCGTCTTCGATCGTGCCCCCTTGGGGAAATGTCTTCCTGATCTGCCACCTGTACTTGGCGCAACCCTTAAAACAAGGGAGGAGAGGACGGACGGAAGGAAGGAACAGGGGGAGAGAGAAGGATGGAGCACGAGAGAGATTAGCATGAGGTGGGGCTTGGAGCCGAAAACACGTGGCAGAACCAGACCGGCAGATCGGGCAGGTAGACCCTAACAGGCGGCTCCGGAAGGCGGGCCCAGGCGGCTGGGTCGAGCAGGCGGGCTGCTGAAGCGTGAGTCCTGCATGAATCGCGAGGAGGTATCAAGCGACAGCGCAATTCCCAAATGAATCGTGAGAAAGGCCAAGGCGATAGCGTGATTCCAGAGTGTCGAGGGCGCGGCGTCTCGATAAATTGCGAGGACATACCACGCAAGACCGCGACTCCTGCATACCTTGTGACGAAGTCCCACGCGGAAGGCCGATTTTGGAATACTCTGTGAGGAGGTATCAGGCGGAAGCCATTGTTGTGGGAGTTCAGGGTCCAGCAAGCCAATCTCAAGCGCAAAATATTTTTTTGTAAAAACATGGTGCGGGCCACTGGAGGAACACTTTGGGCACCAGGGGGGGATCAAGCATCGTCATTATTTTGGAATGTGAAAACTCACCAATATCAGCATCTGCATCATCAGCAGCATCAACATCAAAACCATGATCATTATCACAATCAGCATCATCATCATCATCATCATCGTCATCATCATCATCATCAACATCATCATCATCATCATCATCATCACCATCATCATCGTCAGCATCATCATCATCATCATCCACATAATCATCAGCATCATCAACATCACCATTATCATCATTAGATCAGCGACCTAATCATCAACAGCAACATGACCATACTCATCATCACCACCATCCTCATCAGCATCATCCTCATGACCATCATCATGATCAACATCATCGTCCACCATCGTCGTCACAATCATCACCCACCGTCACCGTCATCAACAACAACACAATAACAACAAAACAATAGCATAACAACAACAGCAGCAACAACAACAACAACCACAGCAACCACAACAACGACGACGACGACGACAAGAACAACAACGACAACAACAACAGAAACACAACAACACAGCAAAACAACATACCAACACCAACTACTACTACTACTACTACTACTACTACTACTACCACCACCACTACGACTACGACGACAACAGCAACAGCAGCAAGAACAAATGCATCAATCAATTTAAGAATGATCGCTCCTACCTGCTCGCGTGCCACTCAACACGTCTATCCCAAACCCTCGGCACCCACCCTCTTCGTCTTCGATGGTATCCCCTTGGGGGTGTATCTTCCTTACCTGCCGCGTGAAATTGTCGCAGCCCCTAAAACTGGGTAAGAGAAGACGAATGGAAGGGGGAGGGAAAAGGATGGCACATTGGATTAGCAGGAGAGGGGAGAGGAGCATAAAACACGTGGCAGAACCAGACGGACCCATCGGGCGGGTAGACCCTGACGGGGCCCAAGCGGCCAGGTTGAAAAGGCCAGCTGCTGAAGCGTGAACCCTGCATGGATCGCGAGGGAGTCACGAGCGGCAGCGCGACTCCCGAGCAAATCGCGCGAAAAAAGCCAGAGCGAGAGCGTGATTCCTGAGTGTCAAGGGCGGGGCGCCTGAATAAACTGCGAGGGCGTCCCGCGCGCGAGCGCGATTCCTGCAGAAACTGTGAGGAAGTCGCGCGCCAGAGCGCGACGTTTGAATCCATCGTGACAAAGGTCTCATGCGGGAGCTGCTGCTGCTGTTGCGAGCCGGGAGCCCAAGAACACAGCTCGGTGGCACCTCGCTCTCCCCTGCAGAAAAAAATGACAACAAAAAAATTTAAAAAAATGGGTGCGAGCCTCGCGGGAGGCCCTTCGATTGAGCAAAGTACGACGGCTGCCGGAGGGGGGGGCTCAACAAGAATCATCATGCAGAAAAGGAAATGCAGCACCGACAGCAACGGCAGCAACAACAACAACAACAACAACAACAACAACAACAATCACTTTACCCGAACGCTCAGTGTTCTCACCAGTGCCAGGGTTTTCATGCGACGCCAGCCAATACCCCCACTTTGTGGGGGGGCAGTGCAAGCTCTACCAAATATCCACACGACTCTTCGCCACCACCCACACCCAGCTTCCCGCCCTATGACGTTCGGACACTTCACTTCGTGGCCTGCGGACGACCGTGGCTACTACACTGGCGTGGAGTACACACCCACAGAAGTTGTTAAGCCTACGTTCGTACACCCACAGAAGTTGTTAAGCCTTGTTAACCCACAGAAGTTGTTAAGCCTTCCACAGAACATCTGTTGCATATGATGCATATGGTACATGATACACATGATACACATGATACGTACTCACAAGATAGTTGATCACATCTTTAGGGCAAATTCCTGAGGGATGTGGGAATACACAAGAGAGAGAGGATATGGTTGTCCCGATGGTTGTCTCGATGGTTGTCCCGATGGTTGTCCTGATGGTTGTGGTTGTCCCGATCGTTGTCCCGATGATTGTCCCGATGGTTGTCCTGATGGTTGTGCTTGTCCCGATCGTTGTCCCGATGACTGTCCCGATGATTGTCCCGATGGTTGTCCCGATGGTTGTTCCGATGGTTGTCCCGATGGTTGTCCCGATGGTTGTGAGCGATGCCGGATCCTCACGCCCCCCGCCGGAGGAGGAGGAGGAGGAGGAGCAGGACAAGGAGGAAAGGAGAGAAGAGAGAGGAGGGGCGGGAACGGCGCTTGCACGCCCACCCACCGTCTTTTCCCCGCCGCGGCTCTAAAGAGACGAGTTCGTGTGCTCGTCATCTTCTGGCATACGCCCGTCCCTGATGGCACGGATGGGGCGCAATGCTGCCAGCTGGGCTCCTGGCAGAAATACATCAGGGGCCAAGTGTCCAAGCCAAGTGATCAGTCGGAGGCTTCCTGGGGCCGCTTGGGGTCCTCTTGGGGAAGGGGGGAAGCCTCCTGGCGCCGCTTGGGGTCCTCTTGAGGGGCTTTGGGGGGCTTCTTGGAAGCATCTTGGGGCCTCTTGGGGGCTTATTGGGTCCTCACGGCGGGCTCTTGGGGCCTCTTGAAGGCCTCCTGGGGCAACCTATGGCGCAACCAGTAGGGGGACGTTTTATTCTCGGCGGCCGAGGGCGCAACCTATGGCGCAACCAATAGGGGGACGTTTTATTCTCGGCGGCCGAGGGCGCAACCTATGGCGCAACCGCAAGGGATTGTGGCCCCTGGCAGGCGCGCGAACCCCGTTGCAAGAGCGTGCGAAAGTAGCTCGCGCGAGCTCATGTAACATAAATGTTGGAAAACCATTGGTTTTTTTAGGATTCGGACAGCGCGCGCGGGTAGAAATTTTGAAAAGTCGTGCAGGTGTTTTTCGAGGACCTACGGTGCGATTCGTGTGATTTTATGATGCGCGGTGCTAAAATTCTTAAGAAGCCCAATGGTTTTTGGAGATTTCGGCGTGCGCGCGCGAAGAAAAAACGAATGTGTCCCGCATGGTATTATTTGACAGGGATGATGGCCCTGGCAGGTGCGCAACCGTTGTCGCAGAAGTTCGAAAAAGTTGCTCGCAAAAGCCCGTTTGACAGAAATGTTTAAAAAGTGTTGGGTTTCCTACGAATCCGCAAGAGCGCGCGGGATGAGATTTTGACAATTTTTTGTTGAAAAACCATTGGTTTTTTGATGTTTTTATGTTAAAATCGCTGCGAACACTAAGGTTTTGGAAGGATTTCGTCTTGCGCGCGCGAATGTCCACTTTACCTTATTTTTTGCAAGGGATTCTTGAAATTTGATTATATTAGAACAAGAAATGTCATTTTCTATTGTTTTTTGCAAGGGAAAGCGGATTACAACAAAACAACCGGATCCTGTACACACCCTCTTTTCTGAGGCTTCCTCACGAAAATGATGAAAATGTAGCTGCGGCCTAGGCGGCGCAGGGGGGGCGCGCACCAGGGGGCCCAACAATAATTATTCTTTAGAATAGTGTTCAACAGCAAGCAGTATAAAACTGTTCGCTCTTCTTTGCCCGCTTGCCATTCACCACGTGTATCCCAAACCATCGATACCCGCCCTCGTAGCCTTCGATCGTACCCCCATTAGGGGTACATCTTTCTGACACGCAATGCTTATTTCGTGCAGCCCCTGAAACAGGGAAAGAGAAGACGAATTGAAGGAAGGGACGAGGGGCAGGCGGATTGCTGAAGCGTGCGCCTGCATAAATCGCCAGAAAGTCTCGAGCGATAGTGCAGTGCGATTCCCAAGCAAATCTTGAGGAAATCCACAGCGAGAGCATGATTCCTGAGTGTCGAGGGCGCGGCGTATGAATACAAATTGGGAGGAAGTCCCACACGAGAGCGCGAGGTCTGCGTAACTTGTGAGGAAGTCCCGCGCGAGATCGCGATGTTTGAATAAACTGCGAAGAGTGGTGTTGTTGGTGCTGGTGCTGGTGTTGGTGTTGGTGTTGGTGTTGGTGGTGTTGTCGCTGTTGTTTGTAGTCCGGGCCGAAGAATTGTTACCGGGGTGGTCAACAACAACTAATGTTCAAACTGAAACTTCAATCACAACAACAGCAGCAGCAACAACAACCTCAAAAAAGGGTATAAGGCTGCTCGCTCTTACCTGCTCGCGGGTCACTCAACACGTATACCCAAAACCTTCGATACCCGCCCTTTTCGTCTTCGATCGCACCACCTTGGGGGTATATATCCGCCTTACCTGCAACGTGCATTTCGTGCAGCGCCTAAAGCAGGGGACGCGAGGACGGATGGAAGGAAGGAACAAGGGGAAGAGAGGAGGAGGGAAGCACGAGAGAGAGGCGCAGGATGGGGGCCAGGAGCAGAAAGCGGTGGCAAAACCAGACGGGCAGATCGGGCGGTAGACCCTAACGGGCGGGAAGGGAAGGCGGGCCCAGGCGGCTGGGTCGAGCACGCGGGCTGCTGAAGCGTGATTACTGCATGAATCGCGAGGAAGTCTCGAGCGATAGTTCGATTCCCAAATACATCGTGGGGAAATCAACAGCGAGAGCGTGATTCCTGAGTGTCGAAGGCGCGGCGTACAAAGCCATTGGGAGGAAGTCCCGCGCGAGAACGCGATTCCTGTATAGATTGTGAGGGCGTCCCGCGCCGGAGCGCGACTTGGGAATAAACTGTGAGGAGGTCTGAGGCGGGAGCCGGTGATGATGTTGTTGTCGTTGTAGTCCGGGCCCAACAACACAGTTTGGTGGCTCGTCACTTTCCATGAAAGATACCAGGTGCGAGCCGAGGGAAAGGCTCCTTAATTGAAAAATGCAAATGTTACCGGGCAGGAGGGATCATTAACAACTATTACCTAGAAATGTGAATTCAACAACATCAACAACAAGAGCCATATCATATTAAGACTGTTCGCTCTTATCTGCCAGATCGGGCGGCTAGACCCTAACGAGCGGTCGGGAACGCGGGCCCAGGCGGCCAGGTCGAGCAGGTCGGTTGCTGAAGCGTGCGTCCTGAATGAACTGCCAGGAAATATCAAACGATAGCGCGAAGGCGAGGCGTCTGAATGAATGGCGAGGAAGTCCCACGCCAGAAGACGGTCCCTGAATAAATGGTGAGGACGTCCCGCGCGAGAGCGCAATTTGGCAATAATTTGTAAGGATGTATCCGGCGGGAGCCGCTGTTGGTGTAAACCCAGGGCCAACAACGCCGTTTGGTGGCCGCTCGCTTTCCCTTGTAAAAAGAACGGTACAAACACCAGGAGAAACACTTTAACCAAGAAACAGATAATTCCCGGTGGGGGGATCAACCATAACGATTAGTTAGACATGAAACAGCAACAGCAACAACAACAACAGCAGCACCACCAACAACAACCACAGCGACAACACATGTTAGGCACCTCCCCTTCTGCTACTCTCCCTGTCGTGGTCTATCCTCCTCCGTGCCCGTTGTCCCTTCCTTCCATTATTCCTCTCCTCCCCTGCCTCAGGGGCTGCACGAAATACACGCTGCAGGTAGGATATATATATATACACACACACCGAAGGAAGTACGGTCGAAGACCATTGGGCGGGTATCGATGGATTGGGCTCAGCGCGTCGAAAGGCACGCGAATAGATATGAGCGAGCACAATGAGAATGATTGTGGTTGATGTTCAACTCACATTCTACAACAATGACTCTCGCGGTTCCCCCACGAATCAAGGTCTCGCGTGGGACTTCCTCGCACTTTATGGAGTCGCCGCGCCTTTGACGTTCAGGAATCACGCTTTCGTTCTGGCATTTCTTACGATTTACTTGGGAGTCGCGCTATCGCTCGAAGCTTTCTCGCGATAAATGAAGATTCACGATTCAGCACTCCGCCTGCTCGACCTGGCCGCCTGGGCCCGCCTTCCCGACCCGCCCGCCAGGGTGTGCCCACCCAATCTGCCCGTCTGATTCTGCAACGTGCTTTCTGCTCCCAGACCCCCTCCTGCTAATTCATCATGTGATCCATCCTTTTCCCTCATCCTTCCACCCGTCCTCTCCTTCTCTGTTTTAGGGGCTGCATTCAACGCACGCGGCAGGTAAGGAAGATATGCCCCAAAGGGGTTACAAAAGACGAAGGGGGCGGGAACCGAGGATTTTGGAGATAACGGAAAGACCACACATGAGAATCTTCTGGGCGAATCTGGAAAAAAAAACCCTCACCGTCGTCCTCGTGGTTGGTGAGGCGTCCTGGCTGTCTCTGCTGCATATATTTCTTCTCGCCCTGGCGCGGGCCCTCCCCCCGTTCCCTACGTTGCCCCCGACCTCGTCATCATCATCATCATCATCATCATCATCATCATCATCATCATCATCATCATCATCATCATCATCATCATCATCATCATCATCATCATCATCATCATCATCATCATCATCATCATCATCATCATCATCATCATCATCATCATCATCATCATCATCATCGGGTGCGTCCCAGTGGATACGTGCCGAACACGACCCAAAAGAAACGCACAAGGTGCGTCCCAGTGGATACGTGCGGGGGCACGACCCAGAGGAAACGCACAGGAGTGCGTCCCAGTGGATACGTGCCGGGAATACCGCTCTGGGAACACGACGAACACAAAGTGACCTACAGCTGGCTCCGGACATTCAGAATGTGGCCCGGGAGTGGTGTTTTGGGAACACGAAGAACAAGAAGTGGCCTACAGTTGGCTCCGGGCATTCATAATGTGACCCGGGAACTGTGTTCTGGGAACACGAAGAACACGAAGTGGCCTACAGTTGGCTCCGGGCATTCAAAATGTGGCCTGGGAGTGGCGTTCTGACAGCGCGAGAGCCCAAAAGTGGCGACAATTAAAAGAATTACATGGCCCGCTCGGATTAATAAGATGATCCGCGGGCCCCATAGGGAGGGGGTTCCCGCTTGAGACTTCCTCAAATCAGTAACATGATCCCCCTGGGAATGGCGCTCTGGCAGCGCAAGAGCCCAAAAGTGGCGACATCTATCAGAATTAGATGACCCGCTCGGATTAGTAACATGATCCGCGGGCCCCATAGGGAAGGGGCTCCCGTTTGAGACTTCCTCGGATCAGTAACATGATCCGCCTGGGAATGGCGCTCTGGCAGCGCAAGAGCCCAAAAGTGGCGACAACTACAAGAATTGGATGACCCGCTCGGATTAGTAACATGGTCCGCGGGCCCCATAGGGAGGGGGCTCCCGCTTGAGACTTCCTCGGATTAGTAACATGATCCGCGGGCCCCATAGGGAGGGGGTTCCCGCTTGAGACTTCCTCGCAATTCACTCACAGACGAGGCCCAAGGCGAGTGAGTAAGTGAGCGAGTGACTGACTGACTGACTGGTGATGACGATGATCGTCACACTCTCTCACGCGCACACTCATCATCATCATCATTTGTGAGTTCATGAGCGTGTGAGTGAGTGAGTGCTGATGAGTCAGTGAGTGGGTGAGTGAGTGAGTGAGTGAGTGAGTGAGCTAGTGAGTGAGTGAGTGAGTGAGCGCACGAAGACAGAAGAGGAGAGGGGGTGAGGTGAGGAGGTTCCTGCGCGGGGTGTCCAGAGAAAACAAAGCACCCACTTTGGATGTGGGGAGAAAGAGCGAGCAGGCCTAAAATGATTGATGTTGCTGTTGCACTAAACTGGGGGGGCCAGCAATCCAATTTGTCAGGACGCTCACTTGTTAGAACAACGGGTGCGAGCCCTGAGAGAAGCACTTGAATTGAAAAAAAACTTGGTTCACACCCAGGGGCAATCCGCGGCACTTGTTTTCTATACATTCATGCTCAACGATAAGAATAGGATCGCACTCATCATGAACAACGCAATCATCATCAACAGCCGCATCATTCACAACATCGCCAGAAGCATCATCAATACCATCGGCAGAATCATCCGCATCATAATCATAATCTACTACTAGCACTACTACTACTACTACTACTACCACTACTACTACGCCTACGACTACTACTATTACTACTACTACTACTACTACTACTACTACTACTACTACTACTACTACTACTACTACTACTACTACTACTACTACTACTACTACTACCTACTACTACTACGGCTACGACTACGACTACGACTACGACTACTACTACTACTACTACTACTACTACTACTACTACTACTACTACTACTACTACTACTACTACTACTACTACTACTACTACTACTACTACTACTACTACTACTACTACTACTACTACTACTACTACTACTACTACTACTACTACTACTACTACTACTACTACTACTACTGGGGCTGACCTTACTCCGCTTGCCAAATGTATTCCCCCTGGTGGGGATCCTGGGGCGGTGGGGGGAATCGCCGCGCACGAAACCTACACGAAAACCATACGATTACTATAAGAGTACCATGCGACTATCATACGATAACCATACGACTACAATACAATTGCCAGACGACTACAATGCGATTACTGTACGAGTACATACGATTACCATACGTCCACCATACGATTACCATACGACTACCATACGGTTACCATGCGGCTACCATACGGTTACCATACGACTACCATACGACTACCATGCGATTGCCATACGACTACCATACGGGTACCATACGGTTACTATACGACTACCATACGAAAACCATACGAGTACCATACGATTACCATACGACTACCACACGACAGCCATACGACTTCCATACGACTGCCATACGACTAACATACGACTACCACACGATTGCCATGCGATTACCAGACGATTCCCATACGATGACCATACGATTACCATACGACCACAATACGATTACCTTACGACTACCATACGATTACCATACGGGTACCGCACGATCACCATACGATTACCGTACGATCCCCATACGAATGCCATACGAAAACCATTCGAAAACCCGGCGGAAACCACACGAAAACCACACGAGCACCATACGTTTACCATAAAAGTACCATGCAACTACAATACGATAACCATACGACTGTCACACGATGACCATACGACAACCATACGATGACCATACCACTACCATACGGTGTCCATACGACTACAATACGATTACCACACGGCTACCACACGATTACCATACGATTACCATACGATGACCATACGGACGATTACCGTACGACTACCATACGATTACCATGCGATTACCGTACGATCACCATACGACCACCATACGACTACCATACGAGCACCATACGACTACCATACGAAAGCCCTGCGGAAACCACACGAAAACCATACGAACACCATACGTTTACCATACGAAGACCCTACGATTACCATGCGAGAGCCAAACGATTACCACACGAAAATCCAACGAATACCATGCGAAAAGCATACGTTTACCACACGACTACCGTACGACTACCATGCGAAAACCATAAGACTATGATACGAACACCATACGATTACCATACGAAAACCATACGGGGGGGAATTATCCTGGCGAAAGACCCAACCATAAGCAATTGTTGGTAACGCGTTGTGGGTGCCGCTTTCGGTGGGGCTCCATATGGGGCCACGAAGCGCTGCCTTGGATGGGGGAACCGCATGCGGACTGCGCCACCGGGGCGGGCCTTCGGTGGAGCTCCCTATGGGGCTACGAAACCTGCCGCATGCCCTGGGGCCTGGGGGAACCTGCATGCGAACTGCGCCACTGGGGCCTTCGGTGGAGCTCCCCATGGGGCCACGAAGCGCTGCCCTGGCGAGGGCTGGAACCGCATGCGAACAGCCACTGGGGCCTTCGGTGGAGCTCCCTATGGGGCCACGAAACGCTGCCCTGGGTGGG
>CAUYUJ010020071.1:2500-7500 GCA_963575745.1 Prorocentrum cordatum | reverse complement strand
CACCATCAGCATCACCATCACCACCAGAATCACCATCATCATCAGCATCATCATCAACTTCATCACCATCACCATCACCATCATCATCACCATCACCACCATCATCCTAATCATCATCATCGTCATCATCATCATCACCATCATCATCAAAATCATCATCAGCAGCATCAACAACATCATCATCGTCATCATCGTCATCATTGTCCTCATCCTAGTCCTAATCCGCCGACCCTGTCGGCATGTGTGGGGGGTGTCTGTCCGGTCCTGTCGACAGGGAGCCTTCTTTCGCCCCCTCCTTCCCATCCTCCCCTCCCGTCGGGGGAGAGAAATAGAGCACCTTTCCTCGTTCGGGGAACGGGTTCGCAGCTTGAGGGAATTCCATCCACGTCCTCATTACGTCAAAGGGAAGCCCTTTCCCTTTGTCCCTTCCCCAGCGAGGGGGGGTCCTGGGGGGGGTGGGGGTCAAATTCGCATCGCCTCTGGGGGTCCTCCTCTCCCACGCCGGTCCTTCTCTGGCGGGCTGGTCCTCCTCGGGTCCTCCTCCCCAGGCGGGGAGGAGTCCCAAGGGGGGAAAGGGGAGTCAGATACGCATCCGTCCCTGGGGGTCCTCCTCCCCCTCCTCTCCCCTCTCCCACGCTGGTCCTCCGCCGGTCCTCCTCCCCAGGGGGGGGGGGTCCCAGGGGGCTGTCCTTTTCCTCCTCCTCCTCCTCCTCCTCCTCCTCCTCCTCCTCCTCCTCCTCCTCCTCCTCCTTATCATCTCCGCCTCCTCCTCCTCCTCCTCCTCCTCCTCCTTCTCCTCCTCCTCCCCCGCCTGGTCGTCGTCGATGTCTTTCAGGGTCGGCAGCACCAGCCGTCAGGCCTCCACAATCGTCATGATCACATCATCATCATCATCGTCATCATCATCATCATCATCATCATCATCATCATCATCATCATCATCATCATCATCATCATCATCATCATCATCATCACCATCACCATCACCATCACCATCACCATCACCATCACCATCAGCATCAGCATCAGCATCAGCATCATCATCAGCATCATCATCATCAGACTAATCATCATCATTAGCATCAGCATCATCAGCATCGTCAGCATCATCATCTGCATCATCATCAGCATCATCGATATCATACACTACCAACAACACCAACATCGATATCACCACAACCATCATCAGCATCAGCATCAGCATCAGCATCATCAGCATCATCATCATCCTTGTCATCAGCATCATCAGCAGCATCAGCATCTTCAGCAACGTCATCATCTTCAGCATCATCATAATCAGGTTAGTCTTCTTCATAATCATCATTAGGGGGCATCAGGAGCCGCAGCACCATCATCATCGTCATCATCATCGACATCATTTGAATCAGCTTGACCAGCATCACAAATGATCATCATCATTAGCAGCAGCAGCATCATCATCATCATGACCATGATTATCAGTAACAGCATCATCCTCATCATCATATTCACCATCGTCAGCAAACCTCATCCTCCACCTCCTCCTCATCATCATCACCATCCTCATCATCAGAGTCGCCATCATGGCCATGATCATCACCATCAGCATCAGCAGCATCAGAATCAGCATCAACATCAACATTACCACAATCAGCATCAGCATCATCGTCATCATCATCAGCAGCATCATAATTCTCCTCCACCTTCACCTCGTCATCATCGACACCAGCATCAGCATCGGTACTAGCATCATCATCTCCACAATCAGCTTCAGCAAAATCGGCATCATCATCACCAGTATCCTCATCATCATTAGAATCAGCAGCAGCAGCAGGTCATCACCATACCCTCAATCATCACCAAACCAGTATCATCGTCATCGACATCATCAGCATCCACATCAGCATCATCATCAGCATCAGCATCGTCGCCATCGTCATCATCATCATCATCGTCATCAGCAGCAGCATCAGCATCACCATCATCATCATCAGCATCATAATCAGCAGCATCGTCATCATCATCATCAGCATCATCAGCATCATCCACCATCGTCATCATTGTCATCGTCATCATCCTCACCATTATCATCATCATCCTCATCATCAGCAACCTCATCCTTCCTGACAGCATCATCATCATCATCATCATCATCATCATCATCAAACCATCATCTCCATCCTGCTCATCATCAGTATCATCAGCTTAATCATCATCATCATCACCATCATCATCCTCATCATCAACCTCCTCCTCCTCCTCCACATCATCCTACTCCTCCACATCATCAGCATCATCAGCATCAGCATCAGCATCATCAGCATCACCATCATCATCAGCATCAGCATCATCGTCGTCATCCTCATCATCATCGTCATCATCATCAACATCATCATCATCTCTCCGTTCTGCCTCCCACTGCTGTGTATTGCCATTGTCGTCTTCCCCATTCCCTCTCCCACTGCCGTCGCCTCTGCCTGTCCTGGGCCAACGCGCACGCCGTGTGTAGGATTTCGGCTCGAAGGTGGCGTGAAAGAGCAACTGACACAGAGCAACTGACATTGAGAGCAACAGACCATGTTCCTCTCAATGTCCACATGTTACACATTCACGCCAGCTGGCGTCTGTGACCAGATAACGCGTTGTTATTGCAGCAGGCGTTAGATTGTACAACGTTCTCGACGCAACCAGCGTTAACTAAATCGTCTGCGTGGTCAGCAAGGAGCATCAGGCGCATTCGCATGTTCACGGGGTGGTATCGGTATGTGTCGTATAGACCGAACTCAACCATATGAGTCACTGCGTAGACTTTTATGCGTGCCTTTCGGCACAAAGCTGAGCAAATCGGAGAGCAAGCATGCACGATGGACCGCGGCCTACATCATGATGTGTGCCGTGCCAACAGGAAGGGGGGGCACCAGACGGTGCGCGCAGCAGAGCAATTTCGGAACCGGCGGGGCCTCCGCATGGCCTCCCAACCATCCGGCGTCGTGATGCTCCCACAACGAAGCCCACCAGAGGTCTAGGACCCTGGGACCTGCCCTCCATCCTGAGTCTTTTTGTTGACGCACCCCGAAAACTGATAGGAATGTCTCGCGATTTGGGACGCACCCCTCCTGTTTTCTGGTCGTGATTTTCTCGCGACGCTGGGAAGTCCGGGGGGCAGTCGTCTGGGGGTCACACTTCGACCCTGGACCTCTCAAGGGGCAGGTTCTCGACACGATTTCCAAGATAATTGTGAAGGGGCCCTGGGACACACAAATAAATACACACAAATAAACAAGATGCCCCATATTTTCCCATATTTTCTGGGTTGTTGTCTTCCCCCCCACTTCCCATATTTTCTCATATTTTCTTTGGAATCGACGATTAATTGTGTCTGTGTGCTTTTCCCCTCCTGAAGTTGGGCCGTGGTCCGTGGCGACGGAAAAGACAAAACCACCCCAAAAATCTGAATCGCCGAACCTCCGCTCTTTTTAGGGACCTCCCGAAGAGCGTCCGAGTAATTGGAGTCGGTGGATCGCGCCGAATCGGCGACGCATCGACGATGCATCGGAGACGTCGGCGATGCATGGGCGACGTCGGCGCGTAAAGAATCGGACCCCACATCGAACCGCGTCGCCGATGCATCGGCGATGCGGCGCAATCCTACGACCCCATCTGCTCCGACCACATGTGGGACCTGGAACCCATTGATTTTTTTCCGTCGCGGCGCCGCAGAGGCAATCCGCTCGCGCGCTCTGGTAGCTGGGGCAAATCGTACAAATTGCCAGGCTGCACGAGAGAGATACAGGACAAAGGGCGGCCGCGGAACGAGGAGGGAGGGGGGGAGTGCCCCCACAGCACAAAGGTCTTCGGCAGGAGTGGACGGCGCGGCCGGCCGCTGCGGAAGCGTCCTGGCAGTGGACGTGGAGCGGCGTCGCGCCCACGCCCAGGGGCTGAGGCAAAGGCTGCAGGCGATGAAGGCGTAGAACAGGTCGAACCAGTGTGAGGTGAAGTGGCGAGCGAGTGAGGGAGGCTCCCAAGTGTCCGTCAAAAGGCCACGCTGCCAGGTACAGTCGGGGCTCTGAAGAAGGAACCCTTTTGGTTGGGGAGGGGCTCCGCGTTCCTTAAGTGTTTCACAGCTTGCCTCAGGTTTTCCTTGTGCTTCCGATAGGAAATCGAAGTTTAACTTATGGAAAAAGGGGCCTCGTTCCATATTCAGGGTTCCTTAGGTCAACGCCCCGACTGTATGCCAGCGCGCCGCGGCTGCGTGGTGCAAGGAAGCCACGGCCGATGGGGGCTGGCCATAGCGAGTCGCCCACGGCAGCAACATGCTGCGAACCTCCGAGCCGAGCTGGCGAGGCTGGGCTGCAACACCACAGGAAATCGAGATGGCTGCGGCGCCGAGGGCCCAAGAGGGGCCAGCTGCCGAGGCGACGTGGGCGGCGAGAGCCGCCTCACGTCGCCAGAAATGAAGGGGCCCCAGGACACACAAATAAACACACACAAATTAAAATATCTCCCATGTTTTCCCATATGTTCTGGGTTTTTTTGTTTTCCCCCCCACTTCCCATATTTTCCCATATTTTCCTGAGGATCGACGATTCAATGTGTCTGTGTGTTTTTTCCCCTCCTGAAGAAAGCACAGCAGCGGCAACCCTGAGAGTCGGGTCGCGCCAAAGGGGGGGATGGCAAAGGGTGGGTTTGAGGATCAGCTCACGTAGCTGATTTTCCCGGCGCCTCCCGGCGCCCGAGGCGGCCATGTATCCAGGAATGGGCCCCTCGGCGAGGCCGAAGCCAGCTGCGCGCAGCAGATTCCGTACCCCCGCCTCTCCCCATCCCCCCCCCCCCTCGCTCGGCCCGAGGGGAAGGGGGGGCGGGCCCGGCCAGCGCACGCATCACGGCCGGGCGTGGCGGGAACGCCCAGCCACAGGCCTGGCGGGCGAGGGCGCCCCGCTGCGGAAGCAGCTATACGTCAGGTTCGTGTCGTGACAACCCTGGCGTTGGTGTCTGACTCCGCACGGACCGTTCATTCTTGC
>CAUYUJ010020070.1:156336-163836 GCA_963575745.1 Prorocentrum cordatum | reverse complement strand
TTTGGGGGGGCAGCGGAGGGGCGCGAAGAGATCTGGAGTCGACCAAAGAGACGGCCTTCGCTTCTGGGCTCCGCGTTGGGTCTATCTTGGGGCAGTTTTGGAGGCCTCGGGGGCTCTCTTGGGGCGCTCTTGGGGCCACCTTGGGCGCCTCTCGGGGCCTGCCTTGGCCGATCCAGGAGAGTTGATCGAATAGGAGGAGGAGGAGGAGGAGGAGGAGGAGGAGGAGGAGGAGGAGGAGGAGGAGGAGGAGGAGGAGGAGGAGGAGGAGGAGGAGGAGGAGGAGGAGGAGGAGGAGGAGGAGGAGGAGGAGAGGGGGAGGAGGAGGAGGAGGAGGAGGAGGAGGAGGAGGAGGAGGAGGGAGGAGGAGGAGGAGGAGGAGGAGGAATATTCAAAAATAGTAAATAATAGTCAGGTGACGATTTTTGAAACCATTTTTGCGTATTTTAGGGTATCTTTGGGCTATTGGAGAGGCTTGACGGCCGGTGCCGCCGACCCTGATCGAAGGGGCTTCCTGGGGGCATTTTGGAAGCTTCTGGGGCACTCTTGGGGGCGCCTTGGAGCATCTGGGGGCTTTCTGAGAGCCTCTCGCGGCTGAGGGGTCGAAATGTCCGCTCGGGTCTGCTGTCTGGGCACTCTTTTGGAGTGGTCTTGGGGGCCACCTTCAGGGTCGTTTTGGAGGCGTCTCGGGGTGTTCGGCGCCTTCATGAGTAAAAATGGAGGGTTCTTGGGCCGTCTGGCGTCGATCTTGGGGGTCTCTTGGGCCGTATTGAAGTGTCGTGAAGCATACGAGGGGAGAACGCCTAAATCATTCAAAACCCAATGGGAGATCAATACATTCAGCCTCTTGGGGCCCTCTTGGGAGTGCTCTTCGAGGGCTTCGGGCCGTTTTGAGTTGTTCTGGAGCCTGTGGCATTTTGGGGGGCTTGTTTGGCCGTCTTCAGACGATCTTGACGCGTCCTGCAGCCGATATCGCGCAGCTCCGGATACCAAAGCTAAGGGTCACGTTTTGGATTTGGGCCCCTTGCGATGAGAGGGGGAGTGGGGATTAGAAAAGTATATACATTCTACCAGACATTGAACAAACAGTATAACGCGCTCCCAGATGCCGAAGGCTATTTGGCCGTCTTGGAGCCCTCTTTGAGACATCTTGGGCCATATTGGGGCACTCTTGGGGGCCTCTAGCGCCGTCTTGACCCGTCGGACAGCCGAAAAGGCGAGAAGGCTGCAATCGTTAAAATCCAAATATAGAATGAACGATTTTAGCTCCTGGGGCTCTCTTGGGCTTGCTCTTGGCGCTCTCTTTGAGCCTCTCGGGAGACGCTAAAATGAACGCTTTTAGCTCCTGGGGCTCTCTTGGGCTTGCTCTTGGCGCTCTCTTTGAGCTTCTCGGGAGACGCTTGGGCCGTTTTCGGATAGTCTTGAACGTTTTGGGGCGATCGTTCGTGGATGCGTTGCGCTCTTGTACCGTCTTGGGGATGTATTGTGGCGCTCTTGGCTTGTCTTGGAGCTTTTATTGGCCTTGCCACTTCCCGGCAGGAAAACGAATCTGGGTGGCGACCCCCCCCCGGACCCTTCCGGGACCCCCCCCGGGACCTCCCTGGGACCCCCCCGGGACCCACCCCCCGCGCGGGGGATCAAAGGGAAGGGGCTTCCCTTCGATTGAACTACGACGTTGCTCAATTTTGTTGTGGACGGCTTGTCCGAGGAAGAAGGCCCAGGTGAGTGGAACTCAGGGAGACGGCGACGAGAACGGCTTGTCTGAGGGAAAAGACCCAGGTCAGTGGAACTCAGGAAGACGGCGACGACGAGTCGAACGGAAAAGCCCGACTCGAACGGAAGAGCCCCTCACACGCCGACAGGGTCGGCGGATTTGAAATTTTTCGTCCAAAGTCGGCCTGTAGGGCGACAGGCCCGACTTAAGACAAGAGTTACTGAAGGCGCCGCTGCTGGAGTCCGAATCCGCACCTCTCGGGGGCCCTCTGGGAACGGTCTGGGGATGTTCTCGAGCGCCTCGGGGGCCACCTTGCCGCCCGTCTGGGCCTTCCTGGGGCATCTTGGGGCCATCGCGACTCGCCAGCCCATCAGAAGCGAAACGGTGAGAGACCCCAATGCATTGATTGAGCGCTCCTGGTGCGATCCCCGATTTGGGCACCCTTCTTGCTCGATGGATTCATGAGCAGTGGCTACGCGAATCAAAATGATTTCGAAGTCGCATGCGTGATTCGTGCGTGGTGCCGGAGTCCGGCCGAGCTCGTGCGAACCAGGTACGGTGACAGAACGCGCGGAGGGCTCGTAACGGCGTCCCTCCTGTCAGCGACGACGAATTGAAATTGCCCAGGTGCCACTCGTGCGCGGTGCCGCAGTTTCTGGCCGCGCTCGTGCGAGGCAGGTGTTGCTCGAAGTCGCCAGCCGCGGCCAGTCTTCGACGGATGAGTCTTTCCTCGCCGCGGGGGGCGGGGATGAACAGGCGTGGGGAGGACGAGAAAAGCGGTGGGGCGACGTCTGATGAAGGGGCGGGGGCTGATGGACGAAGGCGACGACAGTGATGATAGTGGTGGCGATGGGGAAAATTGCGTTAATGGTGGCGATGGTCACGCTGATGATGGTGGCGATGATGATGATGCTGTTGTTGGTGCGTTTGTGGTGGTGATGGTGATGATGGTGATGATGGTGATGATGATGGTGATGATGATGATGATGATGATGTCATGGTCGGTGCGGTTGTGATGACGAGGGTTGTGATGACGACGATGAGGGTGGGGGGAGATAAGACCCTTATTCAGAATGCCTGCGCTTTGGGTCTGCTTGTCTTCATTCTGCGGGTCGCTCTCGCTAGCGGGACTGAGTGCTCGGACGGGGTTTCCGCGTGATACTGTGTGCCCCTTGGGCGTCCGCGACGCCAGAGCGGCAGCACAAGCAGTGCTCTGCAGGAGACGGACAGTTTTGGGTCTCAGCGAGTTGGAAAAAGGTATAGAGGGATGGAGGGTCTTGGCATCGCTCGGACGTGTGCATTTTTCCTTCGGCGAGGACCATCGAGGAGCGTCCTTGATCATTTGGCGAGAAAGCCACGCATGAAACCAAAAAAACACAGGGAATGGACGTCCGAGCGATGGACAGAGGGGGGTGGGAGGGGGACGGAGGGTGAGGAGTGTGGAGGAGGGTCTCTTGGCGACGCTGTCTGTTTCTGTGGGCTAATATAGTTTTTTTTTTTTTTTTTTTTTTTTTTGTATAGGCAGTCTTTTCGCCAGCGCGTTTCAAAAGGGTATGCTCCGCTGTTTCGCGGCCGCCCCCCCTTGATGAGTTGTCGCTGCCGTGGCCCGCTGCGTGTATCCCCGCCTCTCCTTCTCTTCCTGGTTCCTTTTCCCCTGTTCCTTCCTCGCCCTCTTCCTCTTTTTATCTGTTCGCTGTCTTCTCTCTCTCTTTCTCTCTTTCTGTCCGTTCCCTCTCCATCTCTATCTCCTTACCCGTCTCCATCTCCACTTTTGGTTGTCCTTCGCACAGCTGGCTTGCCAGCGGTGCTTGCGTGACTCGTTTTATAAGGAGATCTCACGGTATGGTCGTGCGCTCAGCTTCTTGTGCAATTTGTAACATGAACAATGCACCGCGATGTTTTGACATTGTCTATCCGGTATGCTGTGCTGTTGTGCGTCATGCAATGCTATGGCTTACAAATGTTTGGTTATCGTATTACCTGCAAGTGCAACACTGCCTGTTTGGTGCTACAACATGACGTGCAGCAGCGTCATTTGCCAATGCCATGCTATGTCTACGCAGTCCGTGCTATGGTATGCTGTGCAATGCTGTGATGTTACAGCATGTGATTCCCCATGCTATGCCATGATCTGCTAATCTATGCGATGCCATGTAATGTCCTGCTGCGATGTTCCATGCGATGGGATGCCATTCGTATGGTATCCCAAGCTATGTTTTGTGCTGTTGTGCTGCGATGCGTTGACGGTGTACCTTTCCGCGTTGTGCCCCGATCCGTTTTGAGATGCAATGTTACGACACTCAGGGGGTTGCAACGCGTCGAGGTGCTATGCTACGATGTGCGCTATGCTGTATCCGCTTGCGATGCGTTGTGTATGACGAAATCGGGGTGGCGCCAGGTCCACCATTCCTCTTCCTCTTCCTCTCCGCCTTCACTTCTTATTCCTCTTCCTGCTCCCCCCTTCACACATCGACTCCCTCACCTCTCCTGGAATGCGTTCTGACACAGATTTCGATGCGAATCCAACCGGGACGACGACCCCCCCCCGCTTGGATGCCCCCCCAAGGGGCAGGAGCGCCAAATTCCTCCCTCCCTCAATTCCTAAATTCCTTCCATCCTCCTCCCCTCCTGCCCTCCTTCCCTCTTACCTTTTCATTCCTCTCTCCTCCCTCCCTCTCTCCCTTCCTACTTCCCTCTTCCCCATCGTCGTCGTCGTCCAGGTCCTCGTCCTCCTTTTCAGCCTCCTCAGCCTCCTCCTCCTCCTCCTCCTCCTCCTTGTCCTGTAGATTGCCTCGAAAACCAGCCGAGTGCACACATCTTGCTCACACTCCGCTCCTCCTCCTCCTCGTCTTCCCTCCTGCTTGCTTATCTCGCTTGCTGGGTTTTGCTACCCCTTGCGCCATCTGGCGACCTCGAGGGGAGTTTCGCATTGTGGGGGCTGTGGGCAGCACGGCAGCACCGCCCCACCTCGAGGCCCAAGGGGCCGAGTGTCTTCCGCCTTGCAGAGCGGGGCGTGACGTGACCCCCCCGCCCCCACATGGGGACTGCCTCCCAAGGCGGGTGCAACGCTCCGTGCTGGGGCGAGGTTTTTCTGTGTCGTCAGCAAAAGCGGAGTCAAGCAGCAGGCTTCCCAGCCTCGAACGTATCCCTATCCCTAAGATCGACACGCCAGAAGGCGATGACAATCTCAGGGACCCGCCCTCAAAAGGTAAAGGGCATCCCTGGGATTGGCATCGTGACGAGGAGGTGCCCAGCATAGGGACAGGGGTATGCTCCAGGCTGGTAAGCAGGCAGCAGGACCACCCGTGGCCGCTTCGGCTCCAGCCCGGGGCGGGGCTGGAGCAATCTGCCTCTGGGGTCCTCCCTCCTCGGCGCCCCTCCTGCTCGGCGGCGCCCGCGAGGCAACCGTGGCCCTGCGCGCCCCCCGCTGGTGGCCCCGTCGTTGGGCAGCGGGGCCGGGTGCCGCAAATCGGCACGAGCGAAATTCGGGCCGGACGGAAGGAGGGGATTGGGAAAGGGGGGGTTACGAAATTTGCTGCATGCAGCTGGTTTCGGCCCCACCGAGGGGCCCATTCCCTGATACATGGTCGCCTCCAGCGCCGGGAGGCGTCAGGAGAAACAGCTACGTGAGCTGATTCTCAAACCCCCCCCTTTGCTATCCCCCCCTTTTGCCCGACCCGAGAAATGGGTATGGAAAGAATGGGTACAATGCCCAGCAGCAGATCCTGTGCATTTTGACCAGGACTCGCTGTCGGTGTCGCCGCGGCCTGTGTCCATTTGGGACAGGAGGCCGCCTGCCCAACAGCGGCCGCTGTCGGTTTGGGACAACATTTGTTGTTGGGCATTGTGCCCATGTTTTCCTGCCCATTTCGGGTGTCAAACGCAAAGGGCGAGGGCGGCTGCGCCGCGGGCGACCCCGAGGAGGAGGAGGAGGAGGAGGAGGAGGAGGAGGAGGAGGAGGAGGCTCTGCGCGCGGGGCCGTCGACCCGGAGGAGGAGGAGGAGGAGGAGGAGGAGGAGGAGGAGGAGGAGGAGGAGGAGGAGGAGGAGGAGGAGGAGGAGGACCCCGACCCCAACTTCGTTCCTTACTCGCCTTGCCCCGTCGACGCAGCTTGCGTTTGACCTGCAGGTGCCATTCTCGCTGGCGTCCGATGGCAGCCCTCGGCAGCGGGCGTCGGCGGATCTCGGGGGGGGGATCAGCTCCGGGAGGCCGCCCCTCGTCCGTGCGCGCCTGGCCGGTCGCCCGCTGTTTGTGTGTTGTTTGTTCTTGTGGCCACGCGGGGACGATGATGATGATGATGATGATGATGATGATGATGATGATGATGATGATGATGATGATGATGATGATGTTGGTGATGATGATGATGATGATGATGATGATGATGATGATGTTGGTGATGACGATGGTGGGTGATACTGATGGTGTCGATGAGGATGAGCATGCAGATGGGCATACTGATGATGCTGCTGACGATGATGCTGCTGATGATGATGGTGATGGTGTTGTTGCTGGTGCTGATGGTGGTGACGATGATGGTGATTCATATGATTGTGAGGATGAGGGTGTTGGTGGTGAATGGCGTCCACGACGACGATGACGATGGCGGTGACGAGAATGATGGTGCTGGTGATGGTGATGGCGATGGTGGTTGTGGTGGTGATGATGATGGTGGTGGCGGTACGACGTATTGTTCCCACCCATCCTGTGGTGCTGGGTCTTCGTTCTGAACAGACAGCGCCCCGCGTTTCTTTCTCTCCGGCTGCCTTCTTCTCTACTCCCGCCCACCTTTGCCTCTGCCCTCGGCGCGTCCTCATCGTCATCAGCAACGTCGTCATCACCAGTTTCGGCACACACACCTCACGCGTTTCGTGGCGCCACAAGGAACCCTATCTAATGCTCCAGTGGCGACGTTCGCATGTGGGCGTCGCGCCCGTTTCGGCGCGCCCCTCAAACGTTTCATGGCCCCATCGGGAGCTCCAGTTAAGGGGGTCCCACGCGGATCACCTCGGGACCTCGCCGCCCCCTGGGGGGCTTGCGATCTGCGCAACTGTCGCCACTCTCGTGGGCTCCTGGGAGGCCCAGCGGAGGTGGGTCCCACGCGAATCACCTCGGGACCTCGCCGCCCCTGGGGGGCTTGCGATCTGCGCAACTGTCGCCGCTTTCGTGGGCTCCTGGGAGGCCCAGCGGAGGTGGGCCCCACGCGGATCACCTCGGGACCTCGCCGCCCTCTGGGGGGCTTGCGATCTGCGCAACTGTCGCCACTTTCGTGGGCTCCTGGGAGGCCCAGCGGAGGTACGTCCCACGTGGATCATTCGGAGGTACGTCATACGCGTTTCTTTCAACGCCCCTGTGTTCCCATTTTGTATAGTTGCCGTTCCTCTTCTTGCTGCGCTCTTCTGAAATCACAGTTGGGTGCTCTTCTTGCGCACTGCGGGTCCTTCATAATGGAAGTCAGCATTGAGTGGTCCTGAGGATAATCGCCACATGTCTAGAAAGGGTTGGGTACGTCACAGGGTATTTTTTCACGCGAGATCATTGTGGTTGTCATCAGAGAGAATGCCTAAAGAGAGAGAATGCCATTTATGTATAATATATATACATATATATCTATATACCTATGAATGTGATACAACATATATTCGTGTTCACTCGTAGTAATTGAATGGCGATTGAATTATTTTATGTGAAGTGGTTGTCATTTCCGACAGGTGAATCGTTCAATCGCGACGTGAATCTAAGTCAAATCGTAAGTTGGGCACCCTCGAGTAATACAGGCAGTCGTTGTA
>CAUYUJ010020070.1:122500-153736 GCA_963575745.1 Prorocentrum cordatum | reverse complement strand
GAGGAGGAGGAGGAGGAGGAGGAGGAGGAGGAGGAGGATAAGGAGGCGGAGAGAGGAGGAGAGGAGGAGGAGGAGGAGGAGGAGGAGGAGGAGGAGGAGGAGGAGGAGGAGGAGGAGAGGAGGAGGAGAGGAGGAGGAGGAGGAGACGGAGGTGGAGGAGGAGGAGGAGGAGGAGGAGGAGGAGGAAGAAGAAGGGGACACGGATCAAAGGATAAGGGAGGATGAGGACGAGGAGGACAAACTAGGTGCGCTCGCGCCATATCTGACACCCTTCCCCTCCCACCCATTCCGTTCCATAGCATTGAGTCGTTTTCTATCTGCCGATTAGGGCGTTTTTGAGGACCTTGATCCCCGAATGGCATTTGCAGGATTTGACCCATCGTTTGCTGCGCAATCGGAAAGGGGGGCGTTGTACGTTGGAGGGGCGCGGCCACGGTTGGTGCAAGCCGTGTGACAAACTACTTCCGGCGTGCCATGGCGGCGCCACGCTGCGAAACATAGGGCGCCCGTCTGTCCTCGCGGTCGCTTCTAGATCTTCTACATGCCGCCCTTCTGTGAGATGAGCATTGTGTCCGGTCGGACGAGGTGGGAGGAGGAGGAGGAGGAGGAGGAGGAGGAGGAAGAGGAGGAGGAGGAGGCGGAGGAGGGAGGAGGAGGAGGAGGAGGAGGAGGAGGAGGAGGGGAGATGAGGAGGCGGAGGATGGGGAGGAGGAGGAGGAGGAGGAGGAGGAGGAGGAAGAAGAGGAGGAGAAGAAAGGGAGGAGGAGGAGGAGGAGGAAGACGAATACTATTACTAATAATAATATTAATATTATTGATAGTAATAATAATAAGAAGAATAAGACGAATGATAATACGAAGAAGAATCACACTATTACTGATAATAAGAAGAATAAGAAGAATACTACGAAGACGAAGACCAAGACGAAGACGAAGCCGAAGCATACTAATAATAATGATACCAGTGATACTAATAAGAAGAAGACTGAGAAGAAGAGGAGTTGGAGGAAGAGGAGGAGGAGGAGGAGGAGGAGGAGGAGGAGGAGGAGGAGGAGGAGGAGGAGGACGAGAAGGAGGACGAGGAGGAGGAAGAGGAGGAGGAGGAAGAGGAGGAGGAGGAGGCGGAAGTGGAGGAGGAGGAGGATGAGGAGGAGGAGGAGGAGGAGGAGGAGGAGGGAGGAGGAGGAGGAGGAGGGGAGGAGGAGGAGGAGGAGGAGGAGGAGGAGGAGGAGGGGCGGAGGAGGAGGCGGAGGGAGGAGGATGGGGAGGGAGGAGGAGGAGGAGGAGGAGAGGAGGAGGAGAGGAGGAGAGAGGAGGAGGAGGAGGAAGACGAACAATACGAATCATGATAACAATAATAAGAAGAAACATGTAATACTATCAATAATAATTATACTCGTACTAATTCTAAGAATAAACATAATAATAAGAAGAAGACGAAGACCAAGACGAAGACGAAGACGAATCATACTAATTACTACTACTAATAATAAGAAGGAGAATAAGAAGAAGAGGGGAGGAGGCGAGGAGGAGGAGGAGGAGGAGGACGAGAAGGAGGACGAGGCGGAGGAGGAGGAGGAGGGGAGGAGGAGAGAAGAGGAAGGAGGAGGAGGAGGGGGCGGAGGAGGAGGAGGAGGAGGAGGAGGAGGAGGAGGAGGAGGAGGAGGAGGAGGAGAGGAGGAGGAGGAGGAGGAGGAGGGGGAGGAGGAGGAGGAGGAGGAGGAGGAGGCGGTTCGCTGGTTCGCCCACCCCCCCTCTCTTAACGCCCCCAGTCTCGAAGAAGAAAACAATCCATAAACATACTTTTTTGGCGCTCCGCGCTGGTTTCTTGGATCCGCGCTGGGCCCTCCAAGTCGGCGCCTCTGGCGCGCTCCGCGCGCCAGGGAAGGGGGGTCCAGCACAAGTCCACGAAATCCGTGCGGAGCTCCAAAAGTTTATGCTTATGGTGTTCTTCCTTCTTGTACTTTCGTCCGACTCGATTGTGTCCCCCTTGGGCCTTTGATGGGGCTCCGTGGGTCCTCTCGGACGTCCCCTCGAGCGCTCTCTGCTTGCACCTGCGGGAGAGCGGCCGCCGCGAGGCAGGGTATTGTTGGCAGCCTTCTGCTGCAGCGCCCGATGCGCCGGACGTTCTGCTCGCCACCACCTGCGGGGCGGGGCATGTGCGCATCGGTTTGCTCCTCCTTTCGAATACACGCATCATCGCGCCAACATCGCAGAGCGGATGTCGTTCGGAAAACGGTGGGGTAGGCCCAGAATGTCCTGGAGAATTTCGTTTCGGATTTCGAGGTGAATTTCGTGCGGGTTTCTTTTGGCCAGGAGTGGAGACTAGAACGACATCCACGCGAGATTCACTTCGTTTTTCACTCGCCGTTGCAGGGTTCTGCATGGGCAGACATCCACGCAGGCATCCGGTGCAGCACGTCTGCCAGGTCGGTGCAGCGTCGCGTAAGATTTGCATTTCGCCGGAGTGACCCTTCGTGCGGGCCCACCGGGGGCTTCCCGATCGTCGCATGCGATGCAGTCGCATCGGCCTGCGCGCTTGGATTTGGCCCCAGAGGCGCCGCTGGGGGGGCCCAGGCGCAGATCCAAGAAACCCGCGCGGAGCGCCAAAAGTTCATGTTTATGGTGTTTTTTCTGCCGTTTCTACTGTCGGCCCCCTGTGCCTGGCTGCTCCTTTCGGTCGGGGCTCTTGGCCACCCAATCTTGTCGGCTTGGCTGCGGGCAAATCCACTGCAGCTTGGAGTTTCGGGCAACCTTCCCCAGAAACCCGAGGCTCACTGGATATGGACAAAAATCTGCCCCTTGCAGGCCCGATTTCACTTCATATCCAGTGCGCCTGGACTTTGTGGCGGCCCTTCCAAGAAACTCTTGAACGCACAGGGTATGGATAACAATCTTGCCCGCATTGGTGGCGCCCCTCGCGGCCGCTCGCCGCGGCGGAGTCTCGCTGGGCATGTCGGGAGATGTTGGGCCACGCGGGGCGCTCCAAAGAGGGACCTCGCCTTCGAGGATTGAAGGAGTTGTCGTCTCTTCCGCGGCGGAAGGCGGCGGACAGGGCGGCGGACAGGGCGGCGGAAGGAAAACGAGGCCGCTTCCGCCGGCGGAAGCCTGCGGAAGCTCGGCGGAAGGCGGCGGAAGTAAAGGATGCGCCCCCCAAGGGATGAACACGTTTTTGGGTTCAGGGTTCACCACCCTCCAAACCACCCCAACCCAACCCGAAGGCTCAGATTTACCCTCGATTTCCAGTGTGGGGGGGGGGGTCGGGAAACATCGAAAAAACATCAGTGGAAGCCTTAGCCCCCCCCCAGCCCGAAATCCGGGTCTTCGGGTTGGGTTGGGGTGGTCTGGCAGGTAGTCAAGGGTTCCCGAAATCCTCCACATGAGCCAGGGGTGCCTGACCCTTGGGAACGGGGCATCAAGAGGGATGCGGAGAACGCTAGTAAGGTTCCAAGGGCATCCAAGTTGAGCAGCACTTGGCCCAGAGAGCTCGAAGAGTTCCCCCCCGAACCTTCGCATCTGAGGGCCGCCGCACCCGAGAGACCTTGCCGTACTCTCAGCCACGTCCAGTCCACAGGCGAGGGCGGAAGTGTTGCCGATTCATCTACTACAGGTTGTGCACAGGCGCGCGGTGTCGGAACCCTCTGGCGTTGGTGCGAGCGCGTGCGGTACGAATGCGCTGACCGCGGTCGATCTTCTTTGGATACCTCCCGCATCGCCGCGGAGGTGGAGAAGGGAGGGAGATGGGAGGGGGTCGACACAAGAGGAGGAGGAGGAGGAGGAGGAGGAGGAGGAGGAGGAGGAGGAGGAGGAGGAGGAGGAGGAGGAGGAGGAGGAGGGGAAGTGGACGATGAGGAGGAGGAGGAGGGGCAGGAGGGGGAGGAAGGGGGAGGAGGGAGAGGCCGAGGAAAAGGAAGAGGGGGGTAAGGGTGAGGGTAACCTTGGGGGGAGGAAGAATGCAGAAGTGGCCGTGTTCAGGATGCCCGTGTCTTGTTTTTGCCCGCCTTCATCTTGCAGTTCGTGTCCTGGACCGCGCGTTACACTTCTGACCGGAGGTGCTCTTCTGCATGTTGTTGGGCGTGCTGGCGCACTTAGGTGGCCCAGAGGCACAAACAAGCTTCTGCGCTCTGTGAAACATCACTATCATATGACAAGTTGCGTGTTGTATAATAAGATGGGTTCGGGTTTGTGCGTCGGAAGTTCAAGTGCGCGCGTACATGTGCCTGGTTATGTCTGTGCGCGTGATCGCGATGCGGGGCTCATGGCACATCGTTCGAGTTGTTGAGGGTCCCATCGTCTTCCTCCTCCGTCTCCTCCTCCTCCTCCTCCTCCTTCTCCTCCTTCCCATCGTCTGTGCCGCACTGCTCCCGCTTCTCCCCCTGTCGCTTCGACTCCAGGAGCTGGGGGGGGGAAGATGGGGCTTCCAGCTTCCCTGGACGCCATGCTGTACAGTCGGGCTTGCCTCCTCTGCTCTTCTTGCCCAGCCGGTGCCTGCGACCATGAGCGCTTCTTGCTTGCCTTCCTGCGGCACCCCGGGCCGCCTTCGGCCGCTCCGGCTGCCCCTCCTCCCGCCCGCCCGTCGCCGCGCCCTGCTCCCAAGCGGAGCAGGCCCGCTTGCCGCCACGGCGGCCCCCGCTCCCGCCTGTCGCCAGGGCTCGTTTCGATTCCTCCGATACTTCGACGGCCTCCGATTCCGATTCGACTCGACTTGGGATTCCGATGTGGGTTCCGATTTCTCATTGGGGGCGAACTAGCCTGCCGATTTCCGCCGATCCGACTCCTCCCGACTTGGCTGCCGATCTCCGCCGGTCCGATCCATTTCGATCGCCCATCCGACTTGTCGATTCGATTCTGGGCTCTCCTGCCCGTCGCCGCCGCCCCGGTGCACGCACCCCGCTTGCATGGCAGTCGCGCTGCGTTGCAATCGCACGGCGTTGCCTCGGCCGGCCTTGCGCTGCTTTGCAGTCTCATCGGGCTGCAGTCGCATCGCGCTGCCTTGCAATCGCATTGCGCTGCGTTGCTGTGCATGGCTTGGCATTGCTTTGCGCTGCTTTGTCGCTTTGCACCACACTGATTTCTCCACGTGGATTCTCCTTTCTAAAAAGAGAATAGACTCTACCCCCCCCCTGGACTTAACGCTTCCCCCTGGGATAGTATAATTTCATATATATATATATATATATAGATGGTCGCCCCCCCCTGTGATCATACATCTCCGTCTTCCGTGTTCGCTCTCTCCCTCTCTCCTTCTCTCTCGCTCTATCCCTCTCTCTCGTTTTGTTGTTCTCTCTTTGCGTTTGTCTCTCGCGCTCTCTGTGATTGTCTGCTGCTGTCTTCGACTGTTTGTCTTTCACGCTCTCTGTGATTGTGTTTCAGCTTTTCCAGCTTTTCCGAAAGATTACCCTCGTGAAAAACCTTGTGTTTTCCAGCTTTTCCAGCTTTTCCAGCTTTTCCCAGAGACTACCCTGGTGAAAAACCTTGTGTTTTCCAGCTTTTCCAGCTTTTCCAGCTTTTCCCAGAGACTACCCTGATGAAAAACCTGGTGTTTTCCAGCTTTTCCAGCTTTTCCAGCTTTTCCCAGAGATTACCCTGGTGAAAAACCTTGTGTGTTTCCAGCTTTTCCAGCTTTTCCCAGAGACTACCCTGGTGAAAAACCTTGTGTTTTCCAGCTTTTCCAGCTTTTCCAGCTTTTCCCAGAGATTACCCTGGTGAAAAACCTTGTGTTTTCCAGCTTTTCCAGCTTTTCTAGCTTTTCCCAGAGACTACCCTGGTGAAAAACATAATGTTTTCCAGCTTTTCCAGCTTTTCCCAGAGACTACCCTGGTGAAAAACCTTGTGTTTTCCAGCTGTTCCAGCTTGTCCAGCTTTTCCCAGAGACTACCCTGATGAAGGTTTTTCACCAGGGTAGTCTCTGGGAAAAGCTGGAAAAGCTGGAAAACACAAGGTTTTTCACCAGGGTAGTCTCTGGGAAAAGCTGGACAACACAAGGTTTTTCACCAGTGTAGTCTCTGGGAAAAGCTGGGAAAGCTGGAAAAGCTGGAATACATTATGTTTTTCACCAGGGTAGTCTCTGGGAAAAGCTGGAAAAGCTGGAAAACACAAGGTTTTTCACCAGGGTAATCTCTGGGAAAAGCTGGAAAAGCTGGAAAAGCTGGAAACCACAAGGTTTTTCATCAGGGTAGTCTCTGGGAAAAGCTGGAAAAGCTGGAAAAGCTGGAAAACACAAGGTTTTTGTTGTGTGGTATCATCACTGATGCTGAGCCGTTGCTGGTGTCCTTGCGTAACAGGCGTCCGACCATGTGGCCTTGTGTTCGGGCACAGTGCTGGTAACCCGTTTTTTGGGTTCCCTCCTGGGCCCGCGTCCGCCACAGAGGGGCATCCTTTTTTTGATGCCCCTCCAGAGTAGCGCCGTGGAAGTGCTTTGCAGTGTCGAAGACTTGGTTTGTGTATGAACATGTGGGGAGGAGACAGGTTGAAAGGAGAGGGTGGGGAGGGAGAGGGGGAGGATGAGGAGGAGGAGGAGGAGGATGAGGATGGTGATGATGACGAGGAGGAGGAAGAGGAGGAGGAGGAGGAGGAGGAGGAGGAGGAGGGGAGGAAAAGGGGGAGGATGAGGAGGAGGAGGAGGAGGACGACGACGACGACGATGATATTGATGATGAGGAGGAGGACGACGACGAGGAGGATGAGAAAGAAGGCGAAATGTATGATCACAGGGGGGGGGCGAGCATATAGATATTCTGCACACTCGCCCATCCTAAATATGAAATCATACCATCCCAGGCAGGCCGCTTTCCCCCCCACTGAGGGTCCCTTGTAAAAAAAACACTATGCGGTGACATTGTTTGTTCTAACATAGCACTTTTTCACGAATCCCTTGCAAAAAATGGGACGAAGTGCACACGCGCGCGTCGTCGCGCGCGCATGCCGAAATCCTTCAAAAACCTTCGGTGCCGGAAGGGTTTCGCAATCTAATTCCCCCCAAACATACAACAACACAGGGTTTCGCAACATTGATTTGATAAAAAAACTTCCGCGCGAGCTCTTGCCAAATCTTAAGAAAACATAGGTTTTTCAAGATTTTCACAAAATGCTACCACATGGGCTTCGCGCGCGCATGTCGAAATCTGTCGAACGCCCTTGCGCGTGTGCCGTCGCGAGAATCCTCTGCAAAAAAATGAGACGAAGTGCAGGCGCGCGCGTCGTCGCGCGCGTATGCCGAAAACCTTCAAACCCATCGGTTTCGGAAGGATTTCAAAATCGTGTGTCCAAAAAACCTACAAAAACACAAGGTTTCGCAACACGGATTTTCAACAAAAGCGTGCGCGCGCGCTCTTGCGTCGTCGTCGTCGTCGTCCTCCCTCTTCCCTCGTCGTCGTCGTCGTCGTCGTCGCCGTCGTCGTCTTCTGTCTTTCCTCGTCGTCGTTGTCGTCGTCGTCGTTGCCGTCTTGGCGTCGTCGTCGCTTCCGTCGTCGTTGTGGCCGTGGTCGTCCTTCCTCCCTCGTCGTCTTCGTCGGCGTTTCGTCGTTGTCCCTCCTATTTCGTCGCCGTCGTCGTCGTCGTCGTCGTCGTCGTCGTCTTCACTCCTCCCTCGTCGTTATCCTCCTCCCTCGTCGTCGTCGTCGTCGTCCGTCGTCGGCGTCTCGTCGTCGTCCCTCCTATTTCGTCGCCGTCGTCATCGTCGTCTTCGTCGTCGTTGTCGTGGTCGTCTTCCCTCCTCCCTCGTCGTTGTCGTCGTCGGCGTCGCCGTCCTTCCTCCCTTCGTCGTTCGCGTCGTCGCCGTCTTCCCTCCTCCATCGTGGTTGTCGTCGCTGTCGCCGTCGTCGTCCTCCCTCCTCCCTCGTCGTCGTCTTCGTTGGCGACGTCGTCGTCGTCTTCGTCGTCGGCGTCGGCGTCGGCGTCGTCGTCGTCTTCGTCGACGTCGACGTCGGCGGTGTCGTCGTAGTCGGTGTCGGCGGCGGCGCCGTCGTCGTCGTTGTCGCTGTCTTCGTCGGCGTCGGTGTCGTGGCCAAGTGCCATGTGGTACCTACTGTCACGGTCTTGTCTTAAGAAGTCTTGCGACCAAGTTGCGGGTGGGTGGGTGGGATGTTTGCGCGAGCAGTGGAGGTGGTCAGGCGCGGTGCAGGGTAGTCAACTGTACCACATAGATTGCGCCGCATAGAGTGCAAGGCATCACTGTTTGGGGTCCACGCTGGCTAACATCGTATTATTAGTCGCTTCGCTCACTCCGCCGGCTCGTATTGTGCCGTCAAAGGCGTTTGCCTGCGCGATCGTGGCCTCTTGGGGCCTCTTGGGGGCCGTTCTGGGGCCTCTTGGTGCCGCTTTTTGGGCCTCTTTGGAGCCTCGTGGGGCCTCCATGGGGCCTCCTGGCTCTCTTGGGGGCCTCTTGGAGCCTCCTGGGTGCCTCTTGGGGCGGAAAGCTCGAATTGGTGGTTCGTGTTCCCCCTCTTGGGCCCCTCTTGGGGCCGTCTTGGGGCGCTCTTGGGCGATCTTGGGCGCCTCTGGGGCCTTTTTGGGGCCGTCTTGGGCCGGCTGGGGGCTCTCTTGGGGGCCTCTCGGGCGAGCTTGGGGCGGTCTTGGGGGCCTTTAGGGCCATCTTGGAACGTCGGAAAGCCGAAACGGCGAGAACGCTAAAGTCCTTTAAAAACGGATGGAAAACCACTAATCTGTGCCTCTGGGGGCCCTCCTGTGAAATCTCTTGGAGGATGCTTGGGGCGTCTTGCGGCTTCTTTGGCCGTCTGGAGGCCATATTGGGGTCTTGGACTGGTCGTTCGGTGACTCGGAGCCCTCTTGGACCGTCTTGGGGGCCCCTTGGGGCTCTCTTGGCGCGCTCTGGGGGGCCTGATTCGCCGGGGATCAGACGGGGTACTTTCGATCCGGGGACCCCCAGGGGCGGCCCAGCGCGCGCGAACTAGAAACTTCTTAAACTAGTTACCGCAGATCTTAGCACGCCTCGGCCCTGTTTCACCAGCCTCGAACTTATCCCTATCCCTAAGATTGACACGCCAAAACTAAGATTGACACGCCCAAAGGCGATGACCATGTTAGGGATGCGCCCCGAAAAGCTGAGGGAACCCCTAAGATCCGCATTGGGGTGAGGCGATGCCCAGGGATAGGGATATGGATATGCTCCCGGCTGGTAATCGTTGCGCCGGCGAGTGGATCTCGTCTCCCGGGGCCGCGATGGCCTCAGGCTTTGTAGAGCCGCCTTCCGCCCTCGTGGGGGGGGTGGGCCGGCGGCGGGCAGCCCCGAGCGCGGGCGCTGCCCTCCCAGAGCAGTTGAGGCGCCGAGGGGGCGAAGACATGTCGGCCCTCCTCGCGTAGGATCCTTCAGCTCCACTTGGGGGTGGCGTCAACGGGGGGGGGGGGGGGGCGAAAGTCGAGCGCGCTTGCGGGTGCGGGATCGTCTTGTTCTTTCTCGGAAGGCGGCCTGCGCATGTGAATATGTCCCCACAGGTTTCGCCCATGCGGCAGTTCGAAAACGCCTCGACGTCGCCCTGGGTTGGCCCCGATCTTCCTAAGGAAGGTCGGGGCTTCTTCCTGAACGCGTGCGCCCCCTCCCATTTTCGGGCCGGACGAAAGGGGGGGACTGGGAAAGGGGGAGGGGTACGAAATCTGCTGCATGCAGGTGGTTTCGGCCTCGCCGCCAGGCCCGTTCCTCGATACACAGGCGCCTCCCAGCGCCGGGAGGTGCCGGGAAAGTCAGCTATGTGAGCTGATTCTGAAGCCCCCCCTTTGCTATCCCCCCCTTTCGCCCGACCCAACATTTGTCTTTACCGTGCTTCGCCATTGTGGCTCAAGTCATTTTGGTCTGAGCGCCTCGCAGATTTGCACGCCCGTGTGCATGCGCAGTGTTCTCGAGCTTCTATCATGCCCCACGGGTGGCTCCGTGCTTACTGCGCCGAGAGTGGCTGGCACGCGCGACGAGCTCTCAGTTCTGAGTTCTGAGCCATTCTGCAGGGCGCCGAAGTAGGCGGAGGGATGCGATTCAGATGTGCATGCCCGCGATTGCGCAGGTGTTTCCATGCGGTGATCGTGCTGGGATGGTTGGCGTGCCCATCTGCTAATCGATATGACGCTGGCTTTACCTGGGCGAGAACCTCAGCGCACGCGAAGCGCGCGTGTGGTTATGGTGATACGCTGTCTAGTGCATTCTGACGTGATGTCGGGGTCGTGGTTGCAATGCAACGTGGGTAAGCATGTGCGCCCTGGGCTTGTGCACTTACCGCAGGACGTGGGACTGATCCTTCTAGTTGCTGCGGGTATTTTCCGGTTGCGCTCTTCACGGTCCTCCCCTGCCCCCCGGAAGGCTCTGGCGGTCTCTGGAGTCGGGAGCCTTGAGGCGGGGATCAATGCAAACGGGGGTCAGCCAGAGCGCTCGATCTTGCAGGATCCTGCATGGCCAGGGTCGCATTGACCCGGGGCTGGGTGGAGGATCCAGCAGGATCTTGCAGGATCCGGGTTTGGGTGCAGGATCCTGCACGATCCCGCAGGATCATGCAAGGCCTGATTGACCCGGGTCTGGATTGACCCGGGTCAGAAGATCCAGGAGGGGAAAAAACAAACACCGACACTCTGATCGTCGATCCCCCAGAAAGTGTGGGAACATTTGGGAAGGGGGGGGGGAAAGGCAAGAGCCCCGAAAATAGGGTGAACATGTGGGGAATCCTGTGATCTGTGTCCGCTTATCTGCGTGCCCCAGGGCCCCTCCGAAGATCCCCGCCTTGGGAGGAGGAGGAGGAGGAGGAGGAGGAGGAGGAGGAGGAGGAGGAGGAGGAGGAGGAGGAGGAGGGGTCTCAGGCCTTCCCTGGCCCAGCGGGGCCTCCCCTGGGACTCCTGGCTGGACCTCGGGCGCGCTTGCGCCGGAGCCCGCTCGCGCTCCTCCTGGGGCGGCGTGCGGCGCCGAGGGGCGGTCTGGCGCGTGCCCCTCCTCCTCCTCCTCCTCCTCCTCCTCCTGTGAATGGAACCCGTGTAATACCCTCATATATACTCCTTATCCTTACCTCTCCCGCACCTGGCCGTTTGGGCTCAGGTACTGAGTTGGAGCGATCGTACCTTGATCGCGTGGGAGGGAAAGATATCCATCTATCCCTCCATCTCTCTACCAACGGATCAGGGGTTCTGTACCCTTGTACTTCAACCCCATACACAGGTTATCAGCCCTTTAAAGCTCACCCTCACCGACTCGCCCGCGGTGACCTCGCATGCGAGCCTGATGGGGCCACTTCGGCGCATGCGCCGCAAGGGTTCCGTCGGCCCTTCGCGTCCGAGCTCTCCCACGGCCCGACGGCTCGGTGACGAGTTGGAGAGCATTAGTGCGGACTGTGTTGGTGTTCCAGATACCCCCCCCAGCTCCCAAGGACCCGAGGCGCGACTGGCTGCTGAACTTCGCCGCAGCGCCGCCCGCGGGGGGACAGGAGAAGGAGTAGGAACAGGAAGGAAGGAGTTTCACACGCCGACCTTCGATCCTCCCTCCCCTTCCCCGTCGGGAGCAATCCCAACCGCGTCAGGCGAAAGCCTTACCGGTCTCGATACTCCAGGGCGCTTTCGCGCTAACCGCCGATGGACCTCAGGTGCTGGGACCCCCAGCCCTGCGACCGTCCCTGTGGCGGAGCACGTAGCTACCTTCGAGGAACTCAGTAGACCAGTGTCGGCACAGCCACAGACGCGGTACCCCAAGGTATCATCGGATGAGACACCACACACATGGTCCGAGTCGCAGCTCGTCCGCGCGCAACCGCCGTGGAGCCCCAGGCCCATACGGCGAAAGCAGGTCGAGCCCGCGCACTGCCTCTCAGAGGCCATGCACTCCCCGCGACAGGGGGCACAGGGAAGCTGACGCTCCCCACCTCTCCATCTCAGACGACCAGCTGGCGGAGACGTCCGCCGCAGGTGACATAGCTGAGCTCAGGGACCAGGTTGAAACCTTCGTGTCCAGCCAATACTCTGGACTACTACAGAGCGTTCAGACGAACGCCACCGATACTGCAGCCATACGCCGCGATCTTGACGGCGCCTTAGGGATCATCGATTCCAGGATCGCCGAAGATCGACGCATCATAGGAGAACTGCAGTACCAGGTTGATCGTGAGGTGTCACACTCAGGTGAACGAACGGCGATGGTCGAGAACCTGCGCAACTATCTCGCGCAGATGGAGCAACAACTTGTGATCGTACGCGACACAGGCATTTCTGCGGTCAGGATTTTACATGATGAGATCCACGACCAGCTCCGCAACCGACCAACTCCAACCGAGGCCACAGACCTCGGCGACGTTCAGTCTCAGATCAATGATCTTCGATCTTATCTAGACCACACTACGGCGACGCTTCGTACCGAAGCACACGCAAACTCGTCGAACCTGATCGACATGTTGCAGCGTACTGAGAGAGTCATCACTCAAAGGCTTGATGCGACCAACGCTGTCGTGCAGCCACTCGCTAACCGGATCTCTGACATAGAGCAGCGTTTCCCTGGTGTACAGGACGCCCTGGCAGAGTTGCGTGTCGGACGAGCCCAGACTGATCAGCTGGATTCTCCTCCCACGGTTTACGATTTCGCCCGCCTCACTGACAGGTTGCAGGAGGTTGAGAAGGCGGCGGACCACACGCAGTTAGAGCTCTCCCAGGTTATTCATGAAAGAGATACTGAGAAGGTACGTGTAGAGAGTTACCTCGCACGTCTGGAAAGCGAGGTGGAGGCACAAAGCGCCCGTCTCCGAGCATGCGAGCATCGACTTGATCGGTATTCACAACGGTCTCGGGATACTGATGAGTATACACGCCAAAAGGTGGGTCGAATACAAGAAGACATGACGAGCTGGACGAACCAGCTGATCGACCACACTAACGACACCAACATCCACCCTCGACCTGCAACCGACCTGCACAGGCCGACGGCAGCGTCCGCCGAAGCGCCACAAGCTTCAGCAGGACAACAACGACGTACGTCCCCAGGAGCAGCCTCCGCGGCAGCTTCTGCGCAGACACGTCATGTGTCTCCTGTGCGCACAGAACCAACCACCGACGGTGCACCGATACCCTCACAGCCAGTGTCTGCGGTGTCGGTCCATGCTACGACGCCTATCAAGGAGTCAGACACCGTCCGTGCACCTGTCTTGCCTAAGATCACGCAGCTGCTGGGGTGGCAGCAAAGAGTGCGGAAGAACTTCGGGGCCGCCTCAGGGCGACCATCCAAAGCATGCGCCTTCCTATGCGTGGCAGAACAGCCCGAATGTACATTCGAGGATTTACAAGGCAGTGGAGACTTTGAGAGCATCGATTGCAAACTCGCAACCGCTCTGAGCGACATTTTATCCTCAGACTTACGCTACCAAATCAGGCTCATCGAGACCAGAGAGCACAAAGCAGGACGCATGCTCAAAGGACGCCAGATATACTGGCATATCCTACAGTCCTACAAAGTGACAGGCGTTGACGACGACCTGCGCGATTTCGAGCGCCTTAAAGAACTGAGGATGAGAGATGAAGATTTGCAACGTTTCATTACCGATTGGGACGCCTTACTCTTGGAATGCCGAGAAGTACCCGATCCAAAGATATTGGAATCGCTATTTCGCACACAGATTCGTAAACATGCATGGATGAAACAAGACATGTACGAGTACCAGCGCATGAAGATGAGCGACCCGAATCGTACCTACGGTTGGCTTCGACAGCGTGTCCTGGACATACTGGAGATCAAACAATTGGAGAATAACCAAAACAAGCTACGGTACGAACATGAGACACGATCTCAGGTCAACGTGTGCGCTGCATGGAAGAAAGGCAATTGTCGCAACGGTGAACGGTGCAAGGCTTTACATACATATTCTAGGGATTGGAAGAACAACAAATCTTCCAGAACATCAACGGCTGGTGGCAACCCCCGCCGTAGTATGTCCACACCTGCGAATCACAAGAAGCCAGCATCGAAGCCATTCTGCTTCGACTTTGCCAAGCGCAACACATGTACCAGAGGTGATAAGTGTAACTTCCCACACGTCGCACAGTGCAAGGATTTCGCACAGAACAAGTGCACAAAAGGCGACACATGCAAATGCGCTCATCTCGCACCTGGTGCAAAGACTCCTGAACGAAGCCCGAGTCGACCACGGACTTCCAGCCAGGACAGCCGTGGCCGATCACCATCCCGCGGATCAGGAAGCCAACGGTCTTCACAACGCGGGGGGTTTCGCTGCGCAAGCGATTCACGACAGGGACGCGACAACCGACGCCAATACGACCGATCCCGTTCGACATCCAGGAGGTCCCGCGACTCCCGCAGCCAATCGAGAAGTCGTTGCGACAGATCTTCGAGATCTACCTCCCGAGGGCGAGACAATCGTGGCGGCGGGCGCGGCAGTCCACGCGGCCGTGACAGATCATATGGCAGTGACAAAGGACGTGGCAAGCGGTACCCGAGCCGCGGATCGCCCCGTGGTTCTCCCAACACTAGAGCACGTTCTCCTGCCAACTTTAGACGTTCACGCCGTTCAGACCGCAGTTGCGTCATCCGTGACAAGACCCTCATGGCCAACACTAAGGCCACAGCGACATCTACCAAGACACGTCGTCGGATACGCTTCGACGTACGCAACGTGGACTACTACTTCCATACCATATCTGGCAGAGCCAGACTGGACAGATGGCAAGAGCTGCCGAATGAGGGTGACACCGTCAAAGTACCAGATCCATTACCACAAAAATGGTGGGATGATAGTGCAGAGGCCTTACGAGAATGTCAAAAAGAGGCACAACTATGGTGCGACGAACTGTACGACTACCGACACAACAAAGAGTCGGTGGCCACACCAACTGCGATCCGAAAGCATGACGACACTGTCAAGCAGTCATCAAAGACTGCCCAGACGACAACAACGACAAAGCCAGTCGACCCTTCACGTTCGACCGCAGCATTGACAAGGTCTTGGGTTCTCGACAGTGGTTCTGCTCATCATATTCAGGGAAAACATGAACTTACGCAGACCGAGTCGGATCGCATATCTATTCGCGAAGAGCATATTCTGGAAACTGCAAATGGTGATCGTACCGTCAACGAGCACTACGACATACGGCTACCCGAGGTTGGGCTGCATAGTTCAGCCCTTGCTTTACCAGACTGCCCATCATTACTAGCAGTTGGAAAATTGATTGAGGTTGATGGCTTTCGACAGCTTTGGGATCCTGAGCTGGGCTGCATGCTTCGGGATCCGGGGGGCCAATGGTATAATATTCCAGTCAACAATAGAGTGCCAGAGTTACGACTCGACGACTTAACGCGGATACCACCACCACGTGTATGCACTTCGTCAGCACCCCGCCGTCGTCAGCGAAAGCGTTCATCCGCCCGCTGTAACGACACATGTTGGTGCTGCAAAACTACAGAGCAACCAACCACTGCAGACGAGCTACGGCCCCACATAGGGACCTGCCCCAAGAGACCACATGTCGGAGAGGGAGGAGGAGCACGGACCATCACGGTCGAAGAACCTCCCGACGCACGCACAGACGAGCCCAACGTGGACACAACCACCGACTCGCCTATGTCTCTGACGCAGTGCTCTCCTCCACAATGCGGGGGGCTAGATATAGCTCAAGCAGACAACGACATACCGACAGAGACGCCCACGCGAACGCATCCAGACAACGATCGAGTTCTACCCAACAGACAAAAGAAACCGATCGACCCGATGCATTACATGACTCACAGCCCAAAACATCCTGACTGTGAGATCTGTTCTCGTACAATGGCACAGAATGCCCCGTGTAGACGACAGCGCAAACCACATCCACCGGCAGACCCCACCGAAGAGGATAACGCTTACGAGGCTTTTGTCCCGAAGAAGTTCGGTGAGGCTCTAACTGCCGACCATATCGTACTGGCCAAAGACGATGCCGCGGACAAACATGGCGACAAATATGCACTTGTTGTCCTTGACAGATATACTGGCGTCTTCATGGCCTACCCAGCGCTACACAAAGACGCAGCTACCACAAAGGCATCCTTTCAACAGTTCATCGCCGCGAACGATGAGGTGAAGCATATCTATACAGATAACTCTGGAGAGCTTCAGAAAGCTTGCCGCCAACTGGGATGGAGACACGACGCGAGTACGCCACATCGTCCGCAAACACATGGATTGATCGAGCGCGTTGTCAAAATTGTCATTCTCGGTACTAGAGCTGTGCTACATATGTCTGGTCTGGGACACGAATGGTGGAAAGAGGCCATGCAAGCCTTTTGCTGTGGACACAATTTTGTGCATACATCCACGGGCGTGGCTGCCCTCAGCGAGGAGCATGCAGAAAAGACAGCTCATGAAATGCGATTTGGCGAAAGCTTTCCTGGGCACTGCATACCATTCGGTGCTCGGATCTTTTGGAAATGCCTCAACCCCGAGATTAACAACGAGACTGTAAAATTTAAAGAAAACACTCGGGAAGGGTTATTCATGGGATACCACTTACACTCTGGTGGACGATGGTCAGGTGACTACCTTGTTTTGGACACGGCTACATACGCCAAGAATCCCGATGGTGAACTGTGTCATGTGCACAGAGTCAAAGACATCATCATCCCTGATGGCAAGTTCACCTACCCCGTGAAAGATGGTACCCTACGACATCACAACCCGGAGGCACACGACGAGGTGAAGGCCTCTACTTCTCGACCCTTGGGTGACAAGCCAATGTCTGATCCTCCACTTTCCTACCCTAGAGAATGGGATGATCCGTCTATGATGGCAACGGAAGATAACGCTGTTGATATCCGGACATCGGCTTCTGAAGTTGCTGCACCAGCGCCGGAGCCAGACTACTGGGAACAGCGTGGATATTGCGTCATCAGACACATTCGTACCCCAAGAAAGAAACTGTTCATCCCGACGGACGACGTCATGAATATACCTGTACCTGTTGACCAACTCGACGTGACACGAGATTTCAAAACGACTTCTACTTTCGAGGGCGAAAGTAACTTCCGAGATGTTTGGGATGGTGTTAGCGCCAACGACCACAGGGAGTTAAGCGAGCCATGGACAGGCACGATTCAGTTCTATGAGCTTCCAAAAATAACGCCAGACGGCAAAATGGTGGTTCGTGGACGCGAGACACGTGTGCAGACTACTACACGTCCTGATCACGTTCTTCCCGAGCATTGGAAAACACTTTCTCGTGGACAGCAAAAGAAAGAGATCGATTACGCCAACGACGTTAAACGAGCTCGTGAGATTCGTGATCGTGCCGCATTGAGAGTGTGGACAAGACAGGATAAACAGGTCAACAATTTCCGTACTACTACATCAGGCGGACCCACATGGAATACTGTGGAACGACGGATTACATACGACACTGACAATGGCGACGTCATTCGCGACGAGAATGTCAAAGGCGTGACAAACAAAGAAATACTGTATGCCAAATTACCTGGTGGGCCACGTGACATTACCACGGTACTATACTACCGTCAACTACCACAACAGCACGATGGAGAAGAACGTGCTTTGGTATTTGTGGATAATGAGGGAACCGACTTTGGGACTTTGAACCCGCTTATACGCAAGTTCACCCAGTCGGTAGTAATACCAACCATGCCACGTGAGACCAACTACACGCCGGCACACAGAGATAAAATACCAGATTCGACATGGTCACGCCCAGCATTAGTTACCAGAAACCTGAGTAAGAAAGAAGTTGCCGCATAACCACGTGCACAAGAAGCCCTACGAAAAGAATACGAGAGATTGGAAAATAAACAAACATGGATGTTGGAGACTGTTGCAGAAAAAGCTGATATTGAGTCACAAGCTATCCGAAATGGAACAAAGGTGCATTTCTTCAATATCTTGGAGTTATCTTCAGTCAAACATGAGGAACTTCCTCCTGATCTACGTAAATTCAAGGGCAGCGTGGTGGTTCAGGGCAATACAGGCAAAGACGAAACTGGTTTGGCCGCCATATTCGCCGACGCCGCTTCCAGTGCTTCGCATATAGAGGCTTCCAAACTTTGCGATGCTACTGCGTTATTGCCGCAATATGCGGGAGAGCAAAGTGACGCGCCTGGAGCTTACACGCAGGCATTATTATACGGCGACGGACGAATTGATCCAGTTGATACCTGGATTACTATACCTAAATGGCGACAACCGACATCATGGTCAAAATACAAGAACCCAGTGTGCCGATTGCGATTGGCACTATACGGACACCCTCTCGCAGGTGTCTTTTGGGAACGAAAATGCCGTACATGCTTGGAAAGCGTCGGTTTTGAGCCCATTTCAGGATGGGAATGCGTATGGGGACACAACAAACTGGGATTGATACTTTCAGTATATGTGGACGATTTTAAATTGGCCTGCCCAGCTCATAATCTACAGACTGGCTGGGACTATATTCGCAAAAGCGGTATCGATTTGGATCCACCTACTCCATACTCACAATATTTGGGTTGTGGACAACAAGCGTATGATGTACCGCAGAGCATCTTCGACAAAAGAGTGTCCACAATACGCCCTATGCTACCTGAACACAATGAGAAAGATTACAATACGGCCAAACACGTTCGTGGTATTCGACATGACATGCTTGGTTTTACAGATCAGTGCATTGAGCGGTACCTGGAATGCGCCTCCAAGCGCGCCCAGGGAACAGGGTCACGTCGGAAACGATCCGACTCGCCGAGGGCTTCGCGATCCAAATCGCCATCCTCCTCCGGGTCGGTCGCCAGACCTACCAGTGTGCTCAACGCACGGCCACGATCATCCAGCCCAGCCAAATCGGTCGACACAACTTCTACCAATACCATACCCGCCACATACCAGGATCTACCCGACGCAGAGACCCCTGGCATCGAGGACACTTCCTTCACTGAGTCCGACTATTCAGACGAGGGCGTTCTCGGCCAGGACGCGGCAAGTGTACTAATGAAGATCCTGTACTTGGCACGTTGCTGTCGTTTCGATCTTCTACATCCGGTATGTATGTTGGCCAGAGAAATTACCAAATGGAATACTACATGTGATAAACGTCTACATCGGTTGATATGCTACATCAAAACGACGCGTACACATTGCTTACACGGATGGATAGGCGATTTGTCAGACAAGTTATCCATCATGCTCTTTACTGACGCCTCGTTCGCTGATTGCATTACATCATCCAAATCCACTACCGGTGTTTTTGCTGCGCTTGTTGGACCCAATACGTTCTTTCCAGTCAACGCTGTATGTAAGAAGCAAACGGTTGTTTCACATTCATCAACTGAATCGGAGATTGTTGCTCTCGATTCCGCACTACGACTGGAAGGGTTACCACTACTATCATTCTGGGAAGCCGTGGTGGGAGTTGCCAAAACATGCAGAGAGAAGAATACATGCCTGAGTTGCCATCGACGCGTTGACCCGGCGATGTGTCCTACATTGGCAGCCAAAAAGAAGCGTAAACCATCGCCTCGCAAGGCGCACCCTACACGGGGATCTTCTCCTAGCCGTAGGCAACTACCGCTAAATGCGGATTTACCTACGACTCCGAAGAGACGTACGATATCCCATGAAGGTACTGTACTACACGTGGACCCAGAGCCAGCTCCAGAGATCAGTGCACCCAAAGTACGTCTTATCGTCCTGGAGGATAACCAGGCCGTTATCAAAATTGTCCAAAAGGGACGTACACCAGCACTTCGTCATCTTCATCGTACTCATCGTATCAATCTGGATTGGATATGCGAAACATGCCAAATTGAACATATCGAGCTTAAATATGTAGGAACAAAAGGGCAGATCTCAGATATGATGACCAAACATTTCGAGACCAAGAAAGCAGACCTTTGGAAGGACCTCTTGGAACACTCGCTTATTTTTCCTGTTACTCCGATACAATGTCCGCCGATGCGAGGGCCTCGAAGGCCCGACGGTTTACCTCATGAAGCGGAACCTCCTAAATTGAATGGATGCCCAGACATATGCAAGATATTGCTGACGGAAAAAGAAAGATGGGGCGAGGTAGGATCAGAATGCGGATTTCAGTGTGTTGGGCAAGCTAACCACGAGGGACTATGTGCATGCATGTGCCACATTGGCGTACCAGCCGCAGATACTGCGTCGCGCACACCTCGTTCACGCGCACGTTCACCGCACGGTAGACATCCCCGCCGTCCTCCCTCACCTCCACGAGATACAGAGAGAAATAGGACATTGATTATTCGTTCACACCGCAGCAATTTTACGACTCGAGCTGCAAAGCTTACAAGCATCCTGTTTGCCGCTTGCGAGGCGAAAATAAGTGAGATCGGTTCTAATCCCGACCCCTCCATCCACGAGATGGATCAGGCACAGCCGCTCAACCTCGTCGGCTGGCCCATCGGCTACGACAAGGAGTACGACCCGAACGCCAGAGACGATGACCGCGTGGGCTTCGCGTACCACGCTCAAACTGGTCGTCCTCGTGATCCCGAAGATGGTTACATATACATACATCAACGGCGTGCCGATCGAAGCGGAGAGTTCGATCTTCGCGTACCCGACGAATCTTCTATTCGTGAAATTGCCCGTTTCGCATCCGTCGAGGCTAAGAAATGGGCCAACACCGAGAGTGGATCCGTCGGCGGCAACGCCAACTACGAGTACAACACGTTCACAGCTACGCCGCGGCTATCATTCATGCGTGCTATGTGTATGATTTCCAGCCTTTTCAATCGTAATCCTTCAGTGCAAGACAGTGTTCGTGGACTACATGATCATTTGAATGCGACGATCCCAGGATCAGACCGCAAATGTCCACCATCAAGCTTTACTACAATGATACTGAAGACGGAGTGGATGATGATTCGCAACGATTGGTCCAAAATTGGCAGTGCAGTTCTGGGACAATACACCGAGGACAGCGTTACGGATACGCAAAGATATTACAACAATGGTCTGAGTGCACCATCCGATGTATACCAGAATGGATTGGTAACCCCATGCTATGCTCCTAAAATTGATCGCGCAATGGCCAAGCTACCTACTCGTTCACCTGGCATCGCCAGGACATCGGATACATCTGGACACATCGGTCACATCGTCGAAGATAACTTGGCCACCAACACGAGAGCATTTTCCGACCTTACCCAAACAAAGAAGTTCCGCCGCAAGCTTACTACATGGTTGACTGCGCGCGGAGGCTTTGGAAGTATCGGATCAAACTCCAAGACGGTGGCAACACCATCCGACCATCCGAATGGTTGGGTGGCGATATTGGATGATCCACAAGATACAGAGCGTACCTATCGTTGGACACCATACAACGAGGGCAACGACTTCTTCGGCGAAGCTGCTGAACATATTGGTTCGAATGACCCTGGCCTGACTCCTGGCAATGATGTTGACCCATTTGAGCTGGGCCACGCAAAATACAGTGCTTTCTGTGGTGGTCGCTTGGTTTCTACCCTATTATCAGACAATGGGTGGCACTCCCTCATACAAGAGGGCTTGGGACTACTATTACATCATGCGTTTGGGCCATCGGGTCACGCGTACAAATGGACCAACTTATACACTGACTCAACATGGATCATGCATCCCAAGAAAGGGACTAAGGGTGCAACACACAAGAAGTACCCCACTTTCGGCATCGACGAGCCCAACGCTGCCCAGAAGAGAATCGACCTCGCCAATGCATCAAATACTGCTCTTGTACCGCTATTCATGCCGTGCCTCAACCGCGCGGAATGCATGGGCGGCGCTACTCTTGAGCACCTGTCGACCATGATCCGCGACGACATCATGATGTGGGCATTCTCCTTTGGCAATTACAGGGAATGGTTTAGACAGAATGACACGCCGATTGGTCAAGATTGCGTTCTCTTGCCTGAAGCTGGTTATGAAGGCGTACGATGCGGAATGGAGGAACTACGCAAGCAACGTTTCGAGAAAGAAGAAAGCCGTATCAACGCTCTTCTCAACAATCAGTTTGAGAACACTCTCGAGCAACGCAATATGATCAGGAAGATCCGCGAAGCCAGAGGCCTCATGTTCCAAAGCGACAGCGCCTCCATCAAGAAGTGGCGCGAGTTGAACGAGACCATCTGGGAATACTGGGCCAATGATTTCCCATCATCCATAAAACAAAGACACTCTCACAGGGGACTCAATGCCATGGTAGTATGGAGCGCGAACGACATCGCATGCGCCAATCCTGGACAGAACACCATCGACATGCGCCGACATCACAGTCGTGCTCCTACCAACGTATACGAGCTCCAAAAGATGGAATGTGAGGGCGGCGTCCCGACGCTCATGCCCGTACACGTGCTCGTGGACGTATCACGTTTTGTCGACGTGATGCAGTATTTCCGCTGCCCCACGGTCATGGGACCTGGAAAAGCAGCGCAATGGGGCGTACACCCGAACTTTGATCACCACGCGAGCGACTTGATCACTATCATGCAGAACCGTGGTATCACTGTTCTTCCATCCGACCATTGGGTGGATACGTACGACAGGGTTACCCCACAGGCTTGGCACGCCAAACAGAATAACCATAACATGGCAATGTTTACAACGCAATTCTGCGACGCAGTATGCTATCGCAATTTTTGCGCCTTGATACAGTCTCTTCCTTCTCAGCCATATCCATTCAGGCCGCCATTGCTGACTGCTGTCACGGACAACCAGGCCTACACGCAGGCCAAAGAAATCATGGCAGCCCTCGATTTCAGAGAAAAGTTGACAAACGAATGGAAAAGAGACCTCAGCCTCACAACGTTGATGACACAGACGGCAAACGAGATGGCTCATTGTGCGTGGATGGCGTCATGTGCCGAGGGCACATTGCCGGCATCACTGCCTGCCGAGACGGGCGACACCACTGAGCCGACTCCTGGAATGTCGACACGTACGCCAGCACCTGACCCTGGCGATCCTGACCAAACCCTTCCTGATAATGATCCATGGGTTATTGCATACAACGACTTATTCCAGTACCTTATGCTGTTGATCAAAGAATACCCTGGGGCTTGGGCATCTTGGCATTATCTTGAGAAAGATGAACTCCTACACCCCAAGATCGTCAAAACTGTTGAAGATGCACATGCAGTTACTTGGGTTGTATTCGAGCAATTTTTGCATCAGATCAAAGATTTGGATGGAGATGATAATGCGACCAAATCAAGAATCATTGCAGAAGAAAACAGATTGTCTTCTCACCGCATCGGCCCAGCTGCCGGGAATGAGAAGAACATCGAGGCATGCAAAACATTCTTCAAGCAGAATGCACTGGATCGAGTTGCTTTGGGTCATGACCCTGATGTTCCTACATCCGTATGGAAGGCAGCTGCTGACACAGCACAGCCAGCCCCACCAGGCCCATTGCCTGATCCACTGCAACCTGGACCGCAATCGATAAGCGTCGCAACCATCGACTCCAGAACCCAAAGCAGAACAACAATCAGCAGATCAGCTCCCAAACGCTGAGGCGGTACCGATCCCTGACGACGGCACCGACCTTGAGGCAATGGAGCTGGAGGCAACTCCTGCCGATGAGGAGCCTTCTCCACATGAGATGAATATATTGTCATGGCAGGACAGCTGTGAGCGTTCCATGCACGAGGATGCCAGCAATATCGGGATCTTCGACAACTCATGCACTATTCGCGAATGGAAGCTACAAGCAGGCGTCAAAGATGACCATCCATACATGTGCCCAATGTTGCGGGGCACGCGTGCGACCAATGGATTTGCCTGCATGGGAGACCAGGAGTGGTACGAGCAGCTACTGCATGATGATAGTGTGATTGCTCATGCGCCTGACATTGCACAATCTGGTTGTTTCCCAGAGTGGAAATGGATACCATTACCACATTACGACGATGTACGTTATGGTCCCGAGCTAATTGAGGATGAATGGCTGGGGGTAAACAAATACATGAGCAAAGACATCACGACCATGTTACGCCATGAGATTCACTACAAAAAGTTTTGGATCAACCAATTTCATGACAGACGTATTAACATCTGGGAGAAAACAACAAAGAATGATTGGAAGATTCCAAGCAATTGGAAATCATTTAAAGAAATGGTCGAATGGAAATTCCGAGATCGCAGAGGCAAACACAATGGACCATCCATGGAAGCGGCAATGGCACATTTCAAGAAATACGGTGAAAATGAAGGATACACCGATTGGAACGACTACTATCCGATATTCATTATTCGTGCGTTCCAGAAGCATATTGACCCGCAGAAAAACAGAATCGAGATATATGCCAAGCCGATCCCTGAAGGAGGTGACCCCAGTGCTTTTGATTGGAACAGCGTCATTGCTATTCGGTGCGTTGGTGGTCACAGTTGTGTCAACCCATCTTCCAAGCCATGGAATATGGGATGGGAGAGCCTACAGTGGACAGATGTCAAGTATCTCCATCATGGCACAGCATCCCGTGCCTGGAAGAACATATTGAAGACAGGGATCATTCCTGGATATGTTGAACCACATTCTCAGAGAGACAGAAATTATAAATCATCGCAGCGATCTGAGGCATTCTTTAGTTCCAGCGCATATTTGAACAATGTTCAAAAGAACCCACATACTTCAGTGGAATCGTACAAGTTCAACAACTACAAGAACGAGGTCGAGCTGGTGATAAACATGGAAATCGCCACAAAAGCAGGTTGCAGATTTTGGTTGGGTGCTCAGGGCGCTATCATGACAGAGGACGTGGTACCCGCTGCGGCAATTATTGCAATTCGCCGCCTCAAACCACACCACATGCATGGCCAGCAGTTGTGGCCAGACGGCGACCCATGGGACTACCCGCCATTGGCAGCAAGAGAGCCGTTGAGCAAGTACGAGATTTGCGCCTGCCTTCCTGGGGAACTCATCGACGACCCTCCTGGATTGGCACCTATCGACCCCGACCACAACATGGAGCCTCCAAGGACGACGCCAGCATCAGCACCCTCGGCCAGGCCGGGGGAAACCCCTGCTGGCCGTACATCCGCAGAGGACGCCTTGGATGAGCAAATAGTACGCGCTATGATTCAGGAGACCAATCACAAAGCAGATGATAAATAATGGTTAATAGCATTGTCACATTGTCGCGAAGCTCTTCGACCAATCACATCAAAGATCATGCAAAAAGATTGGGATCGTCGTCCTGCATTTAATGATGTTCGAATGGGCGACTTCATTGTCATTAAGAATTGGGGTTCTACCAAATGCTTTCACTACGGCAACCACTGGCCCAAAGGCAATCACAATACCAATATTGCCTTGTCCAAGGGACACATATATGGTCCAATCATCCATTTCGGCATCTTCGACAAGTTCTTTGCGGTGCAAGTACCTATTCTCAACTACGGTTTACGATGGGTAAATATCTGGTATAATGACAAAAGCATGCCCCTCAAGGGCGTCGTATTTGCATTACCGATTCGTATCGAAGAACACGCCATCGATCCAACGTGGATGGAGACTGTCCTGAAAGGGCCGACATCATGCAGCGAGGAGATACTACAGCACAAGGTTAGCGGCAGCTTACCATACCTTGGAATGCCTAGCATCCATAGACCACGTATTCCGCGTACACCACCAAGAAGGCCCGCTCCACGGATATATTATCCAGACGAGCTGGTGGCCACACCTGCCGAGGACAACGCTCAGACGGGCGAAATTCCTCGACAGGGTGCAGCATCATCGCATGATCCACTGATCACCGTAATCGTGGACATATCAAATATCGCTCTTACTGCCGATGAGAAAGCTGCGAACGACAACATGAGAGCAGACCTCTCGGCACACATCCAAGCAGAAGAGCAGATTGAGGCAAGCATCCTCGACAACATCATTGATCCGCCATCGAATTTCCTTGACCATCCAGATTACGACCCCGACGAGGATTCAAGCTGGATTAAACAGTCTGGTGATTGCCGCGTGTATTGTTGGACATCGTCGTTATTGGTGGATTCGCTTATGATCAAGATGAAGCAGATCATCGAGCTACACAGTGGCGCAGACAGAATCGTAATGGACAAAATTCAGTCACATTTACACTTTGAAATTCGATTTGGATCGAAAGCATGGAATGCGGAGTCATACCAATTGAACTACAATCATACCCACAAGTGGGCACGTGACTTACCTAATTGTGGTGCAGATCATTTCTTCAAAAAGTTGGTACACTACCTCGACCCAGAGACTATCGAGGAGTCGACCACAGGCATCTTTCAATGGATTTCCAAAGTATACCAGAACATCTTGAAAGATAGTATTGCGGAGCTTCCAGATTTCGCCAAAGAGGCCATCCATGAGAGCCATCCTGCACTTCAGGCATTGCGTGACCTATTCAAACATTATACTGTGACATACGGTAATCCAGATTTTCCTGTATGGGAAGAGCTGGTGGAAACACCTGCTGCGCCTCGAGAGCAAGGCGCTGAGCAGGATATTCCCCAGGACCCAGGCAGTGTTGCGTCTGCAGCTCCCGATCAGGAAACTATGGTACGTATCATAGCCGAGCAGACGGGATTCAAGCGCGAGGAGGGCGACAACGAGGCTACCTTGCAGGAGCAGGCTCGCCGTCTTCGTGAGGAGAACGTATGCCATGGCGGTACTGAGGATACGGACAACATCAAGATAGAGTACAAAGGACTGCCAGGGGAAAGGTTGTCTCGGATCGAGATCGAGGGTTTAAGCAGATCGATCGCTTCCAGACCGAACACCGAGATCAATCGTGAGGCGATCAATCAGATCGGTCAGAGCCTCGCTCGCGGTCAGGACACCCGCTGGGGATCCCGCGATCACCTGACTTCGGCAGGGGCCCCCGAGACGATCTTGCATCCCATACCGCTCTGTCAAAATTGCGGTCGAGATCTGTCCCTCGGGATTGTCACAGGTGACGGCATATCTGTTATGCACTGTGGCCGTAGGCGCCACAGGTAAGAGCACCGCCACACAGAGCGATCTCGCGTACCTGCAGAAGTTGACGAACTGGATCAAGACGACGTTGTCTGAGGACCAGATCGCGAGATACATGAAGGATGGCGCGCACGTCATTATGACGGGTGCGCGATCGCACATAGGCACAGAGAAAGATCAGTTGCGGAGATTGGCCAATGCGTCCAAAAAGAGGTATCAGAAGTGGGTCGAAGCCGGTAGCCCGCCTGCACACGAGTGCAGATTAATGGGCGAATCCGAGGACGACCGATTTCTGTACTACCCATTCGCCAATCTCATACAACGCTTTCTCAACGACCTCAAGTTCCATCATCAGATGACAGGTGCCCGCGTGAATGTCGGCAAGAAGCCCTGGACCGTCGAGGACATGCGCGACGCGTGGGGCATCCTTGACGTCAGCATTAGGACAGGACAGGCTGGTCGGAGAAAGTGGTGGCTGAACGAGGGACGCATTGACAGGCAGACGCGGCAGGCGCGCGGACTGGTTACGGTTTCTCTCCCTCGAAGGGACGGAACCCGTGAACAGTTCACCCAGCGCAAGCTTGCCGCGATCGCCCACGAGCTGATAGGCTCCCTCGATCCGTCACGCACCGACCAGAGGGGGGTTAGTACAGGGATGAGAACCGATCCCGATACACAATCCCAACAGTCCGATGACGCCATGGAGCCGCGGCCGCCGCCGCGCCCGCCGCCGCGCCCTGCTCCTGGCGACGCTGCTGCGTCCAGCGCCTCAGGCGCGGAGGACTACGCGCCCGCGATGCCGCGCGCCAAGAGAGCACGTACATCTGATTGCGCTGCTTACTGGCGCCACGACCTCGAGGACAGCTACTGGGGTCTTCGATACTGGAGTTACTACATCAAATGTTGGATCTACATTGCGATCAACAGCGACGAGTATGTGTACATCCATGATACCACGTGCAACGATTGGTTCCGCAACTGGATCCCGAGGACAACTTGGGAAACGTTTACGACGAGCTACGTGACGTACAACGGCCAGAGGGTGTGGGACCGCAGTTTCTACAAGGACGGCGACGCGTAGTGAGTTGGCCGCAAGGCCCACTGCTCACGAGCAGAACTTCCTTTCATAAAAGTTCGCCTTGGGCGGTGGCTAATTTATTCTTTTAGGCCACTTCAATCATTCCAACAAGTGGCCGTACACATATATATATATATATATATCTTTTGCGATCACCGAGGCAGCCTCCTAAGGAGCAACGCCAACGGGAGTCGCCAAACAGACTTTTATACATCCTTTTTCGTGTTCATCAACACGACATTTTGTCTGGCCAGACACTTGCTTTACACAGATTTGCGTTTCTTTTCAGGATCGTGTTCGTCAACGCGATCTTAGCATACATCTGTTTTTGGGCAGACTTGTGTTTCATTTCAAGATTGTGTTCGTCAGCGCGATCTTAGCATGCATATTTTAACAATTTGAACAATATTGCGTCGAGAATAATCTGCTAGCTGGTGGCAACACCTGCCTCGCAAATCTTGCGAGGCAGATTGCATGTTGCCTTAATGCTCAGATCTTCTTTCTCCGCCTACCCTTGTCTCATTCTTCTCCTCCCTCGAGTGCCGAAGCGTTTTTTGGGGGCGCGCCGAGGGGGCGCCAAAGTGCGCCTGGAAAAGAAAGGGGGACTTAGGGTATCTCTTCTTACCTCACTTTGCAGCTGTGGCTTCGCTGTTTTTTTTAAAGCCTCAGCTGCCTTTCTGACTTAAGGACTAAAAGGAGTTCAGAGGTTGCGGATTCCTTTCCTCTGTTCCCGAGTCCTGCCTCAACGGGCGGGATTCGGGACGGGGGGTGTGAATGGAACCCGTGTAATACCCTCATATATACTCCTTATCCTTACCTCTCCCGCACCTGGCCGTTTGGGCTCAGGTACTGAGTTGGAGCGATCGTACCTTGATCGCGTGGGAGGGAAAGATATCCATCTATCCCTCCATCTCTCTACCAACGGATCAGGGGTTCTGCGCCCTTGTACTTCAACCCCATACACACCTCCTCCTCCTCCTCCTCCTCCTCGTCCTTCCTCCTCCTCCTCTCCTCCTCCTCCTCCTCCTCCTCTCCTCCTCCTCCTCCCCTCCTCCTCTCCTCCCCTCCTCCTCCTCCTCCTTCTCCTCCCCCTCCTCCTCTTCCTCCCCTCCTCCTTCTCCTCCTCCTCCTCCTCCTCCCCCTCCCCCTCGTCTCCTCTCCTCCTCCTCCTCCTCCTCCTCCTCCTCGTCCTCCTTCTCCTCCTCCTCCTCTCCTCGTCCTCCTCTCCTCGTCCTCCTCCTCCTCCTCCTTCTCCTCCTCCTCCTCCTCCTCCTCCTCCTCCTCCTCCTGTCAGCCTGCAGCAGTTCCTGTTCATTTTGTGCAGGACTCGCTGTCCGCGCCGCCGCGGCTTGTCTCCATTTGAGACAGAGGGCCGCCTACCCAGCAGCGGCCGCTGTTGGTTTGGGACAACATTTGCTGTTGCGCATTGTACCAATTTTGCTCAACCATCCTGTGGTGTTGGGTCCTCGTTTTGAAGAGGGTGCCCCGCGTCCTCCTCCTCCTCCTCCTCCTCCTCCTCCTCCTCCTCCTCCTCCTCTCCTCCTCCTCCTCCTCCCTCCTCCCTGCGTTTTATCCACCCAGTACAACGTTTCGTGGCCCCATAGGGAGCTCCACCGAAGGCCCCAATGGCAGGGTTCGCATGGCGGCCTCGGGCCATTTCGGCACACCCCTCACGAGGATCGTGGCCCCGTGGCGAGCTCCACCGAAGGCTCCAGTGGCAGGGTTCGCATGGCGACCACGGGCCATTTCGGTACTCTCCTCACGAGGATCGTTGCCCCATAGGGAGCTCCACCGAAGGCGCCCAGTGGCAGGGCTCGCATGGCGGCCTCGAGCCATTTCGGCACACCCTCACGAGGATCGTGGCCCCGTGGCGAGCTCCACCGAAGGCCCCCAGTGGCAGGGTTCGCAGGGTGGCCTCGGGCCATTTGGGAGCTCCGGCGAAGGCGCCAGCGGCAGGGTTCGCATGTGGCGGCCTCGGGCCATTTCGGCACACCCCTCACAAGGTCGTGACCCCATAGCGAGCTCCACCGAAGGCCCCCAGTGGCAGGGTTCGCAGGGTGGCCTCGGGCCATTTCGGCACACCCCTCACGAGGATCGTGGCCCCACAGGGAGCTCCAGCGAAGGCGCCAGTGGCAGGGTTCGCATGGCGGCCTCGGGCCATTTCGGCACACCCCTCACGAGGATCGTGGCCCCGTGGCGAGCTCCACCGAAGGCGCCAGAGGCAGGGTTCGCATGGCGGCCTCGGGCCATTTCGGTACACCCATCACGAGGATCGTGGCCCCATAGGGAGCTCCACCGAAGGCGCCCAGTGGCAGGGTTCGCATGGCGGCCTCGGGCCATTTCGGCACACCCCTCACGAGGATCGTGGCCCCACAGGGAGCTCCACCGAAGGACCCCAGTGGCAGGGCTTGCATGGCGGCCTCGGGCCATTTCGGCACACCCCTCACGAGGATCGTGGCCCCATAGGGAGCTCCAGCGAAAGCGCCAGTGGCAGGGTTCGCACGGCGGCCTCGTGCATTGCGGCACACCCCTCACGAGGATCGTGGCCCCACAGGAGATTAACCGAAGGCGCCCGGTGGCAGGGTTCGCATGGCGGCCTCGGGCCATTTCGGCACACCCCTCACGAGGATCGTGGCCTCATAGTTGTGCTGCTTCAACTACCACGCCTGGGCGTCGTACTCCGCCTTGTCGACATGCAACGCCACCTCCTCCCTCATGGCTCTCAACGCCCTCTCCTGCTTCTGCTCCTCGGTCAGAGGGACGCCGTCCTCTTCGTCGTCGGCGCCCGCGAAAACGGTCACGCACGTGTTCCTGAGCATTTCGGGCTCTGGCGGGAAGCCGTGGCCGCATAGGGAGCGCGGGCGAAGATGGTATTCACAATTGCGGTATTCACAACTGCATATGGTTGGCTCCTTCGCCAGGCTAATTTCCGTACCCATTTCGGGCGTGCAAGTGTTGCTCCCATAGTACTACTTAAGGACCGCATTCCAGAACTAATTCTGAGCATCCGGAAAAGTCTCGAAGCAGTGTCGAACGAGTATCGCCCCCCAGGGCCCAGCACGGGAAAACCCGCAGAATTTCGGTACTTCTTTGGTGCTCGAAATTCCTTCTGGTGATCAAGGCTAAAGTAGGTTGGAACACCACAATCCTTGGGGTAGGGATGTGCAGTCAGGTCAGAGGCGGCGTTGGCTGTCAGCTCGGATGCACATTCTGGAACCACTGCGGCGGTTTTTTGGGCCACATCGGGCGCTCCGCCCCCTCGCGGCTGG
>CAUYUJ010020070.1:102500-117500 GCA_963575745.1 Prorocentrum cordatum | reverse complement strand
GCTCGACGATCGTACAAACATAGTACGGGGACGATGTCGTTTTTTTTTTTTTTTTTTTTTTTTTTTTTTTTTTTTTTTTTTTTTTTTTTTTTTTTTTTTTTTTTTTTTTTTTTTTTTTTTTGTTTTGTTTTGTTTTGTTTTTTCTTGTTTTTTTTTGTTTTTTTGTTTTTTGTTTTTTTCTGTGTGTCAAAACAAGTTGTTTTTGATTTTGTGCCCAACCTGAGTCCTCCCGCGGTGGGCCAGGGGCGGCCGCCGCGCGCTGGACGTCCAGCCGCCCCCCGTGCCCGCGCGCGAGGGGGGGGGGGACGCCGAGGCGCGGGACTGCGCCGCGTGGGTCGGGGTACGTCAGGAGGGAAAACAAAAACACAGACACAATGAATCGTCGACTTTTCCAGGAAGATATGGGAAAATATGGGAAGTGGGGGGGAGACAACAACCCAGAACGTGTGGGAAAATGTGGGGAATCCTGTTACTTGTGTGTATTCATTGGTGTGTCCCAGGGCCCCTTCAGTTGAGCTCCGCGGGCGACCCATGATCGTTCGGTGTGGAACGATTTTTGGACGTTTCGGGGACGGCCGCTCGTTCAAGGCGGAACGGTCCCCGCGGTGTCAGAAGCCAGCGCCGAAGTCGGCACGACAGGGACCTGACGTAGTCTAATCCTCCCGCGTGTCGCGCGGCGCGGTGGCGCAGGTGGCGCTCTTCGGCGTGTCCCATGTCGCATCTATCAGAAGTCAGTATCGTTTTGCCGACCCCCATCCCCACCCCCATCCCCTTCGAGACCCCCACCAAATTACCCCCCCCAGTTGGGGACGCACCCCTCGAAGCCCGAAAGATACGTTCTGTATCCCCATCTGGGGGGGGGGGCAAAGCGGCCAGCGGGGCCCGGGCCACGCCGCTGGGGATAGGGATCGGATAACCGATAAACGAGGCTCGAGAAGCGCGCCAAGCTCCGAGCAGGAAGCTGCCGCCAAGCACAGCTCGAGCCGCACCGCGGCGCGCGGCCCTCGCGAGGTCTAAGCCTCCCCCGCGCGCCGCCCGTCCCGGAGTGCGCGGCGGATACCTCGGAAGGACCGGGATGGCAGTCTTGAGTTCGAGTTCACGTGTGCGTAGTTTCCAGCGCCGCTCGCGTTCGCGCGACAGGAGCGTGTCGCGAGTGAGCCGGGCCACGGAGGAGAAACAGGAGGAGGAGGAGGAGGGAAAGGAAGAGGCGGAGGAAGAGGAGGAAGAGGAGGAGGAGGATGAGGAAGAACGCTTCAGCAACGTGTATAGCCAAAGGAAGCCTGAGCATAGGCAGAAATGGAGGAGGAGGAGGAGGAGGAGGAGGAGGAGGAGGAGGAGGAGGAGGAGGAGGGAGGGCGACGACGAGGACGTGGAGGAGCAGGGGTGGAAGAGACACGAAGGAGGCAGAGGAACGGCGGAGCGTAAATGTGTCGCAATATTTGAGGGGGAGGGGAGGGGGAGGGGAGGGGGAGGGGGGGGGGGGGGGAGGGGGGAGGGGGGAGGGCTTCTCATTAAGCCCCCAAGACGCCCGGCCTGTAAATGCCGCCCAAGAGCGCCCCGAGAGGGCAAGATCGTTGATTGTTGTTTTTTCTTGTTTAGTTTCCAATTATTCTTGCATTCTCGCTGTTTCGTGTTTCCAGTGCTAAAACACCGCGCAAGAGGCGCCCAAAACCGCTCCAAGACGGCCCAAGAGGCCCCCAAGAGGCCCCGAGACGACCCAAGAGAGCCTCGAGACGGCCCCAGAGCCGCCCAAGACGGCGCAAGAGTGTCCCCGAGGTGGGGCCCCCGCGACGCGCCAAGGGGGTGTCGGGGCGCCAGGGACGCTTTCAGACCGCACAAGACAGCCCCAACACAAATGAAAAGTGCCGCGAGAGGCCTACTATGCGAGAGGCCTCCAGGAGGCCTACTATCGCGGAGTTATCGTTCTAACCGGCCCAAGATGGCCTCCGGATGGCCCGCACTCCCCAAAAGGTCCCAAGAAGCCAACATCACGAATCTTTTTTTTTTTTTTGTACATTTCAGCATTTCAGCCTTTTGGCATCCCGACACTTCAAGACGGCCGAGGCCCCCAAGGCCGCTCAGTGATAGCCGAAACGGCCTCCAAGAGGACCCCAAGACGGCCCACGACGCCCCAAGACGGTGCCTGAGGCGCCCAAGACGGCCCGAGAAGGCCCCAAGACGGTCCCAAGAAAGGCCCAAGAGTGGGAACGCGAACCCAACAGCAGAGTCTTCCGCCCTAAGAGACCCAGAGAAGGCCCCAAGAGTCCCCAGGTGGTCCGACGAGGCCCCCATAAGCTTCACAAGTGGCCCTAAAAGGCCCCAAGGAGACGTACAAGGGGCCCCATGATTTCCCAACAGTTCCCTCGATGCATCAAAACTGTCTGCAGGAGGCCCCTGGGAGGCTTCCGGATTGCCTCAGTGTGGCCCCAGGCGCCCTCAAGTCGGACCTCCACGCAGCCCAGACGGCCAATGACGTTTTCAGATTGCAGAACATCACCTTCCGACTGCGCGGAGAACCCCGACGATGCTCCCAAGGGGCCCCAAGAAGCCCAAAGACGCCCCCCCAAGAAGCACCCAAAAGGTGCCTCCAACAGCAAATTGAGGGAGCACGGAGAACCCCCAGACGCCCTTCAGATGCCCCCACGAAGACCCAAGAGGTCCCCAAGAGGCTCTCAGGAGGCACGACCATGTCACGAGCCTGTGCTTGATAGCGCTGACCAAGATCTTCGAGCGCCCCTCCGACCTGGGCTATTACTTGAGCGCGCGCGAAGCGCGCGCGATGGTCCTAGTAGATGTATGTATGTATGTATGTATGTATGTATGTATGTATGTATGTATGTATGTATGTATGTATGTATGTATATATGTATGTATGCATGCATGCATGCATGCATGCATGTATGTATGTATGTATGTATGTAGGTCGGTATGTATGTATGTATGTATGTATGTATGTATGTATGCATGTATGTATGTATGTATGTATGTATGTATGTATGTATGTATATACAGATAACAGACTATGTTCAAGTATTCGTCCAAAATTCGCCTGTATGGGGGACACGCCCGACTTAACTCTGGAGCACCAAAAACGTCTTCGGGATGCAGCGCCCGACAGCCCCTGGCAGCGACCGCGAGCTTGCCTCGAAGGAAATTAGTCACTGCGTGGGGATCCCCATACGTGCATCTATTCGCATGAACCTGTCCGCCGTGAGAGTCTAGGCGCAAGAGTTTCCGAATATAAGCGGGCTTGAGTTGTGACGGTCTGGTCATGAATCTAACTTCGAACGGATTGGAGCGTGAAGGAGTCTCGTTAGTACGAGCGCGTCTCTGCGCATGAGCCTGGGGTCTCCTGGGGCCTCCAGAAATCTCATGGGCCTTCCTGGGGCCTCCAGGAGCCTCTTGGGACCTCCTGGGGCCTCGTGGGGCTTCGAGTGGCCTCCTGAGGCCTCCTGGAGCCTCGCGTAGCCTCCTGGAGCCTCCTGGAGCCTCCTGGGACCTCCTAGGGAGGATTCGTGCCCCAGGAGAAGCCCGATCTATAGGAACAGACGTACACAAAACATTGCGGATTGGAGCCGCAGGAGAAGGGCAGTCTGTAGGAGCACACGTAAAACACCAAGGACTCGTGCCCCAGGGGAGGCCTAATCTAGATGAACATACGTAAAACATTTAGGATTGTATACACAAGAGAAGGACAATGTATACAAACACACGTATAACATCAAGGATTCGTGCTCCAGGTGAGGCCCAATCTATAGGAGCATACGTAAAACACATGGGATTGGAGCCACTCCTGTTGCCTTCTGAGGCCTCCTGCTCCTGGGGCCTCTCGGGGCCTCCTGTTGCCTGGGCCTCCTGGCGCTTCCTGTGGCCTCCTGGGGCCTCCTGTGGCTTCCTGAGGCCTCCTGGACCTTCCTGGGGCCTCCTGGAGCCTCTCGGGGCATCCTGCGGCCTCTTGAATCTTCCTGTGGCCTCCTGATGCCTCCTGGGACTTCATGTGGCCTGCATCCTGGGGAGAATCTGTGCCCACGAGTCTGGCCACCAAAACAGGCAAACCGATCGAGACATCCTCAGAATCTGGCCCCCCTGGGGGGCGAAAATGAGCGCCTCGCTCGAGACATCCTCCAAATCTGCTCCGAAAGCGAAGGATGTTGAGACAGAAAACAGGCAAACCGCTTGAGACATCCCCAGGAAACGGCCGCGAACGGGACCGTGCAATACCCCTCGGCGGCTCCCCTTAGGGGTGCTGAGACCAGCGCCCCGCCTGAGACATCCTCACAATCTGCTCTCCAAGCGAGGGATGTTGAGACAGAAAACAGGCAAACCGCTTAAGACATCCCCACAAAACGGCCGCGAAAGGGACCGTGCAATACCCCTCGGCGGCCTCCTTAGGGGTGCTGAAACCAGCGCCCCGCCTGAGACATCCTCACAATCTGCTGTGTGTTGAGTAAGTCAGACAACGAGAAGGTCTGAGTATGAGTAAGCCTGGGTATGAGTGAGTCCCAGCATGAGTAAGTCTGAGTATGAGTAGGTCTGAGTATGAGTAGGTTTGAGTATGAGTGCGTTAATATGATCAGGTCTGTTGAGTATGAGTAAGTCTATGTATTAGTAAGTCTGTGTATGAGTAAGTCTAGGTATGAGGAGGAGGGTGAGGAGGAGGAGGAGGAGGAGGAGGAGGAGGAGAAGAAGAGGAAGGTGTAGGAGGCGTCCAAGTAATAACAAGAACCCCATCTTAGGATATGGGGAACAACGCCATAAACATAAGCTTTTTGGCGCTCCGCGCGGAGTTCTCGGATCCGCACAGTGCCCCCCCCCCCCCCAGCGGCGCCTCCGGCGCCGCCCCTGGCGCGCTCCGCGCGCCAGGGAGGTGGGTCCAGCGCGAATGCAAGAAATCCGCGCGGAGCGCCAAAAGTTTATGTTTATGTAGTTGTTTTTTTGTTATGTTTTTGTTTCTCCTCCTTTTCTACAGCCGCTGTGTTTTTTGGGCCTTCCGCTCGGCCTGCGACGCCGTGCTTTGTTGTCGCCAGGTGGGCTCCTGGAGCCTCGGCCCCGTCCCTCGGACATGGGGTGGGCCTCCCGCCGCGTGGGCGCGTTCCCGTGGCGGCCGGAGCTGGCCCTCCAGATGTCCGAGACCGTCCGCAGAAGACCGCCAGCTGCTTCTCTTTCTCGCGGCGCCAGACTGGGCCGGGCCCCTCCCGCCCCCCGAGGCGACGACGGGGGCGAGAAGCCTCTCCCGCCTCCCGCCGCGTGGACGCGCCCCTCGGCGGCTGGAGCTGGGCCTCCAGAGGAGTCCGAGGTCGTCAGCAGAAGTCCGCCAGCTGTTCCTCTTGCGGGCACTTCGGGGAAGAAGCAAACGCCATAAATATTAACTTTTGGCGCTCCGCGCGGATTTCTTGAATCCGCGCTGGGCTTCCCCGGCGGCGCCTCCGGCGCCGCCCCTGGCGCGCTCCGCGCGCCAAGGAGGGCGGTCCGGCGCAGATCCAAGAGATCCTGTTTATGGCGTTTTGGGGGGTTTTGTTTTTTGTTGTTTTTCGCATCCAGTGCGTCTTGGAGTTTCGGGCTCTCTTCCCCAGAAACACGAGGCGCACCGGATATGTTCCTCTTGCGGGCACTTCGGGGAAGAGGCAAACCTCTTCCTGCTGGGCTCAGTCCTGGCTGCTCGATCGGTCCCCTGGCCAAAGCCCTTCGCTTCGGCTCGGCCCCTCGGGCCCTCGCCCGCTCGGGGGCCTCCGCGGCGTGAAAGCGCACCGCCGCGGCCGTCGACCCGCACAGCGAGGGCGCTCGCACCCCCGAGGGTGCCTCGGCCTTGGCATCGCTCGGACGTGTGCATTTTTTCCTCGGCGAGGACCTTCGAGGAGCATCCTCGACCATTGGCGAAAAAAAAACACGCACGAAACCGGGAAAAAAACACAGGAAATGGACGTCCGAGCGATGGCCAGTGGCATCCTTTTGCCCCTTCGGCCACCGCCCGGTGCATCCTCCACCGCTTGCGGCGTGGCCGGCCCCGCTCGAAGGGCCTCGGCAAGGGCGCCCAGGGCCCTCGCACCCTTCTCTGCGCACCCCTGTGATACGGGTTGACTGGTCGCCGACGCACACACTTTTTTGGTCTGCGGGGCGAGAGCGAACCTCTAGTCGCCCACGCACACACACACACGAAAAGCCCAGCCGCCCCCACCGTCGCCGCCGATCCACCTCGGCCCCCCTAGGGGGCCGCATGCGAACCCTACCCCCTGCCCCCCACGATTTCTGAGGGGGAGGGTGGGGTTCACTTCGCTCGGGAGCTCCCGAACGAAGTGAACCCTACCCTCCCCCTCAGAAATCGTGTGGGGGTAGGGGTAGGGTTCGCATGCGGCCCCCTACCCCGGGCACACGGTCCCCGCTGCGCTCTGGCCGAGGCCCGCGGGCCGCGCGTTGGGCTTGGGGGCCGCGCGGAGGCCTTCCCCCCCCCCCCCGAGGGCGCCCCGCCGAGGCCAAGGGAGGCCGCGAGCGCTGCCGCGCGAGACGCCCGACGGGCCAAGAGCGAGGCCTAGGAGGGCCCACGAGCACCGCCCGTTGCCCCGGGCGCCCCCCTTGGGGCACTCGTTCTACCGGGGCAGCAGGTGTCGCCTGGGGGCCGCGAGGCAGCCCCCCCCTCCCCTCCCCTCTCAGAGAAGGAAAAGGCACCCCCTCGCCCGTTTTCCCCGTTTGGGGCCTCCTCGGAGGCCCTCGTTGGCACCGCTGGATTTGCCTCGAAATTCCGGTCAGAACGCACCCCGGGAGAGGTCCGCCGAGGCCAAGGAGGGCCACGAGCCGGCCTGCGGGCTTGGCTGCCTCGACGCGCCCGTTCTGATGCGCAGCGCGTGGCGTGCTCAAAACGTCCGTGCCAGTGCGTTGCGCGTTGTCTCGGCGTCTCGGCCCACGCTTTTGTAGGCGGGCATGTCGCGTCGGACTTGCGTTTTCGGTCTGCGTGTTTTTGGCTCCGTATCCACACGCCACGTGTTGCGTGCTGCGCATCGGGGCAGCTGAGCTTGGGTGCCGTGGGTTCCGCGGCGAAGGACGAGACAACGAGGACGACCGACGACGGACGACCGACGACGACGACGACGACAACCGACGACGACGACGACGACGACGACGACGCCGCGGGGGAGCGCGGCCGCCGCAGGCAGCCAGCGAGGCGTGCATCGACCTCGCGCTGCGGCTGCGGCTGCCCTTCTGTGTGCGCCCCACCACGCGCTGCGAGGCGGGGCGGCGCGGCCGCCTCAGCTGGGAGGCCTTCCGGGGGGGGAACGAAGAATGACATAAACACAACAATTCGGAGGTCCGCGCGGATTTCTCGGATCCGCGCTGGACCCCCCTGGCGGCGCCTCCAGCGCCGCCCCTGGCGCGCTCCGCGCGCTGGGGAGGGGGGTCATGCGCCGATCCGAGAAATCCGCGCGGACCTTCGAGTTGTTGTGTTTATGTCATTCTTCGTTCCCCTTTTCTGTCCGACGGAGGCATCTACACACCACCACCGTGTCAGGCCAGGGTCATCCTGGGCCCCAGGATGGTGCATCAGACCCTCCTGGCCATGGCCAGGATGGCGTGTAGACCATGCCAGGGCCAGGATTGCCCTGGCCTGGCACGGTGGTGGTGCATAGATGCCTTCTGCGCATTCTGTCCCGCCAGTCGGGGGGCTCCGATCGGGCCGCTGGCCAGCCTGCCCGACCTGTCCATCGATCGGGATCGGCGCCGACGAGGACGTCGACGGCGACGGCGACGACGTGGATGGCGACGGCGGCGGCGGCGACGGCGGCGGCTCGGACGGCGACGACGTTGACGCTGACGACGGCGCCGACGGCGGCGACGAGCTCGGCGACAACGACGACGACGACGACGACGGCGACGACGACGGCGACGGCCTCGTTGACGACGCCGCGCCTGCCATGCTGCGCGCGCCCCCTCCTGCGCGGGTGCGGGGCGCGGAGGGCCAGGCAGCCTCCACTGGGGAGGCCGTCGCTGCGTCGAGCGGACGCGGAGGCCGCGCCGCCGCGTCGGGCCGATCCGTCGCAGCGACGTCGAGGACGGCGGCCCTGATGACGCGCTCGACGACGAGCTCGGCGACGACGGCGACGAGCTCGGCGACGGCGACGACGACGAGCTCGGCGACGACGACGCCCGCCACGACGACGACAACGACGAGGCCGATGAGGACGACGACGACGACGACGAGCTCGACGACGACGCTCACCACGACGAGGACGACGACGACGCCCTCCACGACAACGACGACGAGGACGACGACGACGACGACGGCGGCGACGAGGACGACGAGGACGGCGACGACGACGACAACGACGATGAGCTCGACGAGCTCGACGACGACGACGACGAGCTCGACGACGAGCTCGACGACGACGAGCTCGACGACGACGACGCCCACCAAGACGACGACGACCATGACGACGACGACCACGACGACCACGACGACGACGATGATAACGACGACGACGACGACGACAACGACAAGGACGACGACGACGACGAGGACAACGAGGACGACGACGACGCCCACCACGACGACGACGACGACGAGCTCGACGACGACGACGCTCACCACGACGACGACGCCCACCACGACGAGGAGGAGGACGACGATGACGACGACCACGACGACGATAATGATGACGATGACGACGACGCGCTCGGTAACAAGCTCGAGGCCGACAAAGATGCTCTCCACGACCAGGTTGTCATCGTCGTCGTCGTCGTCGTCGTCGTCGGGGCTGTCGAGGGCACGGGCCAGATGGATCAGGGTCACCATGTGGCTGCGGGTCAGCCTGGAGGGGGGAGGGAGACTCTCATCGTCCTCCCTCCTCCCTACTCCGCCTCCTGCCTCCTCCTCGTTCTCCTCCCCATCCTCCTCTCTCCGCCTCCTCCCCCTCCTCGTCCCTCCTCCTCCTCCCTCCCTCCCTCCTCCTCCTCCTCCTCTTCCTCATCCTCCTCCTCGTCCTCGTCGTCCTCCTCCTCCTCCCTCCTCTTCTCCCCTCCTCCTTCTCTCTCCTTCTGCTCCTCCTCCCCTTCCTCATCCCCAATCCTTCGCGTTCTCCTCCTGCCTCCTCCTTCTCCGCCTTCCCCACCTCCTCCTTCTCCTCCTCCTTTGCACCATCTTCTGTCCCTTCTGTCCAGCCTCTCGACTCCCCATCGTCTTCCTCCCGCCTGATCATCATCGTCGCCACCATGATCACCACCACCATCATCAGTATTATTGTTCTCACCATCACCATCGTCATCATCTCCATCAGCATCATCATCAGCATCATCATCATCATCATCACCATTTTCCGCATCGCATCAGCATCATCAGTATCATCATCAGCATCAGCACCATCTTTGTCATCATCATCACCACCACCACCACTACTATCATCATCACTGTCACCATCGCCACCACTAGCACCATTATCATCACCGTCAGCGTCATCATCATCATAACCATCATCACCATCATCACCGTCATTGCCATCATCACCACAATCACCACCATCACCAGCATTGCCACCATCACCATCATCACCATCACCATCGCGATTACCATCACAGTCATCAGCACCATCGTCCTTTTCATCACGCGCAGTGACGCCACGATCATACTCAGCGTGTCACCACCACCACCATCACCACCATCGTCACCATCAACATCAGCAGCACCAGCAGCAGCCGCAACATCATCATCATCATCATCACCACCACCATCATCAGCATCACCATCATCATCACCATCATCATACTCATCAACACTACCACCATCATCGTCGTCAACATCAGCATCATCGTCGTTGTCATCATCACCATCCTCACAATTAGTATCAGCATTTACCCTCACCAACAACATCATCGTCATCATTATCGACATCAGCCTCCTTATCATCATCAGCCTCATCCTCATTCCCATTCTCATCCTCATCCTCATCCTCATCCTCATCCTCATTTCCATTGTCATCAGCATTATTCTCACCAGCAGCGACAGCAGCATTGTTTCACCTCGTCCTTCTTCATCCATCATTATCCTGATCCCTCCTAGTCCTCCCTAACTCGTTATCGTTGCCGTCTTACACCCCCTCCCTCCTCCCCCTCAGGCTCATTTATCTTCCTTCACCACCTCTTTTTCCATAATCATCCTCATTTCGTCTTCCTCCTCCTCCTCATCCCTCCTCATCACCCTCCTCCACTTCGCCGTCGTCGTCGTCGTCTTCGTCGCCGTCTTTGTCGTCGTCGTTGTCGTTGTCCTCATTTTCCTCCTGCCCTTCCTGCCTCCTCCCCCTCTTCATCGTGCTCCTCTGCTTCCCGTCCGTCTCTCATCCGCCTCCTTCTCCTCCTTCACCATTCTTACTCATCATCCGTCTCCTCCTCTTCCTCCTTCTCCCCCTTATCCTTATCCAACCCGTCCCCATCTCTCCTTCCTCATCCGCCTCGTCTTCCTCTTCCTCCTCCTCCTCCTCCGCCCCCTGTCCCCCTCCTCTGCCCCCATGTCACACTCCTCTCTGTCTCGCCCCCTTCGCTCCCTCTTCTTCTCAGCGGCCGCTTGCGAGGCACCGCCGCGTCCGAGAAGCTTCTCTGACTCCTCCTCGTCCTCATCCCGCTCCTCCTCCTCCTCCTCCTCCTCCTCCTCCTGTGGGACCCATTGCGCAAACAACTCCATGGATCCGAACTGAAGCGGCCCTGGACCAAATGGAAGCCTTCTTGGGGCAGAAGGCAGACTACAGGGCCCTGGACGGGGCCTTGGACCAGACCTACGAGATCCTGGCCAGTGACTTAACGCGTTTTTTTGAGCACGGTCACTGACACGCCTCTCCGCAGCCAGCGCCTACGAGGTCAAGGACCTCAGCTCCGATGGGTTCCCGCATGTGCAGCGGAGCGAGCTCACCGTCGCAGCTGGCGCTCTCTTGCAGGCCCTCTCCGCTGGCTGAAGAACAAGATTACTGACGCACGGCGTGCCTTAGACCAAGCATGTGATCTAGAATATGATTTTCAAGTTGTCTTGGAGGACCTTGGTTCGGCCCCAGCTTTATTTGGTGAGCTTGACGAGTTAGGAGCCCTTCTTCAAACAGTTCAGGCAGCCCTACAAACGGACCTAGTCGACATCCGTCGGGACGCTCTAAATACCGCAGTAGCGAAGGAACTGTTCGATAAGCTCTTCGACGACATCGATAAAGCCTTAGACCGAGAAATGCACCGCGACCGATCGACCGACGAGGAAAACTGGGCCGAATTTGTCAAGACAAGTATGCAGCACGGAGTGGGATGGGACCATAGATGGACCAAAGATTCCAGCAGTTGGAAGCCGCAGCAAGTCTGGACAGCCTCGATCGGAAGGTGGTCAGGAAGGCCGTATGATTTGCTCAACGCCGAAGCCGAACGTCTCTCGGACATCTGGGAGACTACCCCTAAAGAGCAGAAACATGAACATCGCAGACCTAGCCCTGAAGCCCTAGCCGAACTGGAGCCCATCACTGTCGACATGATAAGAGCAGCAGCAACGCGATTCAGCCATAACACGGCCTCCACCTACGACGGCTTTCATCCCAGGCACTTTGCGCTCTTAGGTGACACCGAGCTCGAGCTCGTGGCCCGCTTCGTGCACGCTGTCGAGGCGGTCGGCCTCCTGCCCTCTCAGGTGCGCGCGACCGTCACCATGCTCATCCCAAAGCACAAGCAGCAGGAGGGTTCCAACTACAAGCCCAGCTACCGAGGGATAGGATTGATGAGTTCGATCTGGGGACTCTGGGCCAAGATAAGGCAGCCAGCAGCTCGACGATGGGAGTTTCAAAACAAGAGGCCATATCTGGCCCACCAGGGAGGACGAGGAATCTTAGAGACCGTTTTCCTGCAGGCCCTCGAGGCGGAATCGGACCATTATGAAGGTGTCTCCAGGTTCACTGCTGCGGCGCTCTGGGGCCTCTCAAATTACTACGAACACATCAATCGGGACAAATGGTTTCCAGAGCGGTTGGCGCAGGTTTCAACCAAGCTGTGACAGCCTTGATCGCCAACCAGTATGGATCGCCCCGTCTAATTGCCAACAGGTCGCAAGCAGTCTTCGTTGGCAGCCCGCAGCACGGAGTGCCCGCAGGCTGCAGCTTCGCCACTTACGTTATATAGATGTACTGCATTGTGCCGCTCGGTGTCTGGGTCCAGGACAACATAGATACTATCCTCCACATGTTTATAGATGACATCATCTTACAGGCCCAGGATAAGTGCCCCAAGACCCTGACCAAGACCCTTGCAGGAGCCGCAAGGCGTATGAAGGACACCATAGAGGAGGACCTCGATAGCAACAGTGCCCTCCACAAGTCAGCCGTCCTGGCCTCCTCCTCCCCCAAGGTCAAGGCCCTTGGCTCACTGGCAGGACCCCAGGCTTTGGAGCGAGTCGACGCCGCCGCCAATCTCGGAATAGACTGCACGGCTGGAGGTCGCGTCCGCAGCGGCCGTGGCCGTGCTGTTCTGCGCCTCCGTTTCAAGAAGATGAAGCACCGCAGGCGCAGGCTCCAGGCTATCAAAAAGGCTGGGGCTGACATGCGAAAGTTGTACAACACAGGCCTTGACCAGGCCAACCATTGCGGAAGCGAGGTGGTCGGCCTGACCGATTCAGAACTCGCCCAGAGCCAGAACTTCTACTCCAGCACCGTTGGCCCCAGAAGCCCAGCGAGATCCCGAGTCCTGAGCCTGTGCCTACTGGGGGACCCCACCTGGAAGGCCGCCTTGAGGCCCATCATCTACTACAGTCTTCTGGTATGGAGGATCTCGGCCCAACCAGGCTTGCTAAAGTACGATCACGGTGGATTGAAACAGAAGGTGAACAGAATCTTGGACAACCCTCCCAAAAGCTGGGGCGCCTGCCGAGGGCCCATGGGGGCCGCCCTGCTGAGCCTCAAGAGGATAGGTTGGGGGCTCCTCGACCCGTTCGAGATAGAGACGAGCCAAGGCCTAATCCTCCAGCTCACCGTGACCCCGCGAGCCCCCCTCAAGTACCACCTGGAGGGCGCCTGGAAGGCGCAGCTTGAGATTAAAGCAGCAGCCAAAATGGGACGTCCTCAGGACCGTCTGGATTGCTCTGCCGCAAAGGCTGTCCTGGACGACCCGAATCTCACCAAGCCCCAGAGGGGCTGCCTCCTGGCCTACCTCACCAACTGTCTCTGGACAAGGTCCCGCTTGGCTGCAGCAGGTTATGAGATCGACCAGGAATGCGAATGCGGACGCCCGACAGGTGCCATGCAGCACCGTTTCAACAGCCAGCTCGTCGATGACATCAAAAGTGACATCTTAGAGGCACCCGATCTAGAATATCTTCGAGGGTGCCCCAGTGAAGCTCCAATAGCCAATGTTTTTCAATACCTTCCCGACCCCGTGTTTAGAAGACCCTCGGGGGTCGGCTTTGCTTTTGAGTTCTGGTCCAAAAATGGAGACCCGCTAATAGAAGCCATGTCTGGCGAGGCCTTTGTCGACGGATCCGGCTATAAGCAAGGTCCTGCCGTTTGGCACCGAACGGGCTGGTCAGTAGCTGTGATGGACGAAGCTGGTGACTGCAAGGCTCACCTGCCTGGACAGACAGGAGCCGCTCTGCCGCCCGCAGCAGGAGCAGCTGAGCATCTTGCCCTTGCCATCAGCCACATGTACCCTAACACCACCCATGCCCATTCGGACCACTCAGGAGCCATTAGGAGGTACAGTCAAGCTGGCTTTGATAGAATCTGTACTCAGGGCTGGAGCCTGTTGCCAAAGGTAAACGCACTGGTGGTGCCCTCCCCCAAGTTTGTAAAGTAAAAGCGCACCAGGACTTAGACAGCCTCCCAGAAGGCTCCCGAGATATGTTTCTGGCCCTCGGGAACGACGCTGCCGACAGGCTCGCCAAAGCGGCCGCGAAGAAACTCGGGGGCCCCTCGGAAGCCGAAATTGATCAATACCAGGCCGATCAGGCCTTCATCAAGCGTTTCCTGCGCTTCGTCTCACAAGCCATGCTCACCTGGCCCGCCATTGCGCCGAAGCCAGGGGGAATAGCATGCGGGAAACCTGTTTCCAAGCCAGCTGTAAAGCCCCTTGTGGGTGCTGCCCTAATCGCCCCTGCTCCGCCTCCGCCTCCCCCTCCCCCCGAGGGTCCTGGGGCCGCTGCTGGAGCCTCCCGTGGTCTGAGAGAACCAGGGCAGTACCACAAGTGGGTCTGGCTAAGAGGTAGATGGATGTGCGAGCTGTGTCGCACGAGAGCTTTAACAACAGAAGCCAAGACCCGTCGCCAACACGAGAGGTGCCCAGGCACCTGCCCGAGCCTCTCTCACTTTTCCCTCAACCGCAATGGCCATACTATATATATATATATATATATATATATATATATATTCGACCGCCTCGAAAATGAGAGCTGTGTTATGGCCTGCTGGAATTGTGGAGTCTATTCTGAATTCATGGCCACAGGTTTCCAGAAAGAGTGCCTCCAAGAGCCCCAATCTAATAACAAGAAAACGGCCATCCGCTGTTTCAGGTCGTGCAGACATCCCAAGGGTGGCATGCAGGGCCCCATCGTCTTTGCTGCTCCCATTCCTCTTGACATGATGACTCGAGAGGCGCAACGTTCGTTGGGAATTTCAAGCAGCAGCAGCAACGGCAGCTAGCCGCCCAGACAAGAACCCATTCAGTCAGATGCGCTGGTCCTCCTCCTCCTCCTCCTCCTCCCTCCTCCTCCTCCTCCTCCTCCTCCTCCTCCTCCTCCTCCCACTTCTTCTCCTCGTTGCCATCGTTCTCCTCATTCCTGGCTCCTCCTTCGCCCCTTCTTCTCTTCTTCGTCGTCTCCTGAGGCAGCCGCACGTACGCGGAGTTTGTGGCGCTTCTGCGAAAGAAGCACCCCTGCATGCAGTGGGCTTCGCTGGACGCTGAGCAGGCTGAAGGAGGAGGAGGAGGAAACATATGAGGGGGAGGAGGCGGAGAAGCATCAGGAGAAATCTGAGGAGGAGGTGGAGGAGGGACGAGGATGATGATGATGATGAT
>CAUYUJ010020070.1:77500-100000 GCA_963575745.1 Prorocentrum cordatum | reverse complement strand
TCTGTTGGACGGAGGCTCCCTCGTGAACAAATACATGGCGCCGCGCCAGCAGGAGTATCATTTGCCACGAGCAGCAAACGACCTAATTGTACGCGAGAGTGCAGCAAGCTAGGCCAGCGCTGCAGCGACAGCGCCGTTCCGTTGGACGGAGGCTTCTCGGTGATCATGAAATATGGCGAACTGAGCCATGGATATTAACATCTGTTTTCAACGGCAGAACTGAGCCGGATTGGAAACACAAAATCGACAAGCAACTCTGGCCCATCTTTGGTATAAGGACAGTGTACGATATAGTTTTCTCAACGAGTACCTATATCACCATTTTCATATGAGGGGTTGATCCCCCGCAACTCTGCAATCGTATGTCGTATCGTTTCCAATTCCACCTTTAGTTTCGACGTTCTCTTGTGAGTTTCTTCAACTGCTCATGAATCTCACTGGGCCTGTCAATCTGTGTTTTTGTCATATTACGCAAATGTATACATATATTTATATGTGTATGAGCTGCATGCCAACTGGAGCGCACCGGGTGTCCATGAGTTTGTATGTTGGAAATTCACATAATGTCGCGGCCAATGCTTTGTTTGCTGCCATTGCCGCTGTACAGAAGCGAGCCAACTTGTGCATTTTTGCTCTCAGCTTGAGTTCACTTCTCTTTATGCTTGCTACCGAGGGACCTCATACCAATCAATCTCAACTTCGTCTGCGTTCGATGTGGGAATTATCCAGGCCAACACTTCTGAACATCTATATCTTTGATTTCAGGATCCTTTTGTCCTGGCCTGGGACAGGGAACATGATCATATTGCAGCTGAGTTTGCTGAGGCGGTCCTTCTTTCGACCAGTTGTTGCCAAAATGTCGTCCACACGAGTTCTTGCCGAATGAAGTTCCAACGGCATCAAGCGTTGCCAGCATCAGGCGTCTTTTGCCAGCATCAGGCGGGTCCTTCGAGCGAGGAGCATCACGAACCCGTGTCGAGTGAGTGGTGGCCCCGAAGAACGAAGCAGTGGGCTTGGCGAGCGCCAGGAGCAGGCGCGCACGTCCTCGCTCTGCCCTCTGGCGCTTTATGCCAGCTGGGGGTTCCCTGGGCGCCGTCGCGCGCTGGCGCCAGTCACCGGCAGAGCTGCGCGTGCCAGGCCGAAGACGCCCGAGACCTCGAGCTCGCGCCAAAATGGTCGGAGCCCAATGGCTCTTCCTCCTCCTCCCTCCTCCTCCCTCCTCCTCCCTCCTCCTCCCTCCTCCTCCCTCCTCCCTCCCTCCTCCTCCCTCCTCCTCCCTCCTCCTCCCTCCTCCTCCCTCCTCCTCCCTCCTCCTCCCTCCTCCTCTCTCCTCCTCCCTCCTCCTCCTCCTCCCTCCTCCTCCCTCCTCCTCCCTCCTCCTCCCTCCTCCCTCTCCTCCCCTCCTCCCTCCTCCTCCCTCCTCCCTCCTCCTCCCTCCTCCTCCCTCCTCCTCCCTCCTCCTCCTCCTCCTCCTCCCTCCTCCTCTCCTCCTCCCTCCTCCCTCCTCCTCCTGTGAATGGAACCCGTGTAATACCCTCATATATACTCCTTATCCTTACCTCTCCTGCGCCTGGCCGTTTGGGCTCAGGTACTGAGATAGATCGATCAGACCTTGATCGTGCGGGAGGGAAAGATATCCATCTATCCCTCATTCTCTCTACCAACGGATCAGGGGTTCTGTACCCTTGTACTTCAACCCCGTACACAGGTTATCAGCCCTTTAAAGCTCACCCTCACCGACTCGCCCGCGGTGACCTCGCATGCGAGCCTGATGGAGCCACTTCGGCGCATGCGCCGCAAGGGTTCCATCGGCCCTTCGCGTCCGAGCTCTCCCACGGCCCGACGGCTCGGTGACGAGTTGGAGAGCATTAGTGCGGACTGTGTTGGTGTTCCAGATACCCCCCCCAGCTCCGAAGGACCCGAGGCGCGACTAGCTGCTGAACTTCGCCCCAGCGCCGCCCGCGGGGGGACCGGAGAAGGAGTAGGAACAGGAAGGAAGGAGTTTCACACGCCGACCTTCGATCCTCCCTCCCCTTCCCCGTCGGGAGCAATCCCAACCGCGTCAGGCGAAAGCCTTACTGGTCTCGATACTCCAGGGCGCTTTCGCGCTAACCGCCGATGGACCTCAGGAGCTGGGACCCCCAGCCCTGCGACCGTCCCTGTGGCGGAGCACGTAGCTACCTTCGAGGGGCCCAGTAGACCAGTGTCGGCGCAGCCGCAGACGCGGTACCCCAAGGTATCATCGGATGAGACGCCGCACACACATGGTCCGAGTCGCAGCTCGTCCGCGCGCAACCGCCGTGGAGCCCCAGGCCCATGCGGCGAAAGCAGGTCGAGCCCGCGCGCTGCCTCTCAGAGGCCATGCACTCCCCGCGACAGGGGACACAGGGAAGCTGACGCTCCCCACCTCTCCTTCTCAGACGACCAGCTGGCGGAGACGTCCGCCGCAGGTGACATAGCTGGGCTCGGAGACCAGGTTGAAACCTTCGTGTCCAGCCAATACTCTGGACTACTACAGAGCGTTCAGACGAACGCCACCGATACTGCAGCCATACGCCGCGATCTTGACGGCGCCTTAGGGATCATCGATTCCAGGATCGCCGAAGATCGACGCATCATAGGAGAACTGCAGTACCAGGTTGATCGTGAGGTGTCACACTCAGGTGAACGAACGGCGATGGTCGAGAACCTGCGCAACTATCTCGCGCAGATGGAGCAACAGCTTGTGATCGTACGCGACACAGGCGTTTCCGCGGTCAGGATTTTACATGATGAGATCCACGACCAGCTCCGCAACCGACCAACTCCAACCGAGGCCACAGACCTTGGCGACGTTCAGTCTCAGATCAATGATCTTCGATCTTATCTAGACCACACTCCGGCGACGCTTCGTACCGAAGCACACGCCAACTCGTCGAACTTGATCGACATGTTGCAGCGTACTGAGAGAGTCATCACTCGAAGGCTTGATGCGACCAACGCTGTCGTGCAGCCACTCGCTAACCGGATCTCTGACATAGAGCCGCGTTTTCCTGGTGTACAGGACGCCCTGGCAGAGTTGCGTGTCGGACGAGCCCAGACTGATCAGCTGGATTCTCCTCCCACGGTTTACGATTTCGCCCGCCTCACTGACAGGTTGCAGGAGGTTGAGAAGGCGGCGGGCCACGCGCAGCTGGAGCTCTCCCAGGTTATTCATGAAAGAGATACTGAGAAGGTGCGTGTAGAGAGTTACCTCGCACGTCTGGAAAGCGAAATGGAGGCACAAAGCGCCCGTCTCCGAGCATGCGAGCATCGACTTGATCGGTATTCACAACGTTCTCGGGATACTGACGAGTATACACGCCAAAAGGTGGGTCAAATACAAGAAGACATGACGAGCTGGACGAATCAGCTGATCGACCACACTAACGACACCAACATCCACCTTCGACCTGCAGCCGACCCGCACAGGCCGACGGCAGCGTCCGCCGAAGCACCACAAGCCTCCGCAGGACAACAACGACGTACGTCCCCAGGAGCAGCCTCCGCGGCAGCTTCTGCACAGACACGTCATGTGTCTCCTGTGCGCACAGAACCAACCACTGACGGTGCACCGATACCCTCACAACCAGTGTCTGCGGTGTCGGTCCATACAACGACTCCTATCAAGGAGTCAGACACCGTCCGAGTACCTGTCTTGCCTAAGATCACACAGCTGCTGGAGTGGCAGCAAAGAGTGCGGAAGAACTTCGGGGCCGCCTCAGGGCGACCGTCCAAAGCATGCGCCTTCCTATGCGTGGCAGAACAGCCCGAATGTACATTCGAGGATTTACAAGACAGTGGAGACTTTGAGAGCATCGATTGCAAACTCGCAACCGCTCTGAGCGACATCTTATCCTCAGACTTACGCTACCAACTCAGGCTCATCGAGACCAGAGAGCACAAAGCAGGACGCATGCTCAAAGGACGCAAATCTACTGGCATATCCTGCAGTCCTACAGAGTGACAGACGTTGACGACGACCTGCGCGATTGCGAGCGCCTTAAAGAACTGAGGACGAGAGATGAAGATTTGCAACGTTTCATTACCGATTGGGACGCCTTACTCTTGGAATGCCGAGAGGTACCCGATCCAAAGATATTGGAATCGCTATTTCGCACGCAGATTCGTAGACATGCATGGATGAAACAAGACATGTACGAGTACCAGCGCATGAAGATGAACGACCCGAATCGTACCTACGGTTGGCTTCGACAGCGTGTCCTGGACATACTGGAGATTAAACAATTGGAGAAGAATCAAAACAAGCTACGGTACGAACATGAGACACGATCTCAGGTCAACGTGTGCGCTGCATGGAAGAAAGGCAATTGTCGCAACGGTGAACGGTGCAAGGCTTTACATACATATTCCAGGGATTGGAAGGGCAACAAATCTTCCAGCACATCAACGGCTGGTGGCAACCCCCGCCGTAGTATGTCCACCCCTGCGAATCACAAGAAGCCAGCATCGAACCCATTCTGCTTCGATTTTGCCAAGCGCAACACATGTACCAGAGGTGATAAGTGCAACTTCCCACGCGTCGCACAGTGCAAAGATTTCGCACAGAACAAGTGCACAAAAGGCGACACATGCAAATACGCTCATCTTGCACCTGGTACAAAGACTCCTGAACGAAGCCCGAGTCGACCACGGACTTCCAGCCAGGATAGCCGTGGCCGATCACCATCCCGCGGATCAGGAAGCCAACGGTCTTCACAACGCGGGGGGTTCCGCTGCGCAAGCGGTTCACGACAGGGACGTGACAACCGACGCCAATGCGACCGATCTCGTTCGACATCTAGGAGGTCCCAAGACTCTCGCAGCCAATCGAGAAGTCGTTGCGACAGATCTTCGAGATCTACCGCCCGAGGACGAGGCAATCGTGGCGGCGGGCGCGGCTGTCCACGCGGCCGTGATAGATCATATGGTAGTGATAAAGGACGTGGCAATCGGTATCCGAGCCGCGGATCGTCCCGTGGTTCTCCCAACGCTAGAGCACGTTCTCCTGCCAACTTTAGACGTTCACGCCGTTCAGACCGCAGTTGCGTCATCCGTGACAAGACCCTCATGGCCAACACTAAGGCCACAATGACATCTACCAAGGCACGTCGTCGGATACGCTTCGACGCGCGCAACGTGGACTACTACTTCCATACCATATCTGGCAGAGCCAGACTGGACAGATGGAAAGAGCTGCCGAACGAGGGTGGCATCGTCAAAGTACCAGATCCATTACCACAAAAATGGTGGGATGACAGTGCAGATGCCTTACGAGAATGTCAAAAAGAGGCACAACTCTGGTACGACGAACTATGTGACTACCGACACAAACAACAAGGAGTCGGTGGCCACACCAACTGCGATCCGAAAGCATGACGACACTGTCAAGCAGTCATCAAAGACTGACCAGACGACGACAACGACAAAGCAAGTCGACCCTCCACGTTCGACTGCAGCATTGACAAGGTCTTGGGTTCTCGACAGTGGTTCTGCCCATCATATTCAGGGAAAACATGAACTTACGCAGACCGAGTCGGATCGCATATCTATTCGCGAAGAGCATATTCTGGAAATTGCAAATGGTGATCGTACCGTCAACGAGCACTACGACATACGGCTACCCGAGGTTGGACTGCATAGTTCAGCCCTTGCTTTACCAGACTGCCCATCATTACTATCAGTTGGAAAATTGATTGAGGTTGATGGCTTTCGACAGCTTTGGGATCCTGAGCTGGGCTACATGCTTCAGGATCCGGGGGGCCAATGGTATAAGATTCCAGTCAACAATCGAGTGCCAGAGTTACGACTCGACGACTTAACACGGATACCACCACCACGTTTATGCACTTCGTCAGCACCCCGCCGTCGTCAGCGAAAGCGTTCATCCGCCCGCTGTACCGACGCTTGTTGGTGCTGCAAAACTACAGAGCAACCAACCACTGCAGACGAGCTACGGCCCCACATAGGGACCTGCCCCAAGAGACCACATGTCGGAGAGGGAGGAGGAGCACGGACCATCACGGTCGAAGAACCTCCCGACACAAGCACAGGCGAGCCCAACGTGGACACAACCACCGACTCGCCTACGTCTCAGACGCAGTGTTCTCCTCCACAATGCGGGGGGTTAGATATAGCTCAAGCAGATAACGACATACCGACAGAGACACCTACACGAACGCATCGCGACAACGATCGAGTTCTACCCAACAGACAAAAGAAACCGATCGACCCGATGCATTACATGACTCACAGCCCAAAACATCCTGACTGTGAGATCTGTTCTCGTACGATGGCACAGAATGCCCCGTGTAGACGACAGCGCAAACCACATCCACCGGCAGACCCCGCCGACGAGGATAACGCCTACGAGGCTTTTGTCCCGGAGAAGTTCGGTGAGGCTCTAACTGCCGACCACGTCGTACTGGCCAAAGACGATGCCGCGGACAAACATGGCGACAACTATGCACTTGTTGTCCTTGACAGATATACCGGCATCCTCATGGCCCACCCAGCGTTGCACAAAGACGCAGCTACCACAAAGGCATCCTTTCAACAGTTCATCGCCGCGAACGATGAGGTGAAGCATATCTATGCAGACAACTCTGGAGAGCTTCAGAAAGCTTGCCGCCAGCTGGGATGGAGACACGACACGAGTACGCCACATCGTCCGCAGACAAATGGATTGATTGAGCGCGTTGTCAAAATTGTCATTCTCGGTACCAGAGCTGTGTTACATATGTCTGGTCTGGGACACGAATGGTGGAGAGAGGCCATGCAAGCCTTTTGCTGTGGACAGAATTTTGTGCATACATCCACGGGCGTGGCTGCCCTCAGCGAAGAACATGCAGAAAAGACAGCTCATGAAATAAGATTTGGCGAAAGCTTTCCTGGGCACTGCATGCCATTCGGTGCTCGGATCTTTTGGAAATGCCTCAACCCCGAGATTAACAACGAGACTGCAAACTTTAAAGAAAATACTCGGGAAGGGTTATTCATGGGATACCACGTACACTCCGGTGGACGATGGTCAGGAGACTACCTTGTCTTGGACACGGCTACATACGCCAAGGACCCTGATGGTGAACTGTGTCATGTGCACAGAGTCAAAGACATCATCTTTCCTGATGGCAAGTTCACCTACCCCGTGAAAGATGGTACTCTACGACATCATGACCCTGAGGCACACGACGAGGTGAAGGCATCCACCTCTCGACCCTTGGGTGACAAGCCAGTGCCTGATCCTCCACTTTCCTACCCTAAAGAATGGGATGACCCATCTATGATGACAACGGAGGACAACGCTGTTGATATCCAGACATCGGCCTCTGAAGTTGCTGCACCAGCGCCGGAGCCAGACTACTGGGAACAGCGTGGATATTGCGTCATCAGACATATCCGTACTCCAAGAAAGAAGCTATTCATCCCGACGGACGACGTTATGAACATACCTGTACCTGTTGATCAACTCGATGTGACACGAGATTTCAAAACGACTTCTACTTTTGAGGGAGAAAGTAACTTCCGAGACGTTTGGGATGGTGTCAGCGCCAACGACCACAGGGAGTTAAGTGAGCCGTGGACAGGCACGATTCAGTTCTATGAACTTCCAAAAATAACGCCAGACGGCAAGATGGTGGTTCGTGGACGCGAGACACGTGAGCAGACTACCACACGTCCTGATCACGTTCTCCCCGAGCATTGGAAAACACTTTCTCGTGGACAGCAAAAGAAAGAAATCGAGTACGCCAACGACGTTAAACGAGCTCGCGAGATTCGTGATCGCGCTGCACTCAGAGTGTGGACAAGACAGGATAAACAGGTCAACCATTTCCGTACTACTACATCCGGCGGACCCACCTGGAATACTGTGGAACGACGGATTACATGCGACACTGACAATGGCGACGTCATCCGCGACGAAAACGTCAAAGGCGTGACAAACAAAGAAATACTGTATGCCAAATTACCTGGTGGGCCACGTGACGTTACTACGGTACTGTACTACCGTCAACTACCACAACAGCATGATGGAGAAGAACGTGCTTTGGTTTTTGTGGATAATGAGGGAACCGACTTTGGGACTTTGAACCCGCTTATACGCAAGTTCACCCAGTCGGTAGTAATGCCAACCATGCCACGTGAGACCAACTACACGCCGGCACACAGAGATAAAATACCAGATTCGGCATGGTCACGCCCAGCACTAGTTACCAGAAGCCTGAGTAAGAAAGAAGTTGCCGCATAACCACGTGCACAAGAAGCCCTGCGAAAAGAATACGAGAGATTGGAAAATAAACAAACATGGATGTTGGAGACTGTTGCAGAAAAAACTGATATTGAGTCACAAGCTATCCGCAATGGAACAAACGTTCATTTCTTCAATATCTTGGAGCTATCTTCAGTCAAACATGAGGAACTTCCTCCTGATCTACGTAAATTCAAGGGCAGAGTGGTGGTTCAGGGCAATACAGGCAAAGATGAAACTGGTTTGGCCGCCATATTCGCCGACGCCGCTTCCAGTGCTTCGCATATAGAGGCTTCCAAACTTTGCGATGCTACTGCGTTATTGCCGCAATATGCGGGAGAGCAAAGTGACGCACCCGGAGCCTACACGCAGGCATTATTGTACGGCGACGGACGAATTGATCCAGTTGATACTTGGATTACTATACCTAAATGGCGACAACCGACATCATGGGCAAAATGCAAGAACCCAGTGTGCCGATTGCGGTTGGCACTATACGGACACCCTCTCGCAGGTGTCTTTTGGGAACGAAAATGCCGCACATGCTTGGAAAGCGTCGGTTTCGAGCCTATTTCAGGATGGGAATGCGTATGGAGACACAACAAACTGGGACTGATACTTTCAGTATATGTGGACGATTTTAAATTGGCCGGCCCAGCTCATAATCTACAGACTGGCTGGGATTATATTCGCAAAAGCGGTATCGATTTGGATCCACCTACTCCATACTCACAATATTTGGGTTGTGGACAACAAGCATATGATGTACCGCAGGACATCTTCGACAAAAGAATGTCCACAATACGCCCTATGCTACCTGCACATAATGAGAAAACTTACAATACGGCCAAACACGTTCGTGGTATTCGACATGATATGCTTGGTTTTACAGATCAGTGCATTGAGCGATACCTGGAATGCGCCTCCAAGCGCGCCCAGGGAACAGGGTCACGTCGGAAACGATTTGACTCGCCGAGGGCTTCGCGATCCAAATCGCCATCCTCCTCCGGGTCGGTCGCCAGACCTACCAGTGTGCTCAACGCGCGGCCGCGATCATCCAGTCCAGCAAAATCGGTCGACGCGACATCTACCAATACCATGCCCGCCACATACCATGACCTACCCGACGCAGAGACCCCTGGCATCGAGGACACCTCCTTCACTGAGTCCGACTATTCAGACGGGCATCCTCGGCCAGGACGCGGCGAGTGTACTAATGAAGATCCTGTGCTTGGCACGTTGCTGTCGTTTCGATCTTCTACATCCGGTATGTATGTTGGCCAGAGAAATTACCAAATGGAATGCTACATGTGACAAACGTCTACATCGGTTGATATGCTACATCAAAACGACGCGTGCACATTGCTTACATGGATGGATAGGCGATTCGTCAGACAAGTTATCCATCATGCTCTTTACTGACGCCTCGTTCGCTGATTGCATTACATCATCCAAATCCACTACCGGTGTTTTTGCTGCGCTTGTTGGACCCAAGCCATTCTTTCCAGTCGACGCTGTATGTAAGAAACAAACGGTTGTTTCACATTCATCTACTGAATCTGAGATCGTTGCTCTCGATTCCGCACTACGACTGGAAGGGTTACCGCTACTATCATTCTGGGAAGCCGTGGTGGGAGTTGCCAAAACATGCAAAGAGAAGAATGCATGCCTGAGCTGCCATCGACACATCAACCCGGCGATGTGTCCCACATTGGCAGCCAAAAAGAAGCGTAAACCATCGCCTCGCAAGGCACCCCCTACACGGGGATCTTCTCCTAGCCGTAGGCAACTACCGCTAAATACGGATTTACTTACGCCTCCAAAGAGACGTACGATATCCCATGAAGGTACTGTACTACACGTGGATCCAGAGCCAGCTCCAGAGATCAGTGCACCCAAAGTACGTCTTATCGTCCTGGAGGATAACCAGGCCGTTATCAAAATTGTCCAAAAGGGACGTGCACCATCACTTCGTCATCTTCATCGTACTCATCGTATCAATCTGCATTGGATATGCGAAACATGCCAACTTGAACACATCGAGCTTAAATACGTAGGAACAAAAGAGCAGATCGCAGATATGATGACCAAACATTTCGAGACAAAGAAAGCAGACCTTTGGAAGGATCTCTTGGAACACTCGCTTATCTTTCCCGTTACTCCGATACAATGTCCTCCGATACGAGGGCCTCGGAGGCCCGACGGTTTACCTCATGAAGCGGAACCTCCTAAACTGAATGGATGCCCAGACATATGCAAGATATTGCTGACGGAAAAAGAAAGATGGGGCGAGGTAGGATCAGAATGCGGATTTCAGTGTGTTGGGCAAGCTAATCACGAGGGACTATGTGCATGCATGTACCACATTGGCGTACCAGCCGCAGATATTGCGTCGCGCACACCTCGTTCACGCGCACGTTCACCGCACGGTAGACATCCCCGCCATCCTCCCTCACCTCCACGAGATGCAGAGAGAGTTAGGACATTGATTATTCGTTCATACCGCAGCAATTTTACGACTCGAGCTGCAAAGCTTACAAGCATCCTGTTCGCCGCTTGCGAGGCGAATATAAGTGAGATCGGTTCTAATCCCGACCCCCCCATCCACGAGATGGATCAGGCACAGCCGCTCAACCTCGTCGGCTGGCCCATCGGCTACGACAAGGAGTACGGCCCGAACGCCAGGGACGATGACCGCGTGGGCTTCGCGTACCACGCTCAAACTGGAGCCCGTTCGGAAAACCTCCCGGCGATCACGAGCGTGATCGGGCCCGGCCCCCCCCCCCCCCCCCCCCCTTCTCACGTCACGGCGGTCGTCCGGTGGCGACCGCGGGCGTCCTGTGGCGCTCTCAGGCTACTGTGGTGTTTAGAGGCACATTGTTGTGCTCTCAGGGACGTTGTGGTATTTGCGAAGGGAAGCGGTTGCGTGCGTGCCGCGTGGTGCTCTCAGGGACGCAGTTTTGTTCTGTTTCTGAGAGGCAATGGTGCGTCGGTCGTAGCGCGGCGCTCGTAGCTGCCAGCGCTGTGGTGTATACAAGCACTGGGGCTCCTCCTCCTCCTCTCCCTCCTCCTCTTCGTCCGGCATTTCTGATGGCCTCCTCCTCCTCCTCGTTCTCCCCCCTTTCCTCCCTTTCGTCCGTCCTCCTCCTCCTCCTCCTCCTCCTCCCCTCCTCTTACTCTTCGTTTTTGTACAGTATACGCGAGGCGGTGCTTTGGATTCCGAAGCGTGTCAGGTGCCCTGGGTGGGACTTCTTGGGGCCCGGAACGGGACGATTAGAGTTTATTTGTATCGGGTATCGATTCGTTGGGAGGCGGAGGGGTTGGGAGGCGGAGGGGTTGGGAGAGGGAGGGATGGGGATACGGAGGGATTGGGAGAGGGAGGGATTGGGAGAGGGAGGGATTGGGAGCGGAAGGCCTGAGGCCTGGTTGGGCATCCTGGGACCTCCTGGGATATTCAGTCCTGGGACTTCTTGGGGAACCCCTGGGGCTTCTGGGAGCTCTTCTTGGGGCCTCCTGAGATTTCCTTACGGTTCAAGGAAGCGCTCTCCTGGGTCGTTGGAGCCTCCTGGGGTCTCTTGGGGGTTCCTGGGATCTCCTGCAATCTCCTGTGGCCTGCGGTGGACCCTCCGCTGACATATGCCTTTCGGCACACCCATTCCGCTCCCGCCTGGGTCTAGGAGGAGGAGGAGGAGGAGGAGGAGGAGGAGGAGGAGGAGGAGGAGCAGGACGACGACGACGACGAGGAGGACGAGGAGGACGAGGAAGGGGAGCCTGGAACGCAACGATGACAGTTTATTTGTACCCGGTATCGATTCATTGAGTTTCTGACCTCAGGGCGCCCTTGGGCCCTCCGGGGGCTCGGAAAGGAACGATAGAAGTTTATTTGTATCCGGTATCGATTCGTGGATTTTGTGGCCTCCAGGCGCCCTGGGCCCCACCTGGGGCCTCCCTGGGGACTGTAAAGGAAAGATTGTTATTACATGTTATTACTATTATAAGTAGTCGTGGTAGTAGTAGTAGTAGTAGTAGTAGTAGTAGTAGTAGTAGTAGTAGTAGTAGTAGTAGTAGTAGTAGTAGTAGTAGTAGTAGTAGTAGTAGTAGTAGTAGTAGTAGTAGTAGTAGTAGTCAGTAGTAGTAGTAGTAGTAGTAGTAGTAGTAGTAGTAGTAGTAGTAGTAGTAGTAGTAGTAGTAGTAGTAGTAGTAGTAGTAGTAGTAGTAGTAGTAGTAGTAGTAGTAGTAGTAGTTAGTAGTAGTAGTAGTAGTAGTAGTAGTAGTAGTAGTAGTAGTAGTAGTAGTAGTAGTAGTAGTAGTAGTAGTAGTAGTAGTAGTAGTAGTAGTAGTAGTAGTAGTAGTAGTAGTAGTAGTAGTAGTAGTAGTAGTAGTAGTAGTAGTAGCAGTAGTAGTAGTAGTAGTAGTAGTAGTAGTAGTAGTAGTAGTAGTAGTAGTAGTAGTAGTAGTAGTAGTAGTAGTAGTGGTAGTCGTTGTCGTTGTCGTTGTCGTCGTCGTAGTAATAGTAGTACTTGCAATAGTCGTAGTAGTCGTAGTACTCGTAGTCGTAGTCGTAGTCGTAAGAGTAGTAGTGGTGGTGGTGGTGGTAGTGGTAGTAGTAGTAGTAGTAGTAGTAGTAGTAGTAGTAGTGTAGTAGTAGTAGTAGTAGTAGTAGTAGTAGTAGTAGTAGTGGTAGTAGTAGTAATAGTAATAGTAGTATGTTGCGGCACCCCAGGCGCACCCCCGCCGTGACGTGATCGGCGGGGCGTCCCCCCCCCCCCCCCCCCCCCCCCCCATCACGCCCGTGACCGGCCCGAAAAAGCGAACGGGCTCCTGGTCGTCCTCGTGATCCCGAAGATGGTTACATATGCATGCATCGACGGCGTGCTGACCGAAGCGGAGAGTTCGATCTTCGTGTGCCCGACGAATCTTCTATTCGTGAACTTGCCCGCTTCGCGTCCGTCGAGGCTAAGAAATGGGCCAATGCCGAGAGTGGATCCGTCGGCGGCAACGCCAACTACGAGTACAACACGTTCACAGCTACGCCGTGGCTATCATTCATGCGTGCTATGTGTATGATTTCCAGCCTTTTCAATCGTAATCCTTCAGTGCAAGAAAGTGTTCGTGGGCTACATGATCACTTGAACGCGGTGATCCCAGGATCGCACCGCAAATGTCCACCAGAAAACTTTACGACAATGATACTGAAAACGGAGTGGATGATGATTCGCAACGATTGGTCCAAAATTGGCAGTGCAGTACTGGGACAATACACCGAGGACAGCGTTACGAATACACAAAGATACTACAACAATGGCCTGTGTGCACCCTCTGACGTATACCAGAATGGATTGGTAACGCCATGCTATGCTCCTAAAATTGATCGTGCAACGGCTAAGTTGCCTACTCGCCCACCTGGCATTGCCAGGACATCGGATACATCTGGACACATCGGCCATATTGTTGAAGATAATTTGGTCACCAACATGCGAGCATTTTCCGGCCTTAACCAAACAAACAAATTCCGCCGCAAGCTTACTACATGGCGGACTGCGCGCGGAGGCTTTGGAAGTATCGGATCAAACGCCAAGACGGTGGCAACACCATCCGACCATCCGAATGGTTGGGTGGCGATATTGGACGATCCACAAGATACGGAACGTACCTATCGTTGGACACCATACAACGAGGGCAACGACTTCTTCGGCGAAGCTGCTGACCAGATCGGCTCGAATGACCCTGGCCTTACTCCTGGTAATGATGTTGACCCATTTGAGCTGGACCACGCAAAATACAGTGCTTTCTGTGGTGGTCGCTTGGTTGCTACCCTACTTTCAGACAATGGGTGGCACTCCCTCATACAAGAGGAGTTGGGACTACTGTTGCATCACGCATTTGGGCCATCGGGTCACGCGTGCAAATGGACAAACTTGTATACTGACTCAACATGGATCATGCAGCCCAAGAAAGGGGCCAAGAGTGCAAAACACAAGAAGTATCCTACTTTCGGCATCGACGAGCTCAACGCTGCCCAGAAGAGAATCGACCTCGCCAATGCATCAAATACTGCTCTTGTGCCTCTATTTATGCCGTGCCTCAGCCGCGCGGAATACATGGGCGGCGCTACTCTTGAGCATTTGTCGACCATTATCCGCGACGACATCATGATGTGGGCATTCTCCCTTGGCAATTATAGGGAATGGTTCAGACAGAATGACACGCCGATCGGTCAAGATTGCGTTCTCTTGCCTGAAGCTGGTTATGAAGACATACGCTACGGTATGGAGGAACTACGCAAGCAACGTTTCGAGAAAGAAGATAGCCGTACCAACGCTATTCTCAACAATCAGTTTGAGAACACTCTCGAGCAGCGCAATATGATCAGGAAGATCCGCGAAGCCAGAGGCCTCATGTTTCAAAGCGGCAACGCTTCTATCAAGAAGTGGCGCGAGTTGAACGAGACTATCTGGGATTACTGGGCCAACGATTTCCCATCATACGTGAAACAAAGACACTATTGCAGGGGACTTAATGCCATGGTAGTATGGAGCGCGAACGACATCGCATGTGCCAATCATGGAGAAAACACCATCGACATGCGCCGACATCAGAATCGTGCTCCTACTAACGTATACGAGCTCCAAAAGATGGAATGCGAGGGCGGCGTCCCGACGCTCATGCCCGTGCACGTGCTCGTGGACGTGTCGCGTTTTGTCGACGTGATGCAGTATTTCCGCTGCCCCACGGTCATGGGGCCTGGAAAAGCAGCGCAATGGGGCGTACATCCGAATTTTGATCACCACACGAGCGACCTGATCAATATCATGCAGAACCGTGGTATCACTGTTCTTCCATCCGACCATTGGGTGGATACGTACGATAGGATTACCCCGCAGGCATGGCACGCCAAGCAGAATAACCATAACATGGCAATGTTTACAACGCAGTTCTGCGACGCAGTATGCTATCGCAATTTCTGCGCTTTGATACAGTCTCTGCCTTCTCAGCCATATCCATTCAGGCCGCCATTGCTGACTGCTGTCGCGGATGATCAAGCCTACGCGCAGGCCAAAGAAATCATGGCAGCCCTCGATTTCAGAGAAAAGTTGATAAACGAATGGACAAGAGACCTCAGCCTCACAACGTTGATGACACAGACGGCAAACGAGATGGCTCATTGTGCGTGGATGGCGTCATGTGCCGAGGACACATTGCCGGCATCGCTGCCTGCCGAGACAGGCGACACCACTGAGCCTACTCCTGGAATGTCGACACGTACGCCAGCACCTGACCCTGGCGATCCTGACCAAACCCTTCCTGATAATGACCCATGGGTTATCGCATGCAACGACTTATTCCAGTACCTCATGCTGCTGATCAAAGAATACCCTGGGGCTTGGGCATCTTGGCATTCTCTTGAGAAATATGAACTCCTACACCCCAAGATCGTCAAAACTGTTGAAGATGCACATGCAGTTACTTGGGTTGTATTCGAGCAATTCTTACATCAGATCAAAGATTTGGATGGAGATGCTAATGCGACCAAAGCAAGAATCATTGCAGAAGACAACAGATTGTCTTCTCACCGCATCGGCCCAGCTGCCGAGAACGAGAAGAACATCGAGGCATGCAAAACATTCTTCAAGCCGAATGCACTGGATCGAGTTGCTTTGGGTCATGACCCTGATGTTCCTACATCCGTATGGAAGGCAGCTGCTGACACAGCACAGCCAGCCCCACCAGGCCCATTGCCTGATCCACTGCAACCTGGACCGCAATCGATAAAAGTGTCGCAACCATCGACTCCAGAACCCAAAGCAGAACATCAACCAGCAGATCAGCTCCCAAAAGCTGAGGCGGCACCGATCCCTGACGACGGCACCGACCTTGAGGCCATGGAGCTGGAGGCAACTCCTGCCGAGGAGGAGCCTTCTCCACATGAGATGAATATATGGTCATGGCAGGACAGCTGTGAGCGTTCCATGCACGAGGATACCAGCAATATCGGGATCTTCGACAACTCGTGCACTATTCGCGAGTGGAAGCTACAAGCAGGCGTCAAAGATGACCATCCATACATGTGCCCAATGCTGCGGGGCACGCGTGCGACCAATGGATTTGCCTGCGTGGGAGACCATGAATGGTACGATCAGCTATTGCATGATGATAGTGTGATTGCTCATGCGCCTGATATTGCACAGTCTGGTTGTTTCCCAGAGTGGAAATGGATATCATTACCACATTACGACGATGTACGTTATGGTCCCGAGCTAATTGAGGAAGGATGGCTGGGAACAAACAAATACATGAGCAAAGACATTACGACCATGTTACGCCATGAGATTCATTACAAAAAGTTTTGGATCAACCAATTTCATGACAGACGTATCAATATCTGGGAGAAAACAACAAATAATGAATGGAATATTCCAAGCAATTGGAAATCCTTTAAAGAGATGGTCGAATGGAAATTCAGAGATCGCAGAGACAAACACAATGGACCATCCATGGAAGCGGCAGTGGCACACTTCAAGACAGATGGTGAACATGATGGATATACCGATTGGAACGACTACTATCCGATATTCATTATTCGTGCGTTCCAGAAGCATATTGATTCGCAGAAAAACAGAATCGAGATATATGCCAAGCCGATCCATGAGGGAGGTGACCCCAGTTCTTTTGACTGGAACAGCGTCATCGCTATTCGGTGCGTTGGTGGTCACAGTTGTGTCAATCCATCTTCCAAGCCATGGAATATGGGATGGGGGAGCCTACAGTGGACAGATGTTAAATATCTCCATCACGGCACAACATCCCGCGCTTGGAAGAACATATTGAAGACAGGGATCATTCCTGGATGCGTTGATCCAACTTCTCAGAGAGACAAATATCATAAACTGTCACAGCGATCTGAGGCATTCTTTAGTTCTAGCACATATTTGAACAATGTTCAAAAGAATCCACACACTTCAGTGGAGTCATACAAGTTCAATAACTACAAGACCGATGTCGAGCTGGTGATCAACATGGAAATCGCCACAAAAGCAGGTTGCAGATTTTGGTTGGGTGCTCAGGGCGCTATCATGACAGAGGACGTGGTACCCGCTGCGGCAATTATTGCAGTTCGCCGCCTCAAACCACACCACATGCATGGCCAGCAGTTATGGCCAGATGGCGACCCATGGGGCTACCCGCCATTGGCAGCAAGAGAGCCATTGAGCAAGAACGAGATTTGCGCCTGCCTTCCTGGAGAGCTCATCGACGACCCTCCTGGATTGGCACCTATCGACCCCGACCACAACATGGAGCCTCCAAGGACGACGTCAGCGTCAGCACCTTCGGCCAAGCTGGGGGAAACCCCTGCTGGCCGTACATCTGCAGAAGACGCCTTGGATGAACAAATAGTCCGCGCTATGATTCGGGAGACCAATCACAAAGCAGATGATAAAGAATGGTTAATTGCATTGTCATACTGTCGCGAAGCTCTTCGACCGATCACATCGAAGATCATGCAAAAAGATTGGGGCCGTCGCCCTGCATTTGATGATGTTCGAATGGGGGACTTCATTGTCGTCAAGAATTGGGGTTCTACCAAATGCTTTCATTGCGACAACCACTGGCCCAAGGGCAATCACAATACCAAGATTGCCTTGACCAAGGGACACATATATGGTCCAATCATCCATTTCGGCATCTTCGACAAGTTCTTTGCGGTACAAGTACCTATTCTCAACTACGGTTTACGATGGGTAAACGTATGGTATAATGACAAAAGCATGCCCCTCAAGGGCGTTGCCTTTGCATTACCGATTCGTATCGAAGAAAACGCCATTGACCCAACGTACATGGAGACCGTCCTGAAAGGTCCGACATCATGCAGCGAAAAGATACTCCAGCACAAGACGGACGGCAGTTTACCATACCTTGGCATGCCGAGCATTCATAGACCACGTATTCCGCGTACACCGCCAAGCAGGCCCGCTCTTCGGACACCCGATCCAGACGAGCTGGTGGCCACACCTGCCGAGGACAACGCTCATACGGGCGACAATCCTCGACAGACTGCAGCATCATCGCGTGATCCTTCGATCACCGTAATCGTGGACATATCGAACATAACGCTCACTGCTGATGAGAAAGCTGCGAACGACAACATGAGCAGATCTCTCGGCAGACATCCAAGCAGATGAGCAGATTGAGGCAAGCATCCTCGACAACATCATTGACCCGCCATCGGACTTCCTTAACCATCCAGATTACGACCCCGACGAGGATTCAAGATGGATTAAACAGTCTGATGACTGCCGTGTGTATTGTTGGACATCGGAGCTGCTGGTGGATTCGCCTATGATCAAGATGAAACAGATCATCGAGATACACAGTGGCGCAGGCAGAATTGTAATGGACAAGACTCAGTCACATTTACAATTGAGATTCGATTTGGATCGAAAGCATGGAATGCGGAGTCATACCAATTGAACTACAATCATACCCACAAGTGGGCACGTGACTTACCAAATTGCAGTGCAGATCATTTCTTCAAAAAGTTGGTACACTACCTCGACCCAGAGACTATCGAGGAGTCGACCACAGGCATCGTTCAATGGATCTCCAAAGTATACCAGAACATCTTGAAATATAGTATTGCGGAGCTTCCAGATTTCGCCAAAGAAGCCATCCATGAGAACCATCCGGCACTTCAGGCATTGCGTGACCTATTCAAAATTTGTACTGAGACATACGGTAATCCAGACTTTCCTGTATGGGAAGAGCTGGTGGAAACACCTGCTGCGCCTCGTGAGCAAGGCGCTGAGCAGGATATTCCCCAGGATCCAGGCAGCGTTGCGTCTGCAGCTCCCGATCAGGAAACTATGGTACGTATCATAGCCGAGCAGACGGGACTCAAGCGCGAGGAGGGCGACAACGAGGCTACCTTGCAGGAGAAAGCCCGCCGTCTTCGTGAGGAGAACGCATGCCATGGCGGTACCGAGGATACGGACAACACCAAGATAGAGTACAAAGGACTGCCAGGGGAAAGATTGTCTAGGGTCGAGATCGAGGGTTTAAGTAGATCGATCGCTTCCCGACCGAACACCGAGACCAATCGTGAGGCGATCAATCAGATCGGTCAGAGCCTCGCTCGCGGTCAGGACACCCGCCGGGGATCCCGCGATCACCTCACTTCGGAAGGGGCCCCCGAGACGATCTTGCATCCCATACCGCTCTGTCAGAATTGCGGTCGAGATCTGTCCCTCGGGATTGTCACAGGTGACGGCGCACTTTGTGATATCTGTTGGCAGTATACCGTGGCCGTAGGCGCCACGGGTAAGAGCACCGCCACACAGAGCGATCTCGCGTACCTCCAGAAACTGACGAACTGGATCAAGACGACACTCTCGGAGGACCACATCGCGAGATACATGAAGGACGGTGCGCACGTCATTATGACGGGTGCGCGATCGCACGCAGGCAACGAGAAAGATCAGTTGCGGAGATTGGCCAATGTGTCCAAAAAGAGGCATCAGAAGTGGGTCGAAGCAGGTAGCCCTCCTGCACATGAGTGCAGACTGATGGGCGAAGCCGATGACGACCGACCTCTGTATTACCCATTCGCCAATGCCGTACAACGCTTGCCCAACGACCTCAAGTTCCACCGCCAAATGACAGGTGCCCGCGTGAACGTCGGCAAGAAGCCCTGGACAGTGGAGGGCATGCGCGATGCGTGGGACATCCTCGACGTCGGCATTAGGACAGGACAGGCTGGTCGGAGGAAATGGTGGCTGAACGAGGGGCGCATCGACAGGCAGACGCGGCAGGCCCGCGGACTGGTCACGGTTTCTCTCCCTAGAAGGGACGGAACCCGTGAACAGTTCACTCAGCGTAAGCTTGCCGCGATTGCCAGTGAGTTGTTAGGCTCCCTCGATCCGGCACATACCGACCAGAGGGGGGTTGATGCAGGGATGAGAACCGATCCCGATACACAATCCCACCAGTCCGATGATGCCATGGAGCCGCCGCGCCATCCGCGGCCGCCGCCGCGCCCTGCTCCTGGCGATGCTGCTGCGTCCAGCGCCTCAGGCGCGACGGACTACACGCCCGCGGGGCCGCGTGCCAAGAGAGCGCGTACATCAGATTACGCCGCGTACTGGCGTGATGACCTTGAGGACAGCTACTGGGGCCTCGGGTACTGGAGTTACTACATCAACTGTTGGATCTACATCGCGATCAACAACGATGAGTACGTTTACATCCAGGACATCACGTACACCGATTGGTTTCGCAACTGGATCCCGAGAACGGCTTGGGAGACATTCGCGACGAGCTACGTGACGTACAACGGCCAGAGGATGTGGGACCGCAGGTTCTACAAGAACGGCAACGTGTAGTGAGTCGGCCGCAAGGTCCACCGCTCAAAGGCATGAACTTCGATAACCAAAGTTCGCCTTGATTAGGCCACTTCATATATATTTTAGGCCACTTCATTATATAACAAAAGTGGCCACACGCAAATACCTTTTGCGATCACCGAGGCAGCCTCCTAAGGAGCGACGCCAGCGGGAGTCGCCAAACATAATTTATACACATGATTTTTCGTGTTCATCAACGCGACATTTTGTCTGGCCAGACATTCGCTTTTACACAATGATGTGTTTCATTTCAAGATCGTGTTCGTCAACGCGATCTTAGCATGCATATTTTAACAGTTTAAACCTGATTGCGTCGAGAATAATCTGCTAGCTGGTGGCAACACCTGCCTCGCAAAAGCGAGGCAGTTTGCATGTTGCTTTAACGCTCAGATCTTCTTTCTCCGCCCACCCTTGTCTCATTCTTCTCCGCCCTCGAGTGCCGAAGCGTTTTGGGGGGCGCACCGAGGGGGCGCCAAAGCGTGCTTGGAGAAGAAAGGGGGACTTAGGGTGTTCCTTCTAACTTCACTTTGCAGCTGTGGCTTCGCTGATTTTAAGCCCAGCTGCCTCCTGACTTAAAGGACTAAAGGAGTTTAGAGGTTACGGATTCCCTTCCTCTGTTCCCGAGTCCTGCCTTCACGGGCGGGATTCGGGGCGGGGGGCGTGAATGGAACCCGTGTAATACCCTCATATATACTCCTTATCCTTACCTCTCCTGCGCCTGGCCGTTTGGGCTCAGGTACTGAGATAGATCGATCAGACCTTGGTCGTGCGGGAGGGAAAGATATCCATCTATCCTTCCTTCTCTCTACCAACGGATCAGGGGTTCTGTGCCCTTGTACTTCAACCCCATACGCACCTCCCTCCTCCCCCCTCCTCCCTCCTCCTCCCTCCTCCTCCCTCCTCCTCCCTCCCTCCCTCCCTCCCTCCTTTCTCCTCCTCCTCCTCCTCCTCCTCCTCCTCTTTCTCCTCCTCCTCCTCCTTCTCCTCCTCCTCCTCCTCCATCTCTTCCTCCTGCTCCCCGCGCGCGTTTCCGCGACTGCGCGCGGAGAATGGACAGAACATGGGAGTTAGGAGCGCCAGCCCGCCTCCTTCGCCCGCTTTTCCCCCCTCCTTCCCCGCTCCGTCCCCCCCAGACTTCTCCTGGGTCACCGTTGCGGCTGACCAGATCCTCGGAGTACACGCGTGCCTGGTACCTCGCTGCTGTCAACATAGGTGCCATCCGCATATTTCAACATGGTATCGACAGCCCCGAAGCGAACGTGCATTCCTGGGACTAACGTTCATCTACTTAGTGCGTCTACTCCAGAGGTCGGGTGACGCGCCCGCCCCCTCCCGGCGTGCCACAAGGGCTCGTTCGCGCTGGTAATATTGTTGGGGCACAAATTTCGGTATAACATAAACTTCTCCGCCGTCGGGGACGCCTGCCCCAGGGCGGCTGGAAAGTTTATACCCCTGCAGTGGCACGTCGGTGTAACAACTTTCTAGCCTCCATGGGGCAGGCGACCCTGACGGCAGAACAGTTGATTCAATGCCGCTCTTCGCCCACTCGACAAAAGTTCAGGAGGGGAAAAAACACACAGACACAATTAATCGTCGATCCCCAGCACAGTGTGGGAAACAATGGGAAGGCGGGGTGTGGGGGGGGACGACGGACATGCAGAGCAGATGGAACCTATATGGGGACTCGTGGGATTTGTGTGTCTTTCGTTGTGCGTCCCTGGGCCCCTTTCAAAAGTGTGCCGACCTCGCCGCCCTATCCTTCTCCTCTTTCTCCGCCTCCTCCTTCGCCTCCTCCTCCTCTTCCTCCTCCTCCTCCTCCTCCTCATCCTCCTCCTC
>CAUYUJ010020070.1:5000-72500 GCA_963575745.1 Prorocentrum cordatum | reverse complement strand
CCCCATCGTTTCGTTGCATCACGAGTTCTCGAAGATCATGCAGGTGGCCCTGTCTTACGATCGGGCCGACGGGTCGAATCTGGCAGCGATGGAGCTCGTTGCCCGATAGCCCCAGCTCCGCGAGAAAGGGTACACGGACAAGCTGGGGTGTTCTCGTTCCCCCGACAGCGGAGGCCACGAGCAGTTCTTCTTCGTGGGAATGCGGTCCGCCCGTGGGTTCATGGTATGGCCTGCCCTGTCGGAGTGGATCTCCGCGCAGCTTGCCGCCGATTCAGCCATCGCGAAGGAGCGCCGCGAGGCGCGTGAGGGGCGGGGGCTGCTCCGCCCGCCCGCAGGTGGCCGAGGCGGTGGACAGGGCAGCGGCGCGGGCAAGGCTGGCAAGTCTTAGCCTGCGCTCTTCATCGTGCTTGCGGCGGCTGCCGGGACTTTGTTCATCCTGGAGGGCTCCCCTCTGGCCTCTCGCTCCTGACGTCGTGGTCCATGCGCCGTGGCTGCCAGTCGTCAGCGAAACGTTCTCCCTCTTCCACTTCGTCCTCGTGACCGCCCCCGCGATGCTGGCGGTCGCGCTGGTGCTCTGGCTCGGGTTGACTGGGCCAACGACGGTGCCCGGGCGCTCAACTGGCTTGGCGGGGGCGGGGCGCCGCCGATCCGGAAGCGCCCCGCAGTTTTGCGGCAACGGTCGCTCGACCACGTCGCTGCGCAGCACGTCAAGTTCGGCGGCCCGCCCTCTGCCATCTTTCGCTCGAGCTCGCTCTCCGACATCTCTGCTCCAGTTGCCCGCTCTACTCTGCGGGGCGCGGCAACGTGGTCTCCTAAAGCAAGGGCCTCGCGTCCTGGCCTTCAGGCGGCTCGGCGCCGGTGGCGCTTCGTGACGCACTTCTGAGGCTGACCGTTTGTGGCTGCAGGATTGGGGGGCCCACGCGCTGCGCCCGCCTGGGGAAGCAGCGGCCCCTAGACGAGATCTCGGATTCACTCAACCCTACATTGATCCTAAACTACGACGCCCTGCCACCTGCGGGGATTTCATCGGCGAGCTCCTGGGCAGGGGCATGCTGCGCCTCTCTCCTGCTCGCGGTCGCCGCGGGCTCCTTCGGGTCTTCGTGGTCGCGAAGAAGTCGGGCCAGCTGCGGCTCATCTTCGACACCCGGGTCTGCGACGCGCGATTCAAGCCGCCGCCCTGCGCCGACTTGCCCGCTGGCAGCGTTTTCGCTCGCATGGGGACGCGGGCAGCGGCGACATGTGGTTCAGCAGTGGGGACATCTCCAACGCCTTCTACGCCGCGCAGGTGCCCGAGGACCTCTGCGAGTACTTCTCGCTGCCGCCGGTGCTCGCTGGGCTGGCTGGTGTTACTGAGTTGGACGGTAGCGCGATGCGCGAATCGACTGGTTGCTCCCCGAGCTCGCGATCTTGCCGATGGGCTGGTCCTGGGCCCTGCACTTTTGCCGGTGCGTCTCCGAGGCCGCGCTCGCCCGGGCCCGCGTTGGCCCCGCGCGGCAGGTCCGCGACCGCAGCCGTGGCGTGGTGTCCGCGCCCAAGCTGCCTGCCGCCGGCGCCGCGCGCGTGGGCAACTACCTCGTTGCTGGCCCGCGGCGCGCCAAGGTTCAGGCCGTGGGCCGCGAGGTCGAGCGGGAACTCCCCCCCCATCGGCTTTGTCGTCCACGAGCAGGTGGGGGCCACCAGGTCTACCAGCTTCGCGGGCCTCGAGCTTGCTTGATGGACATCGCCACTCCGCGCGGGTCTCTGCGCGGCGAGCCCGGCGCCTTCGCTGCGCCATCGAGGAGCTCCTCCGACGCCCGAAGATGCGCGGGCCCATTCTGGAGATCGTCGTCGGCCACTGCGCCTGGGTCATGCTGCTCAAGAGATGCTTGCTGCAATCTCTGATTCGGTCTACGCCTTCATCCTGACGGCGAAGGGCGAGGCGATGCCGCGCTGGCCCTCGGTGCGTCGCGAGCTCTGGCAAGTCCGCTCTCTACTGCCGCTCTTCGACGTCTTCGCTGGCGCGGACTTGCGCGGCGAGATTACCGCCAGCGACGCCTCGGGCCGGGGCTGCGGGGTCTGCCGCCGGCGCTGCGACCGCGAGGCTGTGGCCGAGCTTGGCCGCGCTGCCCTGCGAGGTGGCGATGTCTTTTCGAGGGGTCGGCGCGCGCCCGTGACCATGCGCTTGGCCCCGGCTTTCCTGGCGCAGTACTTCGCGATCCTGGCTGTCTGCCGACGGACGAGGCCAAGAACTGGGACAAGTCCTTCGGCGAGGTCGACCCGGACCTGCTGGCCGAAGACGGCCGGGCCATCGCCCACTCGTTCTCGTGGAGGGACTCCTGCGACATCCACCGCGCAGAGGGGCTCGCCGTCGCGTCCGCGCTGCGCCGCCAGCCCAGGGCCGCGGGCGCCTTCGGGAAGTGGATCGCGTGCCTGGTCGACAACGTGTCGCTCGCCCTCGCCATCGGCAGGGGCCGCGGGTCCTCGCCGCGGCAGAGCAGCGTCCTGCGAGAGATCTGCCCTACTCCTCCGCCTGCAGACTGCGCGTCGTTGCGAGGTGGGCCCCCGGCGAGCTCCACCCCGCGGGCGCGCCCTCGCGCGGCCTCAGCTACATCGAGGGCATCGACGCCGAGGTGGCCATGGCTCTTGGTGACCATCTCCGTGATCTTCGAGACTCCCGCGGGGGCGCGGGGCCGATCCGCCCTGCCCCTTCTGCCCGCGGGGCCGGCCCATCAGCTCCAGCCCGCCCCCCTGGATGCCGGCGCTGGGATCCTTGCGGCCGCTGTTCCGCAGGAAGCAGCCGCCCGCCGGCGCAAGGTCTCGAATGGGGGGCCTCCTGATGGGGATCACCTACCTCAGCCGCGGTCTATCAGCAAGGCCACGCTGAGGGACTACCAGAGGACGGCGGGTGCCCTCATCGGGTGGCGCTCGCAGCTCCACCTGGGCTGGGGCCGCTGGGGCCAACGGGGCGGCGTCGTGGTGGCCTACTTCGACTGCTTGTGCCTCGGCGGCCGCAGCGGCGACGCTTTGCTTCTACTGGCTGCCCAGAAGTTCTTCCTGCCGCCGCTCCGCGGCCGGGGCGACCGGGCGCTCTGCCGGGCCTCCCGCAGCCTGGCGGGGCGGGGGAAGTGCGCCCCCCACGGTGCGCGCGCGTGCCGCTGCCGCGGCTGCCGGCGGCAGCGCCGGCTGGCGCGACGCTGCGCCGCGGCCAGGTCAAGCAGGCCATCGCCATGATCCGGAGCTTCACGTGCTGACCCCGGCCGTCGGAGTGCGACCAGCTGACAGCCGTGCAGGTCGCCCCCCCCCGTCGTGGCGGACGCCGAGGGCGCGGGGCTCGCCGCGCTGCTGCTGTCTCCTGGCGAGCTGGGGCGGCCAGGGAAGAGGGGCCCCTGGGACTTCGCCGTGGTGATCGACCCCCTCGTCTTCCTGGTTCCCGCGCTCCTCGGCCTGGGGCGCCCGGCGCCGTCGGGGTCGTCGCGGATCCTGTCTTTCCCTCCAGGCTCGCTCGGCACGAGCATGAAGGAGGCTGCCGGCGCGCTGGGGTCGAACGACTTCCCAGTCCCAGCCTGCGGGCTGCGCCGCGGGGGAGCTTCGGGCGGCCCCTTGGCCAAGAGTCAAGCCGCCCTCGACGCCCAGCTGCGCGGCGGCTGGGCCTCAGACAAGAACTTCAGGCAGTGCGCCAGGCACGTTCGCATCATCACCGAGCTGCGGCTCGTCGGCCAGCGCGCGCTCTCCTTCGGCCAGCTGAGGAACGCAGCGATGCCGCTGATCCTCTTGCTGGTGGCGCCGCTGCCCGAGCTCTGCCTGACCTCGCGCGGGCGGTAGAGCTCGCTGGTCCATGTCAGGGGGGCTCTTCGACGAAATCGATCCGTCGTCACCTCCTCGACGAGCTTCACAGAAGCTTCAGACGTCACAAGGGCCCCCCTCGGACCGCTGTCCTGGAGTTGTTCGCCTGTCCTGTCAGCAGCGCTGCGCCGCCGCGGGCTCGCCGCGTGGCCGATGTATTTCGCTTCTAAGCGGTGGTTAAATCTCGACAGTCCTGTTGTCCGCCAGGTTGTGCGAGGGTGGGTGCGAGGCGGGGTCGCCTCGGCTGTCAGGATCGTTTTGCCGCGTTCATCTTGGAACCAGGCGAGACACGGGCCGCCTGGGCCTTCTTGGTGTATTATCCGCTCGTAAGACCACGTCGGGGTGCTGCGAACCTTGCAGCCAGGCCGCAGGCGGCCGTCGACCTCGTGAACCAGCAACTCCGATTCGCCTTGGGCCTGATCTCACTGTGTCGCGCTCTCGGGATTCCCGTCTACCTCGAGAACCCAGGAGGCCCATGGGTCTGGAGTGCGCCTGCGATGAAGGCCCTGCTGGGGGCCAGCGTCGCCGTGTCGTGCGACGTCGGCATGTGTTCGTTCGGGGCCCGCTGGAGGAAGTTCACGCGTGTGGCCTGCTGGGCCCGTCACCACCCTGACGTTTTCGTGAGGCCGCGGTGCAGTTGTAGGAAAAAATGGCCTCAGTTTTTTTTCTGGTAAGCCCCACGTAACCCTCTCTGGCCTTGACCCAGTTTCGGGGATCTTGTGGGCCCGCCTTGCCGAACCTTATCCTGTCAAGTTTTGTATTTTTTTTTCGATTTAAGTGCAAGGCAAACAGGATTCCAATGCTTCAAGCATTTGGTTTCCTTTGCCTGTCCTGTCTTAGATAAGTACTCTCGTTCATGTTCTGCGTGCTCCTATTTAAGTTTATGTGCATTCGGCGCCGTCTTGCCGTCGCCACTTCTCCTCTCGGGCTCGGGTCTTCTCCTCGGTGTTGTGCGGGTGCGTTGTATCCTCCTCCTCTTCTCTCTCTGCCGTGTGTCTCGTTCGCTCGCTGCTGCGCCTTCTGTTGAATCGCCCGGGACGCCCGCCACTCAGAAATGTTTATGGTGGCTTGGGGTGTAGCAGGAGAAGGCCGCGTATGCACATCTCATCTCAGGTGGAAGCGCAAACCGTCGTGGTCACGCATCTCGCCGCGACCGCGTCGGCTCAAGGCTTTTGCTGGCCCGCCCTCCTCTCCCTCTTCTCTTTCTCTCCTCCTCGGTGTTGTGTGGGTGCGTTGGGTCCTCCTCCTCTTCTCTCTCTGCCATGTGTCTCGTTCGCTCGCTGCTGCGCCTTCGGTTGAATCGCCTGGGACGCCCGCCACACAGAAATGTTTAGGGTGGCCTGGGGTGTAGCAGGAGATGATGATGATGCTGATGGTGATGCTGATGATGATAATGATGAGGAGGATGAGGATGATGATGATGGTGGTGTTCATGCGGACGATGTTATTCATGATGATGATGATGAAGATGCTGATGCTGATGCTGCTGATGATGATGATGGTGATGATGAGGATGATGATGAGGATGCCGCTGCTGATAATTCTGATGATGCTGATGATGAGGATGATGCTGTTCACGCTGCGGGTGATGATGACTGTTGTTGATGCTGCTGATGGTGATGATGGTGCCGCTGTTGATGATGATGCCGACGACGAGGACGAGGATGACGAAGATGCTGATGCTGGTGATGATGCTGGTGCTGATGATGCTGTTGATGCTGCTGATGATGACGGTGATGCTGATGCTGACGATAACGATGATGATGATGATGATGATGATGATGATGATGATGATGATGATGATGATGATGATGATGATGATGATGGTGATGGTGATGATGATGATGATGATGATGATGATGCTGATGATGATGGTGATGATGATGAGTGTGATTTTGATGCTGATATTAATGATGATGCTGATGCTTATGATGATGGTGATGATGATGAGTAGGAGGAGGAGGATGATGATTCTGCTGCTGCTGATGATGATGATGGTGATGGTGATACTGATTATGATGATGATGCTGGCGATGATGATGAGGATCAGGATGAGGTTGATAATGACGGCGATGGCGATGGTGCTGCTGATGATGATCATGATGCTGCTGGTGATGATGACGATGATCATGGTGATGGTGATGGTGATGATGGTGCTGGCGGTGATGCTGATGACGATGGTGAGGACGATGACGATGATGAGCATGAGGATACTGATGATGATGCTGATGGTGATGATGATCATGAGGATGAGAATGAGGATGCAGATCCTCGTGCTGACGTTGATGTCGCTGTTGTTGAGGATGATAGTGATGCGGCTTCTGATGATGCTTATGCTGGTGGCGATGATGCTGCTGATGATGACGCTGATGATGATGGTGATGGTGATGATGACAATGCTGGTCATGATGGTGCGGATGATGGTGGTGAAGATGCTGATGATTAGTGCGACGCTGATGCTGAGGATGATGGTGCTGATGGTGACGATGTTGATGATGATGATGACGATGCCGATGATGTTGATGCTGATGATGATGAGGTTGAGGGTGAGGGTGATGATGAGGATACTTATGCTGATGCTGAAGCTTCTGCTGTTGATGCTGATGATAATGATGTCGCTGTTTTTGATGCTGCTGATGTTGATGCTGATGCCGCCGTTGTTGATGATGATGCTTACGTCGTTGACGAGGATGATGACGATGATGATGATGGTGCCGATGACGATGATGATGATCATGCTGATGCTGCTGATGATGATGATGATGATGCTGAATATGATATTGATGATGCTGATGATGGTGATGATGACGCTGAGGATGATGATGATGCTGCTGATGATGATGCTACGCTGATGGTGATGGTAAAACGGATGAGGCATATTACGAATTTGGTGCTGCTGTCGTTTATGCTGATGATGATGCTGATGCTGTTGTTGCTGCTGCTGAGGATGCTGATGATGATGATGCTGACCCTGATGCTGATGCTTGTGATGATGATGGTGATGCTGATGATGCTGTTGATGAGGATGCTGATGATTATGATGCTGATGCTGCTGATGATGATGATGATGCTGGTGATAATGATGCTGATGCTGATGCTCATGCTGATGGTGTTGGTGGTGATGATGCTGCTGCTGCTGATGATGATGATGATGATGATGATGATGGCGACGCTGACGACGTTGACGATTAGGAGGAGGATGCTGGTGGTGGTGATGATTGTGTGGAGGATGAGGAGAAGGAGAAGGAGGAGGAGGATGAGGATGGCTCCTGCTGCTGCTGCTGCAGCTCCTCCTTGCTTCTCCTCCGCATCCTCATTCTCATCCGCAGCCTCCTGTCCAATGTACGCAGCTTGCCCTCTTTCTTGGTTGCGCATCACGTTTTGGGGATCCCGGTGTCCGCCAGGGCACCCATCGGCGGACATGGATAAACTTAGCGGTAAGTCGGGCCTGCCCCTCTACAGGAGGAATCTGCAAATTCGATATTTCTGCAATGTTTTTGCATGTTGGGCTATTTTTGTTATTCATCTTCCAAGCTCCGCCTGTAGAAGGACATGCCCGACCTAGACGTCGCGCAATGGAGCGGGGTGGGTGGGAAGGGCAGGATGTCAGATAATGGCGGGCGCGCGCCCAACTTGCCTCCTTCTCCCCCTCGCCCGTTCACCGTTCCCCCTCCGTGTGAAAGGGCAGGGACGGGGCCGGGAGGATGAGCAGGGACATATTCTAGCAGGGGGCAAGGTGTTCAAGCAGTGGCGAAGCGTCCAGGCATGCCTACAGGCCTACCAAGCAATGTTCTAAGAACCTTTTGTGGTTTCCACGAAGTGTTCTTAGAACGTTTTTGGCTGGGACTGCCTTGTTTTAACAAATCGGTTTTTGTTCTAAGAATGTTGTTTTTGTTCTTCACACATTTTTGGTTTCAAAGAACGATTCGTGTTAGGCCTATAGCGATGCGGGGACGGTCGGTCCCTGCTCAGGGTGCGGGATGCACGATGCAGGAGAGGGGATGATGAGGACGAATCTGTCCCGTAAGGCCTGGAGGCATCCGCTGTCGCGTCCGCCTTTCACCCGACGGTTGACCAGGCTGCCGGAGATGCCGCTTGGCGGCAGCTCAACGAGGCGCTGTCTTTGGGGTCGCAGAATGGAAGAGGGGGAAGAGGAGGAAGAAGAGGAGGAGGATAATGACGAGTGTAAACCGAAGATGCGTAAACGATGTTGCAATCAACCCTGCCACCCAGCTCGCTCGTCATAGGTCCCTACAGGATTTTTGCACTGCGGGATGTGCCCCGTTAGAAGAGAACCGTCTGAGAATTATCAATCGTGCCAAAACACCACTCGTTAGACTTCAACGCTGTGGATCAACTTTCTTGTTGTGTCCTGGCGATCATGAGTCGTGTCAGAACACCGTTCCTCGAACTTCATCGCCGCGAACCAACGTGATTCATGCGCCCTGTCGATTTTAGTTCGTGCCAGAGCGCTGTTCCTGGGACGTCAACCATACGAAATAATCCTTGGAACCGATGTAGACGTTTGAGACGAATGTGCGCGGCGTTGGGGCGAGAGCCACGTTTTGACAAGGAATTGCCCTCCATCCTTGAAGCTGCTGCAAGCTGTCACGGACGAATATGGGCGCTATGGCGAGCCGCATTTTGAACGTCGCCCGCCCTCCATCCGTGAAAACCTTGCAAACTTTTCAGACGAACGTGTGCGGCGCAGAGGCGAGATCCACATGCTGAGAAGGGCTTGTCCTTCACCCGTGAAGCTTCTGCAGATGGTAAGCTTCAGGCCCAGAAGTTGTGAGAAGTCCCATGCGGACTGTCTGGCCCGCCCTACGACACGTCCTGGGGTGCGACAGGGAGGAGCGATTCATACGGGAAGGGATGGAGGAGGAGGAGGAGGAGGAGGAGGAGGAGGAGGAGGAGGAGGAGGAGGAGTGGAGGAGGAGGAGGAGGACGACGAGGACGATTAGGACGAAGAGGAGGAGGATGAGGGATGAATATGAGGATGACTATACTGATTAGGGTAATGCTGTTTTCGTTGATGATGAGGTGGATGCGGACGATGCGGATGATGAGGATGAGGATGGGGCGGCTGATGATGCTACTGTCAATGCTACTGCTGCTGATTATGCTGATGATGATGACGATGATGAAGATGAGGAGGAGAAGGCGGATGATGATACTGATTGTGATGATGCTACTGCTGCTGATGATGCTGATACTGATGCTGATCATGATGAGGATGGCGATGATGACAGTGATAAAGCTGGTGATGATGGCGACGATGATGATGCTGATGATGATTATGATTAGGATGATGACGATGTTGATGGATGATGCTGATGATGCTTATGATGACGACGATGATGATGATGCTGCTGATGATGATGACGATGATGATGATGATGATGATGATGATGATGATGATGATGATGATAGAGACGAGACGGAGGTGGAGGAGGAGGAGGAAGAAGACGAGGATGACTCCATGGATGGACGGGTGGATGCCGTGAGGTTGGGATAAGGGGGAGACGGAGGATGGTGATGAGGAGGATGCAGGAAGGAGGAGGAGGAGGACGAGGAGGGGGAGGAGGAGGAGGAGCAGCACGAGCAGCACGAGCAGCACGAGCAGCAAGAGCAAATGGGGCAGGCGCTGTCCGTGGGGGCGAGCTCCGGCGTGCAGGTCGACTTCGGCAGCCGCGTGGGGAGGGTGCGGTACTCCGGCCGGCACGCTTCCGGCCGCCCGCCTCGAGCCTCTGGCGACCTGCGAGGAACTCGAGCCGCAGGGGCGAGGTTCAGTCTTTGAGCACGTGTGTGTGATATGTGTACAGATGTATATCCTCGAGGCACTCTGTGACTGCTGTCTTCACGCAGCACTGCTGCCTCCGAGGGGTCCGGCCCGATCATATATATATATAGATGTTGATATATACATATACATAACATATGCATTACATATATATATATATAAACATATATGTACATACGCATGTATACAGGCATCTAACTATACATGTACACATGCATACACATATGGTTATACACATGTACATGTGTTTATACATACATATATATGCATGTATGTACATGTATATGTATATGTATATGTATATGTATATGTATATGTATATACATTTGCATTTGCATTTGCATATGTATATGTATATGTATATGCATATGTATATGTATATGTATATGTATATATATATATATATATGTATACATGTGTATATGCATATGTATTTGTATATGCATATATATATGTGTATATGTATACGTATATGTATATGTATATATGTATGTATGTGTACATGAATAAATATACGGGTATGTATATGTATAGGTATATGTATATGTATATGTATATGTATATGTATATGTATATGTATATGTATATGTATATGTATATGTGTATATATATATATCTATATCGGAGGTCGGGGGTTGAGATCGAAGTGCAGCGGAGACCCCGCACCCGGAAATCTGGTTCAGTGTCGTGCTCGTGTCGTTCGGGCGGACGAGGTGAAGCTTCGTGGGCGGGCCAGCGGAATGAACTCGCCGTTGCTAGGTCGAAGCCGGGCCAAACTCACCCGCCTCGAACTTATCCCTATCCCTAAGATTGACACGCCAAAAGGCGATGACAATCTTAGGGATGCGCCCTGAAAAACTAAGGGAGTCCCTAAGATTGGCATTGTGATGAGGCGATGCCCAGCTTAGGGATAGGGATATGTTCCAGGCTGGTAACAAACGTTGTGCCCTCCCCGTTGGCCGGCGATGGCTGGGTGGTGTCCTGCCGGTTGGCTGGCGGTGGCTTGGGGCTGTCCCGATGGTGTCCACAAGGCGCCCAGATGGTATCCACATGGTGCCCCGATGGTGTCCACATGGTGTCCCGATGGTGTCCCGATGGCGCCCCGATGGTGCTCCTGTGTCCCGATGGTGTTCCGATGGTGTTCACCTGGCGTCCCGATTGTGTTCTGATGGTGTCCCGATGGCGTCTCGATGATGTTCCGCTGGTGTCCCGATAGTGTCCCGATGGTGATCCGATTGTGTCCCGATGGTGTCCCAAAGGTGTTCCGATGGTGTCCCGGTGGTGCCCCGATGGTGTCTCGATGGTGTCCCAGTAGTGTCCGTATAGTGTCCAGATGATGTCCCGATGGTGTCCCGATGGTGTCCACAAGGGTGTCCACATGGTTGTCCCGTGAGATCGATAGATCAATAGACAGTGCGATCGATGTATATGGAGACCGTCTGCGATGCCCCGCTCATCTCCAGCATCGTCGCCATGCATCGTCACCATCGCAATCGCCATCCTGCCCCGTCACCAGCATCGTCGTCATGCAACGTCACCAGCTCGCGAGCGCATCACCAGCATCGACACCATCACAATCATCGCAGTTGTCGTCAGTTGGTTCCCCCCCATAACCTCCTTATCACCCGAAGGGTGGTCGTATAGTCACATCTATATCGAAGACGCCTACTGCGAGTCACCGCCGTCCCCTGCCCTTTCGGAAGCGCCTCCGAACGTTGAGGCCAGAGCCCTGCCAAGCTATCGGACCATGTGTTCCCCGGATCGGTTTGGAAAGCCTTCGGGGAACAGGCGGGGGAGGACGTGGAAGAGGAGGAGCGTGAGGAAACGGCGCGTTCGGGGCCCGTTGGGGGCTCTTGTGAGCTTTTGGAGGCGTCTTGGGGCCTGCTGGCCGAAGGTTGGGTCAGATCTTTGCCAATCTTTCGGAACGAGTGTTCCCCGAATCGGTTTGGAAAGCTTTCGGGGAACACGTGGAGGAGGTTGGGGAAGAGGAGGAGAGTGAGGAGAAAGGGGAAGTGAGGAAGAGTCCTCTCGGGAGCCCCTTGAGGCACTCTGGGGCTCAATCGGGCCATCTTGGCGGTCTTGGAGGCATTTTTGTTTGGACCGTTATAGAGGCCAAATTGGAGTGATCTTGGGCTCTCTTGGTGCCATCTTGGCCATCTTGGGCGCATCTTGGAGGCCATCTTGGGCCATATTGGCTGTCTTGGAGGCGTCTTGAGATAGTCTTGGAGGCCATCCTGGGCCGTCTTGGAGGGATCTTTCGTGGACTTTGAGGTCCTTAAGCGTCTTTCGAACCATTTTAGGAAGATCATAGCTTTTCGTCCGACATTGGCTCGCTTGATGTTGGATAGTGTTATAGGCATTTGTTTCCTGGAGGTAATCTTGGCCGCCTGGAGGCCATTTTGACCCGTTCGGGCCTTCCTGGAGGACGTCTTGGAGGGCTCTTGGGCTGTCTTGGAGGCCTCTTGCGGGTCTCTTGGGCAGTCTAAAGCCATCTTGAGGCCATCTGGGGCCAGCTTGCGTGCATCTTGGGACCATCTTCGCTGTCTTGGAGGCCTTCTTGGCCGGCTTGGAGGCATCTTGGAGGCTATCCTGGCTGTCTTGGAGGCCATTTTCGGCTTCTTCGGGGCCATCTTGGGCCGTCTTGGGCTCTTCTTTGGGCCCTCTTGGGGGCTGCTTGGGCTGTCATAGGGGCCATCTTGGAGGCCTCTTGGGCGCTCTTGGGGCGATGTTGCGGGCCTCTTGGGCCGTCTTGGGCCGTCGGAGAGCTGAAAAGGAGCAAAAGCCAAAATCCTTCAAACACCTAAGGAAAAGCATTGATTTGAACCCTGTGGGGTCCTCCTGGAGGACGTCTTGGAGGGCTCTTGGGCCGTCTTGGAGGCCTCTTGCGGGCCTTTTGGGCAGTCTTAGGCCATCTTGAGGCCATCTGGGGCCGGCTTGCGTGCATCTTGGGGCCATCTTGGCCGTCTTGGAGGCCTTCTTGGCCGTCTTGGAGGCATCTTGGAGGCCAATTTGGCAGTCTTGGAGGCCATCTGGGGCTCTTGGGGGCCTCTTGGGCCGTCTTGGGCTCTTCTTGGGGCCGTCTTGGGGGCCCCTTGGGCCGTCCTGGGGCCGTCTTGGAGGCTTCTTGGGCACTCTAGGGGCGATCTTGATGGCCTCTTGGGCAGTCTTGGGCCGTCGGAAGGCCGAAATGGAGCAGAAGCCCAAATCCTTCAAAAACCAAGGGACAATTACTGATTTTGACCTCTTCGGGCCGTCTTTGAGGACCCTGGAGGACCTCTTCGAGGCCCCGTGGGCCGTCTTGGAGGCCTCTTGGAGGCCTCTTGGGCCGTCTTGGGTCGTCTTAGGTTTCTCTTGTGCGAACTCGGGGGCATCCTGGACTCTTGGGCCGTCTTCGAGGCCATCTTGGACCATCTTGGGCGAATTTGGAGGCCATCTTGGGCCATCTTGGCCATCTTGGAGGCCATCTTGGAGCCGCCTGAAGCCGAACAACCCTGTGCAGCCACCTTTTGCGCGCCCTTCTGGGTGGCCGGCGGGACGGGCCGAAGCCCCGGGGGGAGTTCTTTTGGAAAAAGAGCCAACACCAAAAGCCAAAGGGTTCAGCACGCCGGGCACTCCTGTGATAAGACCACAGGGTCTAGTCACATCTATATCGAAGAAGCCTACGGCGAATCACCGCCGCCCTCTGCCCTTGTGGAAGCGCCTATGTGGCCGACAGCTGGGCTAGAGCTTGGCCAAGCTATCGGGCCAGTTGTTCCCGGAGTCGGTTTGGAGAGCCTTCGGGGAACGCGTGGGGGAGCAAGAGGTTTGCAAGCGCCCAAGTGTCCCAGCGTTGTGGCAAGAGCTCGCCAAGCTATCGGACCATGTGTTCCCCCCACCGTTCTGGAAACCCTTCGGGGAACACTTGGGGGAGGAGGATGGCGGGGAAGACCAGGAGGAGGAGGAGGAGGAGGAGGAGGAGGAGGAGGAAAAGGAGGAGGATAAGAATGAGGAGGAGGAGGAGGAGGAGCAGACGGGGGAGGATGAGGAGGAGGACGAGGAGGAGAAGGAGTGGAGGAGGAGCAGAAGGAGGATGAAAGGAAGAGGAGGAGGAGGATGAGGAGAAGGAGGAGGAGGAGGAAGAGGAGAAGGAGGAGGAGGGGGCATCTTGGGAGCATCTGGGGGCACTCTGGGGGCCTCCCTGGGAGCCTCTTGGAGGCATACTGGTGGCCTCCTTGGGCCTCTTGGGGGCCTTCGGGGGCCCCTCGGGGGCCTCTTTGGCCGTCTCGGGGCATTCCTGGCCCGTCCGATCCCGTCGGAAGCCGTACACGCCGGTCGTTGAAAGCAGGTATTTCTTGCTTCCCAGATCCCAATCTACTTCAAGCGCCTTCCTACTTCAAGAGCCGACACGCTTTTCCCAGGGTTTGTTATTCCCTGGGGGGGCCTGGACCCAATCTACTATATCCGCCTTCCTACTTCATGTTTCTACCTACTTCTTCCGACCGACGTGTATTGGGGGTCTCTCTGGGCCGACTTGAAACCCTCTTGGGGTGCTCCAGGGTCGTCTTGGAGGCCATCTTGGGCGTCTTGGAGGTTTCTTGGGTCGTCTGGGGGCCCTCTTGGGGTCGTCCCAGGGGCCCTCTTGGGCCGTTCTGGGGCCAGCCTGGAAGCCTCTTGGGCGATCTTTCGGGGCTCTTGGGCCGTCGGAAGGCTGAAAAGAAGCAAATGCCAAAGTCCTTGAGGAACCTTTTGGAAAATCAATGATTTTGGCCTCTTCGGGCCATCCTGGAGGCCCTCTTGGAGGCCTCTCGGGCGTCTTGAAGGCCTCTTGGGGGCCTCTTGGGCCGTCTTGGGCTGTCTTATAGCCATCTTAGGCCGTCTTGGTGGGCTCCTGGCCCGTCTGACGCCGTCGGAAGCTGTCTTAGGGGCCTCTCTAGGCCGACTGGGGGCCCTCTTGGGATGCTCCAGGGCCGTCTTGGAGATCATCTTGGGCGTCTTAGATGCCTCTTGGGCCGTCTTGGGGCCCTCTTGGGGCCGTCCTGGGGGCCCTTGTGCCATCAAGGGGCCCTCTTGGAGGCCTCTTGGGCGATCTTGGGACGATCTTGGGGGCCTCTTGGGCCGTCTTGATCCGTCGGAATGCCGAGAAGAAGCAAATGCCCAAATCCTTCAAACACCTAAGGACAGCCAATGATTTGGGCCTCTTCGGGCCCTCCATGAGGACCTCTTGGAGGCCTCTTAGGTCGTCTTGGGCCGTCTTGGAGGCTTCTTGGGCGAATTTGGAGATATCTTGGACTCTCTTGGGCCGTCATGAGGCCGTCTTGGACCATCTTGGGCGGACTTGGAGGCCATCTTGGCCTATCTTGGAGGCCATCTTGGGCCATGTAGCCATCTTGGAGGCCATCTTGAGCTGTCTTGGATGATTTTTTTCCAGATTGAGTTCCTTTCCAGGTGGCCGGCGGGACGCGCCAGAGGCCCAGGGGGATTTCTTTTGGAAAAGAACCAACACCAAAAACGATTGGATTCGCCACGCCAGGCATCCCTCTTGCAAGCAACACTGGGCGGCGGGTCTCATGGCCTTCTGCCCATCCCGCCACCGTGCCTGGGTTATGGGTCATAGGCCTCTAGGATATTTGTTGGGATGTCGCGGCAGGTCTCTCGGGGACCTCTTGGTGGCCGTTTGGAGGCCTCGTGACAGCCGTTTTGGGGCTTCTAGGGGTTTCTTGGTTCACGTTGTTCATTTCCAATTATTCGAAAGTTCTTTGATTTTTTGGGGGCCAAGATCCTTTCATTTCTATTTCTTTCATCCTGGGCCTCTTCCCGGCCACTAGGGGGTCAGGGCAAATGAGAAACGAGCACACTTAGAAATGAACACGATTAGATATGAACGACGTGTAGCCTCTTGGGAGTCTCTTGGGGCCTCTTGGGGGCCTCCTGGCGCCTCCTTGGGGCCTCCTTGGGGCCTCCTGGGGGCCTCTCTGGGCGGAAGACTCAGATGTTCTGTTCGTGTTCTCCTCTTGGGCCCTTCTTGAGGCTGTCTTCGGGCCTTCTTGGGCCGTCCTGGGCACTTCTGGGACCCTCTTGGACCCTCTTGCGCCGTGTGGGAGCCCTCATGAGGCCCCTCTTGGGCCGTCTTGGGGCGGCCTTTTGGGCTTCTTGGGCCGTCTGGGAGCGTCGGAAGCTCGAAAAGTCGAGGACCCCCCAAACAGTGGAAAATTTCTTGGGCAATCCGTGATTTTGGCCTCTCAGGGCCCTCTTGGGAAGGCTCTTGGGGCTCCCTTCGGGCGTCTCGAAGGCTTCTTGCGCCGACTTTGGGCCATCTTGGGCGTCTCGAGCCGATCGCGGGGCCCTCCTGAACCGTCTGGGCGGCCTCTCGGGGCCCTCCGGGCCCGTCTTGGGGCCTTCTTGGGCCCAGCAGAGTCGCGCGACGAGGCGCTCCAGGCCCCAGGGGCGACGTGACGCGCCCCAGGATGTTCTGGAACTCGGGGTCCGTGCCCTTCAAGGAATCTCTGGGTTGAGGGCTGAGGCTGAAGGGATCAGGCAAAGAGCCCGAGTCCACGTCAATTCGTGCCTCAAGAGCACGGTGGCGGACGCACACATACGTGCATACGCTTCGTGGGCCCTGCAATCGACAGGGCCGTTTTTTGCCGGCTCCGTTTTGCAGTTTTTGTGGCGGGTTCCGACGCTTTTTTTGCCGGTTCCGTCGCCGTTTTGTTCCCGGTTCCACCTCCGGCTCCAATCGCGGAGTCGTTCTTTTGCCGCTTCCATTTTCAAGAGACGTGTTTTCGGACACGGGGATGGCCCTGCCGTGGCCGGGGCCAACCTGGGTGCAGGCGTACATTCTTATATCAGGTTTTTAGGCGCGTTTCTTGGAATAGTTTTAAATGAGGAAGAACCTCTAAGGTCCAGAGGCCTCTTCAGCCATGCGCAGAGGGGGATGGGGGGAGGGGGGAGGGCTTCTTAGAAGCACCCCTGCTTCTTAGAAGACGCGGGCCTCATTTATAGGTTGCAAGGCCGGCGCCTTCGAAGAAGCAGCCTTCTTCTGAGAAGCCCCTTCCCCCCTCCCCCTGCCACCCTTGTGCGCGCTGCCAGGGACTAGTATCAAACAAAAATGAACCTCCAAGGTCCAGAGGCCTCTGGCTTGGCGACTTGGATCCGCCACGTGATGCGAATCGGAGGAGGAGTAGGAGGAGGGAGGAGGAGGAGGAGGAGGAGAAGGAGATGGAGGACGAGGAGGATGATATAACGGAGGAGGAGGAAGAGGAGGAAGGAGGAGGAGGAGGAGGAGGAGGAGGAGGAGGAGGAGGAGGAGGAGGGAGGAGGAGGAGGAGGGAGGAGGAGGAGGAGGAGGAGGAGGAGGAGGAGGAGGAGGAGGAGGAGGGGAGGAGGAGGAGGAGGAGGAGGAGGAGGAGGAGGAGGAGGAGGAGGAGGAGGAGGAGGATTCGGCCTCTTCCTGCTGGCGGCTCGGCCCGCGGCCTCCGCCGGAGGCCCCCGCGGAGGTGCCGTGGTCCCCGGGAGCGCCCCGGGGAGCCCAGAGCCTCCCGGGCGTCGTGGGCTGCGGCGCGGGGGGCGACGGCCAGGGCGGCGGACGGTCGCCGCCTCCCACGGGCCTCAGGGGCCTACCTCTCTCTCTCTCTCGCTATATATATATATATATATATATATATAGAGATATGTGTATATATACACATATGTATATATTATCACTTCTTTTCTCGTGTGATATAGGGCTCGTATTTTACGGCTACCTTAGTTTTGATCCCCCCCTTGGTCCGACCGAGCCCTGGCATCCACTGGCGTCCAGACACTGGATTCCTTGTCTTAGGGCTCGTTATCCAATGCCCACACCGTAAGACACATAAAACACATAACATCACATATGCACACTTCTTGTAAGCAACTAGAGGGACTTGGAGAAAGAGGCCGATAAAAGACCCAAGGACCGCCCAAGCACGGATTCGGGATGACAATCTGGCCCCGGGGCAGGAATCGAGAGAGGTTTGGGGGCCCACGTTGCCAGCAGATCGTGCCGTCGGAGGTCTGGGTTCTTCCTGCGCCTTCCCTCCTTCTTCTTTGCTCCTCCCTTCTTCCTCCCTCGTCCCTCTTTCTACCTTCCTCCTCCCCCTCCCTCCCTCTCTTTCCATCCCCCCCTCCCTTCCTCCCTCCTCCCGCCCTACCTCCCTCTCTCTCCCCCCTCTCCTTCCTCCTCCTCCCGCTCCTTCCTGCCACCTCCTCTTCCTCCTCCCTCACTCCATCCTTCCTCTCTCCTCTTCACTTCCTCCTCTCTCCCTCCCCCTCTCTCGCTCTCCTCCCTCCGTATTTCCTCTCTCCTTTCTTCTCCTGCCTTTCTCCTCCTCCTCCTCGTCCTCCTCCTCCATTCCTTTTCCTTAGGTATAGATAACTCCTCCCTGTCGCCCCGAGGCTAGTTTTTAGAGCGGGCCGGGCGTTTCGTTTGAGATTTCCTCACCATTTATGATTCTGAAGCTTAAAAAGTGGCAGCAGTTTCACATATGGAGGGCGGGCCGTTTTCAAAATGTGGTTCTCGCCTTGGCGCCGCGCGCACTCGCGTTAAACAGTTGCAAGAGTTTCACAGATTGAGGGCGGGTCGTTTTCAAAATGTGGCTCTCGCCTTAGCGCCGTGCACATTCGTTGAACGAAAACTGCATGCGTCTCACGGATTGAGGGCGGGTGGCTTTCAACATGTGGCTCTCGCCTAAGCGCCGCGCACATTCGTTGATAACATCTGCAAGAGTTTCACGGATTGAGGGCGGGTGGCTTTCAACATGTGGCTCTCGCCTCAGCGCCGCGCGCATCCGCTTTAAATATTTGCCAGAGTTTCACGGATTGAGGGCGGGTCCAGTTCAAAATGTGGCTCTCGCTTTAGCGCCGCGCACAGTAGTTGTTCCACAGTTGCAAGAGTTTCACGGACTCCCATGATCAACGTACCAGAAATGGTGATTTGGAAGGATTTAGGATTATGCGGGTGCAACAGTGATTTTGATTCGCGGTGTTGAAGTCCCAAAGATGGCGCTCTGGTACGATTCCGGATCGTCAGGACACAACAGTCAGGTTGATACGTGACGTTGAAATCCGAGAACAACGTTTTGGCATGCTCCGGGATCTTCAAACGGTTGTCTTCCAACGAGGCAGATCCCTCAACGGAAATGAACCGTTGTGGGGGCCTACGAAGAGGGAGCTTGGAGGGAGGGTGAATTCCGACATCGTTGATGACTCGTGGTTTTACACTGGTCCTCCTCCTCCTCCTCCTCTTCTCTTCCTCCTCCTCCTCCTCCTCCTTCTCCTCCTCCTCCTCCTCCCCCTGCCCCTCCGCGCGCTCCCGCGCGCGCGAAACAAGGTATTTCTACCGGCACGTGCCCGTCCGCTGCTGGCATGTGCCGCACGTGCTGCTATCTGGTGACCCGCTTGCCCGACGAGTCCTTCCCGACCTATTCCACCCGTGGTCGCTCAGCCTCGAAGTTCCCAAGAGTTAGGAAGACGATTATCGGGTTGGGAGGATGGGGTCTGGAGAGATGAAGATTTCCTTAATTCGTAGGCGGCCAAAGGTAACGTTCATTGCATCCGGATGCTGTTGCTCATGCCCTTCATCCTCCCAACCCTCTCCTCCGAACACGATAGTTGTTCTCTTCAAAGAGGTTCTCTGAGATGGTGCCCTCCAGATCTGGAGAGAAGAGCGTTCGAGCCCGACCAGTCGGTGCGAGCTTTTCTATTCGGGGTGGGGGTGCCTCTGGGGAAGGCCTGCCGATGCTGGTGCCCGGGCTCCCCTGGCTCTTGCGGGCGGGAGCCTCCAGAGGACCCTCTTGGGGGCTCAGTGTTTCGGGGTGACCCAGGAGTGGGTCCAGCTGAAATGCGGTGGTGTAATATATTGGGGCAGTTGTATTGCAAATGTATCGCGCCGGAGAATTGTATTGCATTGTATTGCAAGTAATGTATTGCACGCGAAAATGCCGCGATACATCTGCGCCCCGAAATGTATTACACGCCCCACATGTATTGCAACCCCACAGATCTATTGCACCAAATCTATTGCACCACCCCCTTGTCGCTGGACCCCCGTTTGGGTCAACCCGAGTCCTGCGACCACTTGCGAACCCTGCCCCAGCGGATCCACTCGGCGCTGGTGTACGGGACACCTTTGTTGAGATTCACTTGGCTGCAGGCGTCCTTCCAAATGCTGACCCCCGCTGGTGTTTCAGGAAGCAGACCCGCATGGGGAGGTCGGAGAGAGAGAGAGAGAGAGAGAGAGAGAGAGCGTGACCCACCGCCGCCTTACTGTGGAACCATCCCCCCCCCTCTTCCTCCGGAGCCCGGGTGCCCCCCGCCCCCCCCCCCTTCGAAAATCCCCCCCTCCCGCTGGACCCCCCCCCTCCCTCCCCCCTGCACCCCCCCCCCCATCTAAGCCCCCCCCTCCTCCCCCTTCCAGAAAACTGGGGGGGGCCACTACCGGTTTGACCCCCCCCCCGCCCTCCAGAAAACCCGGGGGGGTCACTACCTGTTCGAACCCCCCCCCCTTCGCCGCCGGCAAACGATTCCCGTTCCTCGGGACAGTGGGACAGCGGAAAACCAGGGAGGGGTCGCTACTGGTTCGAACCCCCCCCCTCCGGAAAACCGGAAAACTGGGGGGGGTCACTACCGGTTCGAACCCCCTCCCCTCCAGACAGAAAACCGGGGGGGGGGGGGGTGACGAAGGACGGCACGAAACGAGAGAGCTCAGGGCTGAAGGACGAAACGAAACGCGCGAACTCCGCGCGGACCTGCGACAGTTCGGGGTGCGCCCTGGCGGGGACTCATTCGACGCGGGTCCAGCCGTGGCCGCGCGGCCTTAGAGAACATCCCTGGAAGTCCTGCAAGGACAAAAAGAACATCCCAAAGCTTCGATCCTCGTTCCTCCTGCCTCGTTCCTCCTCGGTCGTCGTCGTCGTCGTCGTCGTCGTCGTCGTCGTCGTCGGTGTCGTCCGTTGAAGGCCCAGGCGTGTCGTGTTCGCCAACCCCCCGAAGGCTGCTCGGGTGCGCGTCGTGGCCAGGATTTTTTCGCGTGGGGCCCGGCCTGTTGGCCACATCCCCGTCCTCCTCTTCCTCGTTCTCCTCCTCCTCCTCCTCCTCTTCCTCCTCCTCCTCCTCCTCCTCCTCCTACTCCTCCTCCTCCTCCCAGCAGTTCCGAGACTGTACGAAGACCCTGTCGGATGGCACCGAGATCTTCGAGAAGCACGCCAAATCGGGGGAGGCGGCCAGCTCTAGCGGCCGTGCGTGTGAGAGCCCACTTGCAACGCCACGGGGTGCATTAGCGAGGATTTCTCGTAGCGCGACTCTAGGCAGGCAGGGCGGGCAGACTCAGAGGGACCATCACTAGCGGAGACATCTCTGTGTGAGAACCCTCAGGACAGTGCTCGCGCAAACAACGTTTTGGAATGTGTTTTTTTTTGTGTGCCGACAGGTACATTGCTGCAGGGAGCGAGGATTGGAAAATGAGATAATCACGAAGGCCACCAGAACGCATCCTTGAGGAGCCCACCTATCTCGACACTGCAGCAGTACAGCTGGGGGACAGGAGGAGGGAATGACAACCGACCTCCCGCAGGCCGTGGCTATAAGTATGCTCTCCTCTACGTACTCACCGAGGGGGTGCTGTGGAATACTATTGCGGGGTACCAGGGTACAGATACGACACTGCATGGGACAACCAACGGCCAGTACGCTCAGGAGGAGAAGTGAGCCCAGAAAGAGAGAGAGAGAGAGAGAGAGAGAGAGAAAGAGAGAGGAGAGAGACCAGGGTAGAAATATCAACGCTCGGTCGTAGGTATAATGTAATTCTTTACGCTTCGCGTGTCCCCACCAGCCCATCTCACAGCAGCAACTCTCGCGAAGCATGCCGACAGTCGTGTTTTGTTCAGGCGTGTGTCCGCTTGGCCCCGCATATCTCCTCTGTTCCTCCTTCCCCCCGCCTCCTTGTACATCCTCCTTGTGGGGGGAGCGGGAGAAGGACGAGGCGGAGGAGGAGGGAGAGAAAGCGCTCCTCGTGGTTTGAGTCGTTTGGGGATTCTCGTCCTGGTGTGAGTCGTTCGGGCCCTTCTTCCTGGTGTGACTCGTTCGGGCTCCTCGTGGTGTGAGTCGTTCGGGCTCTTCGTCGTGGTGTGAGTCGTTCGGGCTCCTCGTGGTGTGAGTCGTTCGGGCGCCTCGTCCTGGTGTGAGCCGTTCGGGCCCCTCCTTATGGTGTGAGTCGTTCGGGCTCTTCGTGGTGCGAGTCGTTCGGGCCCCTCGTCCTGGTGTGAGTCGTTCGGGCTCCTCGTGGGGCCTCTTGGGGGCCTCTTGGAGGCTCTTGGAGCCTCTTGGGGGCCTCTTGGGGTCTTGGGGGCCTCTTGGGGGCCTCTTGGGGCGTCTTGGGGCCTCTTGGGGGCCTCTTGGGGGCCTCTCGGGGGCCTCTTGGGGCCTCTTGGGGGCCTCTTTGGGGCCCCTTGGAGGCCTCTTGGGAGCCTCCTGGGGGCCTCTTGGGGCCAGTTTGGGGCCTCTTGCGACCTCCTCAGAAGCGCAAGTGAGCGCTGCCCCCTGATAAGGACAAACTGAGGCCAAAACCTTCGTAAAATCAATGATTTTGCTATGAAGGAAGAGGAGCGCGGCCCCCTCAGGAGGCGAAAATGGGGCCGAAACCGTCGTAAAATCAATGTTTTTGGCTTCAAAGATGAGGAGAGGGTTTTTTCTGCCTCCCCCCGTCGGGGCCAGAATCCTCGTGAGCGGTGTCGTTTTTTAGCCCTCCAAGGAGTCGAAAAAGGCCCCTCTGACCACCCGCCGGGTTCCCTCTCCAGGCCCAGGGGGGGGGGGTAGGGGGAGGGGTAAACCCCTCCCCGAAGGGGAAGAAGGGGGGTTGAGGACAGAGCGGGCTCTCTAAACCACTCACGCCCAAAGGGCTGGTGGGATTCTGCCCCCCCAGCAAAAGTTTGGAACGCAAGGGCCTCCCGATTTCCCTCGTCTTCTCCTTTTTGGGTGGTCGTGTCGTCGTTTCTCCTCCCTCGCTTGGGAGCTCTGCTCGCCCAGCGCGTCCCCAGTGTCATGGGCACGCGAGAGGGCCAACACTTGCCCTCCCCCCCGCACTGATTCACAAGGTAGCGAGCCTCTCTTACGGGGCCACCTCGGAGCTCGCCCCTTGTAGCTTCGGGGTATGCTCCCTGCCGGCCCTCATGAGAAGTCTGGGCTGTTGCGCAACCTAATCGCAGGGGGTTTTGCCAGTCGCGCGAACGGCACCAGTGTAGGTGTTGACGTTGACCCGCTTATGCGGATGTCCTGTCCTGTCCTGTCCTCCCCATCCTCCTCCTCCTCCTTCTCTTCCTCCCGCTCTTCCTCCTCTTTTTCCTCCTCCTCCTCCTTCTCCTCCTCCTCCTCCTCCTCGTCCTCCTCCTCCTCCTCCTCCTCCTCCTCGTCCTCGTCCTCCTCCTCCTCCTCCTCCCTCCTCTTTCTTCCCTCCTCCCTCCTCCCTCCTCCCTCCTCTTTCTTCCCTCCTCCCTTTCTTCCCTCCTTACTGTCGCTCAGGAGGATCATCAGGCTGTAGGTGCCTTACTTCTCTTGCCTCCCACAGGATGCATACAGGAGATCACATCCACTCACCGCATACCACACGATCCAGCCCTACTCCAGGATCCTGAGGCCAGGGCTGCTTTCATCCAGTTGCTCCAAAGGGCTCCACATGTGGAGTTTGCCACACACAGCTCGGATCACACACATATCCTGGACCTACATGTGCGTACATGCGTGCAAGAAGCTTTCCCTGTGAAGACTACGGACAGGGGACGACAGCCGCGGCAGGGATGGATTCAGAGAGACACCATGAGTGCAATCGACCTACGCACAAAGGCGCTAAGGCAAGCTCGCCAAGTGCGGAGCACGGCAGCCAGGGCAGCTAGTGCAGTTGTCTTTTTTTCTGTGGGCACAACATACGCACAGTGCTAGGCTGTTGGACCTACACTTTTTCGGTCGACCTCTTACCACCCTCCTCCCAGTCCCTCTACGGTGGTCCTATCTTGGGAACGGTGCCGGCGTGCCTTCAACAGTCTTGGGGAGGCTCTCAGGGACACCATGGCTGCCTCTGCGGCTATGCAAAATGCCGATCCGTCTAAAAGAAGACGGGCCAAGTGGCTCCGACTAGCTCATCGACATGTGGACCGACTCTCAGTCATCTCGGACCCTGCTCGCATCCTCGGGTCGGGAGGCTCTGTCTTGGAGTTTCTAGAGGCCCTCTGGGAGCACATTCGGGACGTGGAAGGGAAGACTCTGGCCATCAGGGAGCTTTTCCAACTACACAACACATATGTGATCAAATGCTTGTCAAAGCAGAACGCCATGACGCATTACTACGGTCTTGCCGACCTGTTGCAGTCTGAGTGGGACAAAAATGCAACAGACAAGGCCTTTGCTACTCTACGACGCATGGGTGCAGGGTCTAAGAAGAAACTTGTGGTGCAAGCTTTGCCAGTTGTCAGAGGCAAGGATGGCCAGCCAGCAACTACAGCTACGCAGGCAGCCAACATCTGGCTTTCACATTTTGGCAGAGAGGAGTGCTCTGCCATTGTTCCGCTCGAGCATGCCCAGGATATTCTCGACATCCTCCCCCCGCTGGAGATGGACACCGACAGACAAATAACAAACGAAACTGTTTTCCTCCCCTCACTCGCCGATTTCCAGACAGCATGCTCGCGTGCGAGGCCCAGTGCAGCCAGCATTGATGGCATCACGGGACGCCTGCTGGCCAAGTTCGGGCCCGAGCTTGCAGAGCTTTACTTTCCAGTCGTGGTGAAGGCCATCCTGCGACTGGAAGAACCACAACAATGGAAGGGGGGCTCATACTGGCAGATTTGGAAACGATCTGGGGACCCTTCTCTGCCTCAGCATTCCAGGGCTGTCATGGTTTCTCCGCAGCTGGGCACAAACATACAGGTCCCTGGTCCGAACTCCTCTCGCGGATGCTCTGCCAAGATATGCTGGGGAATCACAAGTTGGGGGCATTGCTGGAAGGGGAGTGGATCTAGCTGGCCTAGCTATGCGCACGTTTCAGAATATTGCCGACATCGAGCACACCTCCATCATGTACCTTCTCATCGACGTAGTACAGGTTTTCTACAAATCGGTCCGACAGCTGGTCATGCGATCAGGACACACACAGGAGGACCGAGCTTTACTACTCAAGACGACAGGCCTACCACCGGAGGCCATGCAGCGTCTTATGGAGAGGTTACGTACGCAGGATACCAGTCTCACTACAGCTAGAGTTGGTCCTCATGTCCAGGCCCTAGTGGCCTCATCCTACCAAGGTGCGTGGTTTCACTACCCAGGCTCATCTCTGGTCGCCTATTCTATGATTGGGACGGTCCCGGGGCAACAGCTGGGAAATGTCATTTTCAATTTCATCATGGCCGAGTGTATGCATCTAGCTAAGGACCAACTCCAGCACTTGGATCTTGCATTTAAGGTACCCACGCTGCCAGGAGCTTCTCTCGCACAGATGATGGAGCATGAACCGGCAGCGACACAACCAGCCTTAGATGTGCTATTTTTCGACGACGGCGCGTTTGCCATGATAGGCGAACCACTCAAGCTGCTGGACCAAGTGCCTCAGATTGCAGGCGCAGTGGCAGCTTCATTTGCGTCCAGAGGTCTTTCTCTCAATTTCAAGCCTGGGAAGACGGAGATCCTCTTCCAATTTCACGGTCAACATGCTAGAGCGGCTCAGCTCAAGCTGTTGAAGCACATGAAAGGCAAGTGGGAATGGGAGGACCACATCATGGGGCACATGAGTCTCAGCGCTGTGAGGCAATACCCCCACTTGGGCACCATCTTGGATGAAAGAGGCAGTCTGGGCCCCGAAGTGGCTCATCGTATCGCGGGCACTACCTCTTCGGCGAATGTCTTGGGCAGGAAAGTTTTCAAAGTGGTCCCCAAGAGCCCCGAGGCCCTCATCATGAAGATGCGTTTTGTGGACTCCCTACTTACCTCTTCTTTGTTGTTCAATGCTGGCACGTGGTGTAATTTGGAACGTGGTGCACGCGACAAACTTAGGCATACTATGCTGCGGAGATACAGGTCAGCGTGTGGCATGCCACAATGTGACGACACTGCTGCAGCGGATCGTACAGTGCTTGCTACGGTACAGAGGTCCGACCTGTCAGACCAACTTCGCGTCCACAGATTACGTCTCCTGGGCAGGGTCATCCATTTTGGGTCCGACGCTATCAAGGGCCTTCTCACCACGGCCTATAGGGCCTACGCGGGACCCAAGGACAAAACCTCCTGGCCCCATCGAGTTACGGACGATTTGGTCTGGCTCAGAACAGTAAGTAGGCAGCTTCGGGAGCTACCGGACCCGCGCGACGACTTTGCACCATGGGGGCGAAGAGTCCAGTCTTCTCTTCCTGCTTGGAAGCGCCATCTCAAGGAGGCCATAGCAGGGTCGGCACGAGCGGATGCGAATGCGGCTCTTGCAGAGGGAGCTGCAAAGAAGTTTTTCACACACGTCCAGCCTAGCGGCTTCCCGTTGCCCATCGCAGATCCCGAGCACCCATTGCGACAGGCAGAAATCATTTCGCAGCCCGACCTCGCTTGCCCTTGGTGTGCGACACATTTCCACAAGCCCAGGTCCCTACGGCAGCACATCGTTCAGAATCACTTCCGTATGGTGTCACAGGTTGAACGATTTCTTGGACGCAGCTCAGAATGCCAGGCCTGTTGCACGGAATTTGCCTCGAGAAGGCAGCTGCGTGATCATCTTGCATGCGACTCAGCTAGATGCTGTCTCGCGTGCATGTGCCGAGGTCAGCAGCTGGGGCACGAAGAGGCGGTCAAGGCCGCTGAGGAAGATAGGATGCTGTGTGCCAAGAGGAGAAAGGACGGTCTTGGGCGCTGGCGCGCGGCTTATCCTGCTACGCTGGGCACCAAGGGGTGTCTTTGGGAGTCTGCTTGGGTTTTCTCGCATCTCACGGAGTTAGAGGCTCGACAAGTCCTGCGAGAGACCCATTGCGAGTTCCCCATCGAGGCCCTGCCCATCCTACTACGTGCTTGGTACGACTCCCGCGGGGCCCCATCATTGGAACCGCCACGGGCCCACTACGAGGACAGGTATTATATCTTCCGACCTAACGACTACTGTGGCGTATCGACTATGGCTTTGCCGTGCAAGTTACGCCGGCCCGAAGTATTCATATTGAATCTCTTTTGTGGTCGACGCCGAAAGGGCGACATTCAATGGCATCTTTCTGACCTTCAGGCCACATCTGACATCCAAGTCACCACGCTGTCTCTGGACATTGCCATCGACCACGTCTGGGGAGATCTGACTCGCGAGGCCACAATTCAAGAATGGTCTGAGCACATACGTCACCACAGGGTTTGGATTACTGGGGGGGGGGCACCATGCGAGACTTGGAGTGCAGCTCGCTGGAACGACGCCCCCCCCCCCCCCCTTTGCGCGCGCAATCTTACATCTGGGGAGTGCCATGGTGTTCAGAGGAGCAACACAAGCAGGTGCGGACGGGCAATCTTTTACTGTTTACAATTGCCCAACTGCTCGCTGAACATATTCGAGCAGGCACGTGCGGGTGGATAGAACATCCACCGCCTGCTCTCTGGCGCCCACCAGCACCTTCCAGTTTCCAGTGGATGCCTATGCGTGCGCTAGAGAGTTGCCCACTTGTCAGTACCATCCAGTTTGATCAGTGTATGCATCGTGACGGGAATCCTCAGGAGCACGGGGAAGGAACTACACGCATCCTGGCCCTACGTCTACCTCGTCTCTACGGTTTGCTAAAAGCTCGTAGCAATGGTTTTTGCGACCATGGGAAGAATGTTCACTTGTCTCTGGTGGGCAAGAATAGCGACGGTACTTTCAAAACGAGTTGCAAGAATACGTACCCCCCCCATCCATGTGCAGTGCTATTGCTACAGCCATGTGGTACGCAGTTTTTGCAGCTTTTAACTCGGAGGCAGGAGATCCTCCAGAACTCCCTGATACATCGGATTTCGACGAAGCAGTACTACGACAATTTTATGTGCCCTGGTCGGACCACGATCAGTTCTGGGAGGCTCCCGACTATGCCGGCGGCCTCAGGGTCAAACGTAAAGTTGATCCCGAAAGGTGGCGTTGGGACCCCCCCGACTCCCCTTCCTCCGCCTCTTCCCCTGCCCCTGCCGTGCCTCCCGAGGTTCCTATGCCCGAGGCCCCAGAGGATCCGCGGCCGCAGGCGTCCGCTGGCGACGCCGTGGAGGAGGCGGCCTGCCCCGCCTCTGGCTCGGCTTCCTTTGCCGTCCCCCTTCCTCCTCCTCCTCCTCAGCTGGCTCAGCTCACGACTGAGCAGCTTGAACGCATTAGAAGGAACCGTGCAGAAGCCAAAGAGCGCAAGCGCAAACGCCTTGCGCCTTGGCACTTCGAGGCCATTCTGTGGCCACACGGGTAATTTGTCTTGTTCCTTTTTCGGCCCCTGGGTGACATCGGCCCCGCGGACCTTCAAGGAACTCGACCACTAGAGACAAACAGAGCACGACCCAGCGTCCCAGCCTGCGTCCGACCGACCTCCCTCCTCCCTCCTCCCTCCTCCCTCCTCCCTCCTCCCTCCTCCCTCCTCCCTCCTCCGCCACGCGGTTGCCCCAGGTGGCCCCTGCAAGGCTTCAGAAAGCACCCTGAAGCCTCGGTTCTCGTTCCTCGATCGTCGTCGTCGTCGGCGGCGGCGGCGTCGTCGTCGTCGTCGTCGTAGTTGTCGTTATCATCGTCGGCGGCGGCGGCGGCGGCGGCCGGCGTCGTCGTCGTCGTCGTCGTCGGCGGCGGCGGCGGCGCTGGCGTTCTCGGCGCCGTCCATGGAAGTCCTAGGCATGTTGTTTTTGGTGGAAGCCTCCAGGGGATCCTCGGGGGGAAATCCTTCATTCGAGTGAGCCTCCAGAGGGTCTTCGGGGAGCTCCTGGATCACAAGGGGCCCCTGGGAAACCCCAAGCGATCCCCAAGCGACCCACGACGCACGCAGAAACACGACAGCGTAGGCCACACTCTTGGTAAATGCGGCCGCCCGCGGAGGGGTGCGGCGGAGTCGGGCAGACGGGGCAAGAGCCGAACGCGTCTGGCCCTCGCGCAGCCACGGTGGGGTGGCGCACACGCGCACACGCGCACACGCGCTCACGCGCGCGCGCACGCACGCACGCACGCGCCCACGCACGCACGCACGCGCGCACGCACGGCATGCCCACCCCCACACACAGACACACAGACACACAGACACACAGGAACACAGGCACACAGGCACACAGGCACAGTGGCACACAGACACACAGACGCACAGCCACACAGTCACAGACATACATACACACAGACACACAGACACAGACACACACAGACACACAGACACACAGACACACAGACACACAGACACACACACATTCCCTCAGCAGCCGAGTGACGTGACTACAGCGAGAGCTACAATTGGGCCCCTTCGGGCGTCCATCCCACCCGGCGTTGCAGATGGGGGACCGCGCCGGGCAACCAGGCGTGCAAATCCAAAAGCAAGGAGCGCACACACAAAGAGAAGCCTCGACATCCTCGTTCTTGGATCGTCGTTCGTCGCCGCTGTCGTCCACGGGAAGCCCGAATCGGGTGGGGGGCTGGGACGAGGGCAAATCCGTTCCAGAGCTCTCCGTGACGAGCGTGCCAGAACGCTCTGAGAAGGCCGCGGCGCCCGAGACATCCTCCAGAACCGCCGGATCTCAGAGTTTCTCAAGTTAGCACCACCCGAATGGTTCCTCGTCCTGGCCTTGTCCTGCTGAGCTGAGCGACCGCGGGTCTGTGCTACCCGGTGGTCGACCGCGGCAGCCCCGGCGGCGGCGGGGCGAGCGGGGCGCCGCCCTGCAGGGTCGCCAGCCTCGGAGGAGAGGGGCGGGGGGGGGGCGGGGCCGCGGGGGGGCGGCTGGGAGGCGCGGCAGGGGGGAGGGAGGCGGGGAGGATGCTGGTAAGTATGTTGATGCTGATGCTGATCATGAGGATGAGGGCGAGGATGATGATTGTAAGTATGACGATGATGATGCTGATGATGATGATGCTGCTCATTCTGATGATGATGCTGATGATGACGATGCTGATGTTGATGGTGATGATGCTGATGATAACGTTTGTGCTGCTGATGATGCTGATGACGATGACGATGATGATGACGATGATGATGATGATGTTGCTGCTGAATATGATTACGACGGTGATGATGATGATGCTGCTGCTGATGATGATGATGATGATGCTGATGCGCATGCTGATGCTGATGCTGATGATGACGATGCTGCTGCTGATACTGATGCTGATGATGATGTTGTTGGCGATGCTGATGATATGCTGGTTGATCACGATGCCGATGGTGAACCTGATGATGCTGCTGATGCTGATGATGGTAAGTATGACGATGATGATGATGCTGATGCTGACGATGCTGATGATGGCAATGATGTTAATGATGACACTGATGATGCTGACACATCTAATGATGATGCTGATGGTAATGCTGCAGTTGATGATGCTGATGCTGATGATGCTGTTGCTGCCGAAGCTTATGATGCTGAGGATGAACATGCTGATGCTGATGATGTTTAGGCTGACGATGATGACAATGATGATGATGATGATGATGATGATGATGATGATGATGATGATGATGATGCTGATGATAATGATACTCATGCTGGTGCTGACAATGATGATAGTGATGCTGCTGATGATGATGTCACTGCTGATGATGCTGCTGACGATTTCTATGCTGGGGCTGATGATGATGCTGTTGATGCTGCTGTTGATGATTATTGTGGTGGCGGTGGTGGTGTTGATGATGCTGATCGTGATGCTGGTGATGATGCTGATGCTGATGCTGATGATGCTGCTGCTGCTGATGATGATGATGATGACGATGATGCGGATGATGACGATGATACTCATAACGATGCTGATGATGTTGTTGATGCTGATGACGATGATGCTGATGATGATGCTGATGCTGATGCTGATGATGCTGCTGACGATGATGCTGAGGATGCTCATTAGGCTGACCATGATACTTATGATGATGCTGCTGCTGCTGCTGATGATGATGATGATGCTATTGATGATGATGCTGCTGATGATGCTGATGCCGATTATGATGTTGAAGATGATGATGATGATGATGATGATGATGATGATGATGATGATGATGATGATGATGATGATGATGATGATGATGATGATGATGATGCTGATGCTGATGGTGACGATACTGCTGCTGCTGATACTGGTTCGGTGTTGATACTGAGGAGGATGAGGAGGTCGAGGAGGAGGGGGAGGAGGAGGAGGAGGAGGAGGAGGAGGAGGAGGAGAAGGAGGGGAGGAGGACGGGAGGGACGAGGAGGAGAGGATGCATGAGGAGGACGAGGAGGAGGAGGAGAGGAGAGGTGATGATGATGATGAGGAGAGGAGGAAAAGGAGGAGGAGAGGAGGAGGAGGAGGAAGACGAGGAGGAAGGGAGATGCGGGGGATGGGGAGGAGAGGGAGGGAGGGGAGGGAGGGGAGGGAGGGGGGGGGGGGGCAAGCTAGGTGCGCTCGCGTCATATCTGACGTCCTACCCCTCCCTCCCATCCCTTACCATGGCGCTGATTTTCTCTATCCGCGGACGCGTGTCGTAGCGGACCTGTGGCTCCGCGCGCGCGTGCGTAGTGGGTGGTGGTGCGCGTGCGTGCGTGCGTGTGTGCGTGGTTGTGGTTATGGTTGTGGTTGTGTGGTGGTTGGTGGTGGTTGTGGTGGTGGTGGTGGTGGTGGTGGTGGTGGTGTGTGTGTGTGTGTGCGTGTGTGCGCGTGTGCTGTGGTGTGACGTGGTGTGGCGTCTTGGTGGTTTGGTGGTGGGCCAGGTGCGTGCGTGCGTGATGGCGGTGGTGGTGGTGGCGGTGGTGGTGGTGGTGGTGGTGTGTGTGCGTGTGTGTGTGTGTGTGTATGTGTGTGTGCGTGTGTGTGTGTGTGTGTGTGCGTGTGTATGTGTGTGTATGTGTGTGTGTGTGCGTGCGTGCGTGTGTGCGTGTGTGTCTGTGTGCGCGCGCGTGTGATGTGGTGTGACGCGGTGTAGCGTGGTGGTGGTGGGTGGGGTAGTGGGGTGGTGGTGGCGGTGCGCGTGCGTGCGTGCGTGCGTGCGTGCGTGCGTTGGTGGGTGGAAGTGGCGGTGGGCGGGGCGGGGCGCGGTGCGGTGGTGGCGGGCGGATGGGCGCGCGAGAAAGAGGCCCGCGCTGGGGCGAGAACGCCATCCTGAACGACGGAGGCAAAACACCGATCCGAAAATGAGACCCACGCTGCAGCGGGAGCACGATTCGGAACGAGCGGGGCCCGAAAATGAGGCCGGCGCCTCAGCGAGAGCAGCATTTAGGAAACAAATGCAAGCGAAAACCCAACTCTGGGGAAACCTGTGTAAAAAAACAATACGCGGGGGGGGGGTCGGCTACTCCCATTCCGTCATCAGGGGAAGAGGGAGAGTAGTATTCATATTGAGTAATTGTAAAGGGTTGCTTTTGAAGGTTCCATGGCAGTGTGAAGAGGTTCTAGGGTCTTGGACGTTTTGGGATTAGTTGCTCCTCCTTCTCTTCATCATCATCCTCCTCGTCGCCGTCCTCCTCCTCCTCCTCCTCCTCTTCCTCCCCTTTCTCTTACTCTCCCTCTTCCTCTTCCTCTTCCTCTCTTCCTTCTCCATCTCCCCCTCCTTCTGCCCCTCTGGAGGCCCCCCTGTGGCGTCCAGGGGCCCCTGGCGGCCTCCGAAGGCCAAACGAGTGCAACTTCTGCCCTCGATTCTCCTGCCCGCACCCACCTCCGTTCTCGATTCTCGTCGTCGTTGTCGTCGTCGTCCTCGTCCTCCTCCTCCTCCTCTTCCTCCTCCTCCTCCTCCTCCTCCTCTTTCTCTCGACCCCCCTTAGGTCGCTCGCTCCCCCCCTCCCTCCCCCTATCCCTCCCCCCCCCCTCCCCCCTCCATCCCTCCTCCCCCCTCCTCCTCGTCCTCCTCCTCCTCCTCCTCCTCCTCCTCCTCCTCCTCCTCCTCCCCTCCTCCCCCCCTCTCGTCCTCCTCCCCTCCTCCTCCTCCTCCTCCTTCTCTTTTTCCTCCTCTCCTCGTCCTCCTCCTCCTCCTCCTCCTCCTCTCCTCCTCCTCCTCCTCCCCCTCCTCCTGTCCCTCCTCCTCCTCTCCTCCGCCTCCTCCTTCGCCTCCTCCGCCTCCCCGCTCCTCCTCCTCTTCCTCCTGCTCCTTCCTCCTCCTGTCCCTTTCTCCTCCTCCTCCTCCTCCTTCTGCTCCTCCTCCTCCTGCCCCTTCCTCTTTCTCCTGCCCCTTCCTCCTCCCCCTCCTCCTCCTCCTGCCCCTTGCTCCTCTTCCGCATCCTCCTCCTCTTTTCCTCCTCTTCCTTCTCCGCATCCTCTTTTCCTCTTCCTCCTCCGCATCCTCTTTTCCTCCTCCTCCTCCTCCTCTCCTCCTCCCCTCCTCCTCGTCCTCCTCCTCGTCCTCCTCCTCCTCCTCCTCCCCCTCCTCCTCCTCCTCCTCCTCCGTCTCCTCCTCCGCCGCCTCCGCCTCCTCTTTTCCTCCTCCTCCTCGCCCTTCCTCCCTCGCCCTTCCTCTCTGCCCGCTCCGGGGGAGGGGGGCCCGGCTTCGACGCCCTCGGCCTCGCCCTGCTGGCGGCCATGGAGCACCTGCGCGTGCGCTTCGAGGTGACCAGCTACGACTTCGAAGAGGGCTGGGAGGACGGGGCCCGTTTCGATCCCTCCGCTTCGGTTCGGTTCGATCTCGACGGATGCCCGTTCCGGTTCGATTCGACTTGGGATTCCGACTTGGGCTCCGATTTCTTATTGGAGGCCTACTCGCCTGCCCCGATGTCTACCGATTCGACATTTCCCAGCGATTTTGCGCTCTCTTGCGAACGACCAGTTCTCGCGCTTTTTTTTTGGTCGGTCGCCGTTTTCCCTTCCGTTTTCGTCGCCAAGGGGTCTGGAGGCTGCCTCTTAAGGCCCCCGGGACCGCCGACGAATGCCCTGGGAAGGGGAGAGCTCCCGGGGCTCGACAAAGGTCTGGTTGGTCGTCAGGTCGGGGCCCTCGAACATCGGGAGACGGGATGGCGCCTGTGGATGCCTGGTGGCGGCGGTGGTGTATACCCTCCATTCCTGTTTTGCGCCACCATCAATCCAATTTCCCCCCCCCATTTCCTCACCTCTTACATCTCCCTCCCTCTTCTCCTTCTTCCTCCTCCTTCCTCTTCCCCTCTCCCCTCGCTCTCAATCACACCTCGTGTTTTTCATCCTCCTCTCTTCATCCTTCCTCTTTCTTCGTCCTCCTCCCCCTCCTCCTCCTTCTCCTGCTCCTTCCCCATCCTTCTCCCTCCTCCTGCCTCCCCTTTTTCTTTGCTTCACCACGTCCCCCCTATCCCCCCAGTTTCCTCTCGCCCCTGCTTGAGGGGGAGTTGGGGAGAGTGGCGTGTGCTGGGGGAAGGGCATTCCCTGCCGAGCCAAACTGCAAGTGCAAGGGCAGGCCTGGTTTACCCAGGTTTGGTCTGGGCGGCCCCCTCCTCTTGGGAACCCCTACTGATGCTTAAGTCGGAACCCCAACAATAGTCAAACAATACTCCAAAAATAATCAGGGGACTATCTTTTGAGTATTTTTTGACCTTTTGGGGGTATTGTTTCGGTATTTTATTTGTCGTCGAAAATCCCCCTGTATGGGGGACACGCCCGACATAAACTTATGCTCCTGAACAGACTGAGGGCCCCTTCTGCTTGTGGCGTTGGGCTGCCTGGGCAATCGATGCCTCTAGCCCTCCTGGGGCGCACTACAGCGAAAGCCCGTGCCAGGAAACATCCTGCCTGCCTCCAGGGTGCCCTGGGCTTCTTTGGGTTTCGATGAGTCTGCGAGGGGGAGCGCGACGTTCCCGCGCCCAGGCTGAATGGACGTCCTCGGGTCTCAGTGTTGGGTTTCTTGTGGAAGGTTTCTTGTGGACTGGCCTCCACTGTATGACAAGGATTCATTCGGATGCAACTCCTGGGAGGTCAAAGTCTGATTTAGCCCTGGTCCGAAATCCCGCTTAATCCGGCTTACTCCCGCTTACTCCCGCTGCATCCGGCTTAATCTTGCTTAATCCCGCTCAATCTGGCTTAATCCCGCTTGATCCGAGGCCAACTCTGGCTCAACAGCCCCCCCAATGGGGCTTAATCCTCCTTAATCCTTCTGACGAAAACCTCCCAGTAGTTGCCTCCTAAGATTCTTGGGCGTAGCCAGCCGTCGGGACGAGTCCGCTCACTCCCCCCCCTTGTAGGGGAGCCCCGAGCGCGCAGGCCGCGCCCAGCTCCTCCTTTCCTTTCGTTTCCTCCCTTCTTCCTCCGCCCCCCTCCTCCTCCTCCTCCTCCTCCTCCTCCTCCTCCTCCTCCCTCTCCTCCTCCTCCTCCTCCTCCTCCCCCTCCTCCTCCTCCCCCCTTTCCGCCTCCCCTTCCTCCTCCTCCTCCTCCTCCCTTTTCCTCCCCCTCCTCCTTCCCCTGCTTGGCTACGGCTTCACACACCCTCGGCTGGCCTCTGCGCCGAGAGGGGGCTGCCGCAGGAGATTGTGCGGGCGGTCGACGCCGACATCTGCTCGGCCCTGGGGCACGCCGCCCGCTTCGGGAGGCGCCAGGGTGGCGCGGGGGAGGAACAGATGGGGGGAGGGTGGAAGTGAGAAAGGAAGGACGGACGGATGTTGGGGGGGGGGACGAGGACGGGAAGGAGGAGGCCGAGGAGGAGGAGGAAGAGGTAGAGGACGAGGAAGTGTATTAGGAAGAGAAGGAGGAGGGAGGAGGGAGGAGGGAGGAGGGAGGAGGAGGAGGCGGAGGAGGAGGAGCAGGAGGATGAGGAGACGGGAGGAGGAGGATGAGGAGTAGGTGGAGGAGTAGGCTGAGGAGGAGGAGGGGGGGAGGGGGAGGGATACTGCTGATGATGATGATGCTGATGATGCTAAAGGTGCTGAGGATGATAATGCCAATGACGCTGATGCTGATGCGGCTGATGCTGATGATGCTGCTGATGCTCATGATGATGCGGCTGATAATGTTGATGATGCTGCTGATGGTGACGATGACGATGCTGGTGATGATGATGATTATGATGATGATGCTGATGCCACTGATACTGCTGATGATGCTGGTGATGATGCTGATCATGATACCGCTGACGTTGCCGATGCGGGTAGTGATGGTGCTGATGATGCTGCTGATGAGGCCGATGTTGATGATGCTGCTGCTGATGATGATGCGGCTGCTGATGCTGCTGATGCTGATGCTGTTGATGATGATGTTGATGATGATGCTGGTGATGACGCTGCTGCTGCTATTGCTGATTGTGGTGTTGATGATGCTGATTATGATTATGATGCTGACGATTATGGTGCTCATGATGATGATGCTAATGCTGCTGCGGATGATGCTGCTGCTGATGATGATGATGATGGCGACGATGCTGATCTGATGATGATGCTGATGATGATGCTGATGATGCTGATGATGATGATGATGTTGATGCTGATGCAGGTGCTGATGATGAGGGTCATGCTGATACTGATTATGATGATGACAATGATGATGATGTTGCTGATGATGATGATGCTGCTGATGCCGATGCTGATACTGATGATGATGGTGAAGATGATGCTGATGCTGCTGATGCGGATGATGCTGATGATGATGAGGATGCTGATGCTGATGATGCTGAAGCTGATGATGATGATGCTGATGATGATGATGATGCTGATGTTAATGATGATGCTGCGGATGGTGATGATGACGATGATGATGATGATGATGATGATGATGATGATGATGATGATGATGATGATGATGATGATGATGCCAACGACGATGCTGCTGCTGCTGATCATGATGATGATGCTGATGCTGATTATGCTGATGATGATTATTATAATGATGATGATGATGATGCTGATGATGCTGATGACGATGATGATGATGATGATGATGATGATGATGATGATGATGGTGCTGCTGCTGCTGATGATGATGATGATGATGCTGATGCTGCTGATGATGATGATGATGACGATGATGATGATGATGATGATGATGATGATGATGTTGATTTTTAATGTTCATAAGGAGGAAGGGGAGGAGAGGAGACGGAGGCGGAGGAGGGATGGGGGGAGGCGAAGGGGCGGAGCACGGTGGGGGATGGTCTTGAGGGCGATGAGGGCGGGCGGGCTGGGCTGCCGGACGGCGAGGTGCGACATCACCGAGGGCCTCTTCTCTCCAGGCCGAGGGGTGCCAACTGCACACCTGCATCGGGCCCGGCCTGGCACGACCTGGGCCCAGGATCTCGATCCTCGTCGCTCGACCGAAGGGGGCACAGATATCTCGATCCTCGAAGTTCGCTCGATCTTCGATTTTTGATCTTCGATTGTCGATGGTCGATCGATCTTCGATCTTCGATTTTGATCCTCGATCGTCGATGGTCGGTTTTCGATCGTCGGTTTTCGATGGTCGAAAACAGGAGGAATGCCTCTCTACAGGAGGAATGTTCAAACATAGTCAAGCAGTAGTCTGGGCACGATTTTTCGATTTTTGATTGTTTTAAATATTTGTGGACCCTTTGTTACATCTCCTGCAGGAGGGCGTGCCCGACCCAAGCCCTGTGCATGGTTGCGCCCCCCCCCCCCCCCTTCTCTGCCAGGGTGCAACGCCGAACTGGCGGCGGCGGCCGGCTCGTTCGACCTCTTCGTCGCCGCGTACGTCGTCGCGGAGAACGCCCGGGGGCTGGAGGCCACGGGCTGCGCCTTCTTCTGCGAGCTCTTCGCGTCGGCGCGGCCCGGCGCGGCCTTCCTCTTCTTGGACGCCACGCACCGCCAGTGGCCGCGCCTGGTCGCGCTCGCGCAGGGCCTCGGCGACTTCGAGGCCCCGGGCGGATTCTGCGATTCCTCTCCGTTCTGTGAGTCTTCTGGGGTCCCGTCGTCCACCGCCAGAAGGTGCCCACAGCCACCGCTTCGGAGTCGTGCCCTGGGATCTCGAGGAGCGGTGGATGTGGGTATCTCCCGCCCGCTTTCCCAGACCTCCGACGTCGTTTTTTTTATTTTTATTTTTTTGTTTTGTTTTGTTTGTTCTCTCTCTCTCTCTCTGTCTCTTTTTTCTTATACATATATATATAGAATATACAAAGTCGACCCCCAGAGGTCTGGACCCCTTCCCCAGGACCAGGTTCTCATTCCGAGTCGTTTTCTGACGGTCCAGAGGCCCGGGGAGGGCCCCCGGAGGCCGGAAAATAGCGAGGACCTTCCCGTCGTGAGTCTTTCCCTGGCGCGAGGAGGTCTGGGCTGGCGGGCAGATATCCACATCCGCCTCTCCCGGGGTCCCCGAGTCCTCGGATATCAGGGGCAACGGTAGGAGGGGATAGGCTTAAGTTGGGAGTGCCCCTCTGCAGGAGGAATAGTCAAAGATAGTCCAGACATAGTCAGGGACGTTTTTTTTGTATTTTTTTGTTTGTTTGTTTGTGTGTTTGTTTGTTTGTTTGTTTGTTTGTTTGTTTGTTTGTTTGTTTGTGTGTGTGTGAATATTTTTCCCCAACCCTCCTGCGTTGGGTACTCGTTTTGAATAGAGCACTGCGGTCTCCACCTTCCTTCCTTCCCGCCTCCTCCTCCTCTCTTCCCTCTTCCTCTCCTCTCTTGCTTCCCTTCTCCGCCTCTCTTCGCTCCTCCTCTTCTCGCTTGCCTTTTACCTACACCGCACTCACATCTATACCCCTGGGTGGGTGTATGTGCGGCCGTTTTTGCGCTGTCATGTGCGCGCATGTGCGCGGCATGTGCCAGTCATGTGCCAGGCCTGTGCGGCCCTTCTTGGATGGACTTCCTACTGTGCACGTCGTGCCCGGGCATGTGCGGGGGCATGTGCGCTGTGTTTTGATGTATCCATCATACGCACATGCACGCACAGTCCGACGCACATGCGCGCACATGCCTGCACATGCGGGAGGTGTTCGAGAATCGCAGATCTGTCATCGGCACATGCACGCACATGCCTGTGCAACCTCTCTTCGGGAGGCCGCGCGGGCCCGCACATGCACGCACATGCGGTGAAGCGCGCGGGCGCACATGCGTGCACATCCCAATGCACATGCACGCTCATGCCCTAGGAACTGTCTGGGACCCCTGTGCCTCCAATGCCTCCTGGCCTTCGCAGAGCTAACCTGGGGCGTGCCAGGGCTTCCTGAAAGAGTTTGTTGTGCGTTTAGACTCGCCCGCTGCTGGCGGGGGCGGTTCTTCGCCCGGTTCGTGAGCTGGCGGTGGCGTGCCCTCCTAGTAAAACACTCTCCCGCGCGCCTTCTCAGCTCGGCCGGAGAAGCAGGGGTGGGGGGGGGGAGGTGGAGGGGGGGGGGGGAAGGAGGGGGAGCCGAGGAGGCGGACGCCCCCTTCTCGTCCGCCCCCCTGGGGGGGCTGCGATCTGTGAAACTGTCGCCACTTTCGAGGGCTGCTGGGGGGCCCAGCGGTGACGCCCTACGGGGATTCAGATTAGACCTCGCCATCCCTGGGGGGCTGCGATCTGTGAAACTGTCGCCACTTTCGAGGGCTGCTGGGGGGCCCACGGAGTGACGGCCCACGGGGACTCAGATTAGACCTCGCCGTCCCTGGGGGGCTGCGATCTGTGAAACTGTCGCCACTTGCGAGGGGCTGGGGGGCCCAGCGGAGTGACGCCCTACGGGATTCAGATGACCTCGCCATTCTGGGGGGCTGCGATCTGTCGCCACTTTCGAGGGCTGCTGGGGGGCCCAGCGGAGTGACGCCCTACGGGGATTCAGATTAGACCTCGCCATCCCTGGGGGGCTGCGATCTGTGAAACTGTCGCCGCTTTCGAGGGCTGCTGTGGGGCCCACGAAACTGTCGCCACTTTCGAAACCTGCTGCGGGGTCCAGCACAGTGACGTCCTACGCGGACGCAGATTGGACCCGTCATTCTACTTCGATTATCCCGCATCTGCGATCGACTGTATGTGTGCGAGGAACTAGACATGGAGTGGTCTGGCACTGACTGACGTCAAATCGTTGTGTGCCAGTGTCTCCTGGGTGTTGCCTGATGTGGATGCAGCTCGTCGGCGCTGCGACTCGAGCTGGCGGTCGTCCTTCGGACCCGCAGAAACATCTGCTGAGCTCGATGAGCTAGGGGAACTACAGGAAAGAAGTGCAGGAAACGGAGGCCGGTCATGCACTCGCCGATACCTCGTTGCTCTGTCATCGTCTTTGCTGTTGCATGATCCTTATCTGGCCTGCCGGCGCCGCGGCTCGAGCTGGCGGTCGCCCTTCGGGCCCGCGGGAACATCTTCTGAGACAAGTGGACGCCGCCGCCTTACTTGCAGGCAGCGCATTGCATTCGCGGACAGCAGCATGGCAGACCGCAGTGAGATCCTCAGTCGCGTGGTGTTGCCAAGCCTGGTGGAGACGCGCGTGATCGACCTGAAGTCCCAATCGCGCGTGCACTGTACCTGCGTGGCGTTCAGGCACGCGCGTGATGCTGCTCGCTCCGCGTTCAACCAGTACGTCGCCAGTGCAACTTTGGACGATGGACAACCGATTGATGATGCGCGACCCCGGCCTTGAGTTTCTTTCCCGCGGGCCGCCCGCAGACCTGGCGGCGCGCCTGCGAGCGTTCAGCTCCCGCGCTGAAATGTGCGGGAAGGATGCGGAGAAGCTAGCGGGCGAGCTACGCCTCGCTCGTTCCTTGCACTCCAAACAAGTTTTATCATATGGAACTCTGCGACGACATGGCGCAGGCAACGCTGCGGGCTTAGCTCGCACTTGAAAAATGCGGCAGTCTTCTGTCTCCTCCCGCCACTGTCATCGTCGTCCTATTCCCCGCCTCACCTTCTCCATGCATGCTGCTGCTTCCGCGATGGCCTTTCGCCCCCCCCGCCCTCCATTCCATCCCTCTCCTACCCCTCGTTCCCGTACCCGTTCTTCTTCGATCCTGGGGCCTCAAGCCTCGTTCTTTCGATCGTCGTCCTGTGAATCGTGCAACGCATGCGCATCCCATGTAGCTTGCACAGCAAATCGCCGCGTCTACACTGTCGTTGTTCCTGCTAATGTTGGCATAGTCCTCTTGCCATTTGATGCACGTGGGTTGGGTACGCCGCAGGGTAATGATTTTTCGTTCGAAATCCTCCTGTATGGGGGACATGCCCGACCTCAGGGTAGGCATAGGGTGGGGTGCATCGACCCCCAATCGCCAATTGATCGCCGATGGGGGCCCGATCGCCCCAACCTGCCCAGGACCGTGCGCATTCATTATCGGGGGCCTATCGCCTTTAGGTCGGGCCTGTCCCCTTTCAGGGGGATTGTGGGCGACAAACTAGAAGTGCTAGAGAAATGCCCCCCTCCCAGAAATGCTGAACAATGGTCAGACAATCGTCCCCGGACTATTTTCTGACTATCTTGGAATCTCCCTCCTGTAGAGGGACAGGCCCGGCTCATCATCCTTATCGTTTGCCCCTCAGGAACTGGTCATACTCTGGCGGCCGCGCCGCAAATCCCAGGAGGTGCGGGGGGGGGTCGATCTCGAGGGAGGGGCCCAGGCCTACAAGGATACGCGGGCCAGGAGGGGGAGGAGGAGGAGGAGGAGGAGTAGGAAGAGGAGGAGGAGGAGGAGGAGGAGGAGGAGAGGAGGAGGGGAGGAGGAGGATGGAGGGGAGGAGGAGGGAGGCGGAGGAGGATGAGGAGAGAGGAGGAGGAGGATGAGGAGGAGGAGGAGGAGGAGGAAGGAGGAGGAGAGGAGGAGGAGATGAGGAAGGAGGAGGAGGAGGATGGGGAGCCGAAGGCCAGACGTGCCTCCCTGTACGCGCTCCTCGGGGTCCTCTTCGGAGTTATTCCGGAGCGGGATTCCTCTTGGCTGTTTTGCGGTCCCAGGGCCTCATGGGGCGTCTTGGCTGCCTTTGGGGAGCCTCTTGGGACTCCTCGGGGTCTCTTTGGAGCCTCTTGGGGGCATCTTGAAGGCCTCTTGGGGGCCTTTTGGGGCCTCCTGGGCACCTCTCGGAGGCGTCTTCGGGGCACTTTTGGGAGCTTCGGAGGGTATCTTGGGGCCATCTTGGAGGAGATCGACCAAAGGAGGGGCCGTAGTACATAAGGCTTTCCCCTCCCCACCCCGGAGGCTAGCACCAGTGATTTTGGTCTTCTCGCCGAGGCCCCTTGGGGCGTCTTGGCTGCCTCTGGGGGCTCTTGGGGCCTCTTGGGGTGAGCCTCTTGGGGGCATCTTGGGGGCCTCTTGGGGCTCCTAGGCACCCCTTACCCTTGGAGCTGTCTTGCGGCGGAGCCGCGTGGGCCATATTGGGGCCATCTCGGAGGAGATCGATCAACGGAGGGGGGGCTCCTTAATAAGGGGTGCCTCGCCAGGAGGCCAACCCTTGGCCAAAACCATAGTACATTCAGTGATTTTGGCCTTCTCGCCGAGGCCTCTTGGGGCGTCTTGGCTGCCTCTGGAGGAGTGGCCTCTTGGGGGTCTCTTGGGAGCCTCTTGGGGACATCTTGGCGGTATCTTGGAGGCCTCTGGGCGCCTCCTGGGTGCATCGTGGGCACTCTTGGGAGCTTCGGGGGCCATCTTGGGTCCATCTCGGAGGAGATCGATCCAAGGACGGAGCGTCCCACATTAGCTTGCCCCCACGAGGCCCAAATGTGGCCAAAACCTGAGTACAACCAATGAGTTTGGATTCCTCGCCGAGGCCATCTTGGACGCTCTAACTACCCGTGACCCCTCCCCCTCCAGTTCCAGGGGAGGGGGTAGGGGGAGGGGTCAAGACACCCCCCCCGCCCGAAAGCCGTCTCGCTCACTCCCACCCGCCCTCCCAACACATACGTAGCACCCGAGCCCGGCCCGAGCCTCAGCATATTCAGCAGTCGTCTTTGGATGGGTAGCTACTGGGGGCCAATCCGCTGCCGCCACCGCCGCCTCCGCCGCCGCCGCCGCCGCCGCCGCTGCCGCCGCCGCCGCCGCCGCCGCCGCCGCCCGCCGCCGCCGCCAGCCACCGCCCGCCACCGCCGTCGCCGCCGCTGCCGCCGCCGCCGCCGCCGCCGCCGCCGCCGCCCCGCCGCCGCAGCCGCCGCAGCCGCCGCCGCCGCCGCAGCCGCCGCCGCCTCCGCCAAGTGTACTCTGTATTTTTTTTGGGCAGGGATGGTGGGGGGGGGCGCATCGGGTTGGCTGCGCATGTTCCAAATTTGGAGGCAGAGTGTGTTTTGTATTGTGTTTTTACAAGGGATTGTGGGGGGGGGGGTGTTGGCATGGACCTGGGTTGGCCCCAGTCGCCTGGGGGAGGGGGTGTTTATTAATAGGGAACAGTGATCAAGAAACCTTCCTATATAGCAAGACGTCTAGCTCACTCCCACCCGCCCTCCCGACACATCAGTAACACCCGAGCCTCACCATGTTCAGCGGTCGTCTTTGGATGGGCAGCTACTGGGAACCGAAACCGACCCCCTGTGCACGACGCTGGGGCGAGGTGCGCCACGTGTGCCAGGCGCGCCACGCTCGCCAGGCACCCCTGGGGCCCAAGCGTGCCAGGCACGCCTGGTGCGCCAGATGCGCTACGTGCTCCACGTGCGTCAGGTGTGCCGCATGCGCTAGCCGCGCCAGGTGCACCACGCTTGGGGCACGTGCAGAGTGTGTCAGGTGCGCCTGCGCACGTGACAGCACGTATCGGGAAGCTTGTCCCTCCCCACCATCCCCGTCGAAAACCAATGCCCATCGTGGTGTCTGGTTGGCCTGCGCGCAGCAGGCCATGCGCCACCACCCCCGCCGTTCTTGTCACAAACCACTTGACAGTGATCGCGGGGTGGCCCCGCATGATCCAGACTTAGCCGCGAGGTGCATTTTATATGTTCTTTGATCTGCATGGTGGCCCTTCGCACAGCAGGCAATGTGCTGACACCCCTGCCGTCCCTAGTAACGAACAATATAAAGTGCCCGCGGGCCTCACGAATATGACTCAAGACTTTGCCCCAACGTGCAGTTTGTTTTGTTTTTTGACAGGGATGGCGGGGGGGACCCACATCGGGTTTGTTGCGCACGCTCCGAATTTGGAGGCAGAGTGTGTCCTGTATTGTTTTTTGACAGGGGTGGTTGGGGGATGGGGAGCATAGAGCCGGTATTGTTCCTGGTTGGCTGCCAGTCGCCGGGGGGGCGGGTTATAAATAGGGAACAGCGATCAACCCTTCTCCGAATGTGAAGAGGGGGGTTGGAAGAGGAACCTCTCTTAACCACTCACGCCCTAATGGGCTGGCGGGATCCCACCAGCCTTTCGGGGCGTAGATGGTTTAGCGCGTTTCCTCTTCCACCCCCCCTCATCTTCCTCGGGGAGGGGTCATCTCTGCCTTTTCCTTTCTCTATTCGTGAGCACCCACCGCCCTCATACGGTGGAATCGGGCCTGTCCCCCTACAGGGGGTTTTCGACGAGAAATAGAAAATACCCTCACAAACCCTCCAAAAAGGTCAACAAATACACCCAAAATAGTCCCCAGACTATTTTTGTATTATTTTTGGATTATGTTTGGGGTATCTTTTATTTTTCGTTGAAAATCCTCCTGTAGGGGGACAGGCCCGACCTAGAATTAGCGGTGTTTGCGTGCCAAACCGTGCTCATGTGCGGAGCTGGGTCCCTTGGCGCGAACGGCGGAACGACCTGTGCGGCGGGACGCTCTGGCAACACGGCTGCCGCCGCAAAAACAGTCGGTTCCAGTGTCCGCGGGGAAGGGGAGACGTCGTACCCATCGGTCGTTGAAAGCACTCCGAGTTTCTCAATGAGCGTCGGGGGGGCGTCACCCCCGCCGACAGCCCCACACCCCACATCGACCCCCGTCGCGGGCAGCCACCGCGCGCCGAAGGCGCTCCGACCCCCGTCGCGGCGCGACGACGAGGCGACGTTGACGCCCGTCGGGGGGGTACCCCCCAATCTTATTCAGAAGCCCAGAGTAGGTATTCTAATCGCTAGCGCTTCCCTGCTTCAAGAGCCGATCTGGTTTGGCGGTTGTGTGTTGTTCAGTGGGCGGGCCCGAGCCCAATCTATTTTATCCGCCTTCCTTCTTCATGTTTCTACTTACTTCTTCCGACCAGCGTGTGAAGATAAACTTTTGGCGCTCCGCACGGATTTCTCGGATCCGCGCTGGGGCCCCCCGTGGCGGCGCCTCTGGCGCCACCCGTGGCGCGCTCCGCGCGCCAGGGAGGGGGGCCCAGCGCGAAACCAAGAAATCCGTGCGGAGCGCCAACAGTTTATGTTTATGGCATTTTTTCCCTCTGTCTTTCCCATTGCGTGCAAGGGTTTGGGTGCCCTGGTACGCACGTTTTTGAAACGCAATGCAATCAACCCGCATAGCAGGGATGGACAACCTTCCGAAGGGTACCCTTGCATCCTCGCCTCCCCGGTCCATCCTTGGTTCCTTGGCAACTTTCGCTGGCAGTGCCCCGCTCGCAAACCCTCGAAGTGGCCTTCCCAGGCCCTTGCATCCTTATCGCGCATCCGTATGATACGTGCCGACTGTGCGTACCGTGCTCAACACGTCCGTGTCAATGTGCTGCGTGTTGGCTCAGCGTGCTGGCTCACGCTTTGGCGAAGGTATCACGCCCAACGTACGTGTTCAGTTTCCGTGTTAAGCCCAGTGTAGATACGCTATGTGTTGCGTGTCGTGTATCGGGGCAGCTAAGGTCCCATCGCGTGCAAGGGTTGTCGATCCGCGCACGAAAGGTCGGGCAACGAACTCCGTACACCTCCACTGCCCCCTGGCCGGGCTTCTCCTGGGCCCAGGAGCTGTGTTTATGCCCTTCCTGGCCAAGCCAGGGGGGCGTGGCGTAACTACGCCGCCGCCGGGTTCAGCATGGGCCTGGCCAGGGAACAGTGCCGATGTGTAGATTGCGCCGTCCGAAACATTCACTCTTGCCTGGGGTCACTCCTGCGTTTCGCTGAGAGGCCGCCCGCCTTTTCTGGCCCCCTCCCCCCCTGTCGGCCATGCGCACAGGGGGGCCCTGGGAGGGGGGGAGGTTTCTTAGAGCACCCCTGCTTCTTAGTCGGCGCGGGCCTTGCCTGTTGATGTAGGGCCGGCGCCTTCTCAGAAGCAGCCTCCTTCTAAGACGCCTTCCCCCCCTCCCCCTGCCCCCCCTTTGTAGGCGCCAACAAAGGTCACTCTTGCCCAGAGTCGCTCTTGCGTTTCGCCGACAAGGCCCGCCTTCTCTGGCTCCTCCGCCGCGGCCTGCCGCGCCGACGGGCACGACGACGCCAACGCCGACGCCGACGCCGACGCCGACGCCGACGCTGACGACGATGCCGCCGCCGACGACGACGATGCCGCCGCGGACGACGACGTTGATGCCGCCACCGACGACGACGACGAGGACGACGACGACGACGCCGACGACGACGATGACGTCGCCGATGCCGACGCCGCCGCCGCCGCCTTCGAGGTGAGCCTGCCGCGGGCCGAGCCGGGCCAGGGCCGCGGGTTCCCGAGGCACGCGCTGCTCCTCCGCAAGGGGCGCGCCCCTGGCCGCCAGCCGCGGCGCGGCGGGGGCGCGCCGCAGGCGCCGCGCCAAGCCGGGCCTTGGGAGGAGGAGGAGGAGGAGGAGGAGGAGGAGGAGGAGGAGGAGGAGGAGGAGGAGGAGGAGGAGGGGGAGGGTAGGAGGACGGAGGAGGAGGAGAGAGGAGGAGGAGGAGGAGGAGGAGGAGGAGGAGGAGGAGGAGGAGGAGGAGGAGGAGGAGGAGAAGAAGGGGAGGAGGAGGAGGAGGAGAGGAGGAGGAGGAGGAGGAGAGGAGAGAGAGGAAGGGGAGAGGAGGAGGGAGGAGGAGGAGGAGATGAGGAGGAGGAGGAGGAGGAAGAGGAGGAGGAGGAGGAGGAGAGGATGAAGGAGGAGAGGAGGAGGAGGAGGAGGGACGGCGGCGGAGGCGGAGGCGGAGGCGGAGGGGGAGGAGGAGGAGGAGGAGGAGGAGGGGGAGGAGGAGGAGGAGGAGGAGGAAGGAGAAGGAATGTGGGGGCGGAGGAGGAGGAGGAGGCGCAGGACGGAGGAGGAGAGGAGGAGGAGGAGGAGGAGGAGGAGGAGGCGGAGGCGGAGGCGGAGGCGGACGCGGAGGCGGAGGCGGAGGAGGAGGAGGACGAGGAGGAGGAGGAGGAGGAGGAGGAGGAGGGCTGCGCTTTCAGGGAAGTGGCGCAGCAGTCTGTGGCCATTTTGGCTCAAGGCCTAAGCGTTTCGCCCAGAACTTATCATTTTGACCTGGGGGATTCCGCGACCCCTATCGCTTTCCAGGCGTTCGCCCGCCCAGTACATACCCTCAGCTACTTTCCGTGTATTGCACCGCCCTTTCACGGAAGCTACCTCCCAGCTTTGCCGATGGTTCCTTTTCTTCATTTGTTCTCTTATGCTCCGTTGGGCAGCTCGGTGTCAGAGACCATGTGATTTGGACAATGCACCGCTTGTATCGCGATCAAGAAGGGCAAATCTTGGGCGATTGGGCCAAGAGCCAAACTTTTCCCATCAATGCAGGCGTTCGCCAAGGGTGCGTACTCAGCCCTGTACTTTTCGCAGCTGTTCTGGAGTGGGCCATGCGCGCTTGGAGAGCTCGCGTCGCAGACCTGGGATTTGATTTTGCAGACGGTTTACGGCCGCTCATAGATTTACGTTTCGCCGACGATATTCTATTGTTCGCCAAGACAGCGGGCGAAGCCAAACTGCTGCTGGACACACCGGTAGAGGAGTTGGCAAAAGTTGGGTTGATTCCGAATGCGGCCAAGACGGTGGTAATGACAACAGAGGCGCAACCTCCGCGGCAAATCACCACGCGGGCCGGCGCGGAGATTCAAGTGTTGCCCCAGAGTGCCGCCCACAAGTGGTTGGGATGTTTGCTGGCAGTCGGTGGTTCTGGAACGCACCATCTGGACGTGGAGTATCATCTGGCATCCGCGAACAAAGTTTTCTTTGCAAACAGGGCCATATTATGCGACCGGAATGTTTCTCTTACTGCCCGCTTCGAGTTTTTTCGGCCGCGTCGTAATGTCTGTGGCGTGCTTCGGGGCTTGTGTATGGAATCCGTACAGGGACTCACTGCATAAAGTTGACGTGGGATTTAGGCGATTGTTGCGGCAAGTTGTTGGTCCGCCTGCCGGCGTGGACTGGTCGCAGCCTTGGCATGAAATCTTACACCTCTGGCACGAGCGGCTCAATCAATCATTGACCCAACATTGCATTCGCACGTGGTCGAGAGAATCCCTGAAGAAATATTTGGATTTTGCATATCATGTTGCGAATTTACCTCCGGAGCGATGGGTGCAGAGAGCCTTGCGCTGGACACCGCCTGGGTCGCGCTCGCAGGGTCGTCCTCTCATGTCGTGGGATGAGAGGCTGATGTCTTTTTGCCGAACGAATCACATTGGATCGTGGCAAGAAGGCGCGCAAGACGACGCTGCCTGGGCAGATATGACGGAGGACTTCTTGGATTTCTGCGAGTGAGCACGCCCGCCGCTTCCTGCTTGCACTCTAACTTGTTTTTCCCTCGCGCCCTATATGGGCCCGCCCTCATGCGAGCGGGGTGACTTCACTTGACTTGCTCCGTTGGGCAGCTCTGACTTGGGGTCCCAAGAGGCGGCAGGTGAGTGGAAACTCAAAGGAGGTGGTCGTGGAGGGAAAACACAGGCCATAACGATGGCCTGCCCGTCATGCGGTTGCAAGAAAACAATGTCACAGCCATTCGGTGCAAGCGTTGCCCTGCTACTTTGCCTCGTTCCGAGCCGTCAGCATAGCATTTTGTCAGCGGGCAGTGGGCGCAGTCTGGTCCTCCAGGATACTGGCATGGTGCTGGTCACTCTCCCACAGGTCTCGGCAACGGCGCAGGAGGTAGAGGGCGTGGGCTCGGCAAGAGCAAAGGCAAGGGCTGCTGCGGCGGCGACCCTACGCAGTGGGATCAGCTCGCGGCCCTTACCGAGTCGAGTGGGGTGCGTCCAGGCGGTGACAAGTCGCCGGGGGGTGGTGCACCGCCGCTTCCAGTTGGGCGCGTTCTTCGTGTCCTTGTTGCAGAAGCGCGCCAGTTATCATAGCCGTCCAACAGGTCGGAGGATGTGTTGGCAGCCAAGCATTACGAACGTATGGTTCTACACCTTGAAGCTGAAGCCCTTTCAGCACCCGCACCATCTGCGCAGGCTCAGATGCAGAAGGCTCAAACAGACTTGCAACGCCAGGAGCACAACGTCGAGAATGACTTGCAGCGCCTCGCGCGGGCCAAGGAGCAGGTGCTGGAGTGCGAGAAGGCGCTGCGCGAGTCCAGGGCGCAGTTACGTGCTTCGGATGAGGGCTACAAGACGGCGTTTTCCGAGTTCAAGAGCTACCAGGAGGCAGAGTTCAAGGCTTTTTTCTCGTCCTGCCATCACACTGGGCGACCGCGTCTCGGGCAGGGCGGGCGTGGGCTTCTTCGTCGACTGCGACGCCCCCCTGCTCGAGGACCTGGTCTCGGCCGAAGTGGAACTTGAGGAAGCGGACAAGACTGAGTACCATAAGCGTCGTGATGAGCTGGTGTCAGGCGTTCAGCCCTTGGTTCAGAAGCTTTCCCAGCAGGTCGCGGACTCTGCTCAGGCGGCGCGTGCTGCGCATGAGGCTCACCGTGCTCGAGCTGCTGCCAGGAAGCGCAAGACCACCGACAGTGTCGCAGCTGGAGGTGGGGAGGGTGCTGAACCAGCTGCCGCGGCAGGTATCAGATGATGAACTACCACCGGTACCGCGGCCACCTATGTCCTCGCAGGGTTTTTGTTCGAAGGCGCGCTGCGCGGTAAATTACCCAATCCATGTTTGTTGATCTGTGGGCGGCGCAGCGGGGGCCTCCGCGGCCCGGGCCCGTTCGGGGCCCTTGGTAGCGCAGAGCGGTGATTTCTGGAATTGCGCTCGTTTTGAAATGGTTTTGTTTTGGCACTTGGATCAAAACATGTTGTTGTTGAGTCAACAGTATGGTTTTGGTGGATTCTTTTTTTTCGCGGGAAGTATTGTGTTCTGCGGAAATCCGCGACGTTGGCGTTGTGGATTCAAATTTCCGGCGCCTTTTGAGATGGAGTTTTGTATCCCTTTGGTTATTATTGCGGTCGCTGAGAAGGCGCCCCCTGGGGGGGGGGGGGGGGCGGGGCGGGCCTCGCCGAGTGCGGCCTTCAGGGCGACAGAGATTTCCATGGCGAGGTGGCGCTTGCCAGGAGGTAAGGGCCCCTGGCAGACTGGTTGGTGCGTGCGCGTTAGACGCTAATTTCCCAGAAGTTTCTGTCCCATGGCGATGCCAGTAGAGGCTGCGGCGCTCCGGGTGCAGCAGGTGAAGGCGCTGCAGCAGCAGCGGCAGCTGAGGCAGCCGGCGCCAGTGGCGCGGCTGACTCCACTCGCTCTTAGGCCCCCGCTGTCCAGGAACACATTCGCATTCGGGCCGGCGGAGCGCCGCGTGAGACCATGCCCCCCTTCGCCGCGCAATGGCGGGGGCTGAGCTCGAGTGTCTTCTGGGGTCTCTCCAACTATTTGGCGCACCCTGTCTCGGTGGTTGTTTCCAGGGCCCAGGCTGCCGGGGTCCGACGTTCAGGCCGCCCCTTGTGTTTTTCCAGGGGAATTGCCGTTTTGCGGCCCCATTTTGTCCAGGTGAAATTTGAAAGCCCCCTGGCTCCATGTGTTACAGGTTTCTTTCTCTCCTTTGTCTGTGCGTGGCGCGTCTCAGCAGCGTCTGCTGTCCTCCCTGCGTGCCCTGCCGGCCCCTCTGCGAGCTGGTCTCTCGGTCGCCGCCTATCCGACTCGCAATCTTTCTTCGTCGTCGTTCTCGGTTCAGGCGGGCGGCCCGCGAAGTCATATGCCGCTGCTTGAAGGTCTGGAGGTCGCGGCGGTCAAGTGGAATTTCTGGGGCGCCTTAAAGCGTGCCTGGAGTCGCGCGGCGCTGGCGCGGCTCCGGCGCAAGAGCGCCGCATTCGCGAGGAATTCTTGGGGCCAGGCGTCGGCATCTTCGTTGTTCCTGGGCTGGGGGAGCTTCTGGGCCCCAGGTGTTCTGGGAGAAGGGGGGATCAGCAGTGGGGCCTCTGTGCTCGTTCGCAGTGCCCTCGGTTTGTTCATTTGCGTGCCGCGCGTCTAACTGGGCGGCGGGGCCGTCGCCGCCGTGGCGCGCGCCCATGGGCGCGCGCCGTTCTGCGTCTGCCCCCTCTGCCTCTACCGCGGCCAAGGTCTCTGAATCAAAACTTGCACTCCTCAGAGTTGTTGCCGAGCATCTTGACTGGGTCGGTAGTGATTTCATTGTGGGGGCTGCTTGGAACATTGACCCTGAAGACCTTGGGCGCTCCGTTGGCCCCCCGCAAACCTGTGTCCATGCGCTTTCGCAGCTCTCTTGGAGACCTCAAGGCTCTCGCCTTCCGTCCCCCCTTTGATCTCCCCGTTGAATCGCCTGCGGGGCCTGCCCCGTGCCTCTTGCTCAGGAGGCTTTCGCCGCTGTTGATTTTCGGAGCTCTAGGCGTGCTCGGCCACCCAATACACCGTTTCGTGACCCAATAGGGAGCTCCACAGAAGCCCCCAGTGGGACCGCCCGCGTGCGTCCCCCGCACCCAGCTTGGCATTGTCACCCACCCAGTACAGCGTTTCGTGGCCCAATAGGGTGCCCCACCGATGCCCCGAGTGGAACCGTCCGCGTGCGTCCCCCGCACCCGATTTGGCATTGTCACCCACCCAGTACAGCGTTCCGTGGCCCCATAGTGAGCTCCACCGAAGCCTCCAGGGGGACCGCCCGCATGCGTCCCCCATACCAAATTTAGCACTTTCACCGATCCAATACAGCGCTTCGTGGCCCCATAGGGAGCCCCACCGAAGCCCCCAGTGGGGCCGCCCGCATGCGCCCCCCACATCCAATTTGGCATTTGCACCCGCCCAGTACAGCGCTTCGCGGCCCCATGGGGGGCTCCACCGAAGCCCCCAATGGGACCGTCCGCGTGCGTCCCGCACGCATAATTTGGTAGTTTCGCCCACCCAGTGCAGCGTTTCGTGGCCTCATAGGGAGCTTCACCGACGGCCCCAGTGCTACCGCCCGCATGCGCCCCCCCCCCCGCCCAGCGCAGCGCTTCGTCGCCCCATAGGGAGCTTCACCGAAGAAGATTTTCACAATTGCGGTACCCACAACTTCATATGGTTGGGTCCTTCGCCTGGATAATTTTTGCAGCGAGGCCGCCCATCGGAGTTTGGGGCGCGATTCTGGGGGAAAGTGTGGCGCTGGTTGCCGTCTTTGCTGGGGCGTGGCCAACGGCCTCTTGGGATCTGGGAAAGTTGGGGGGGCGAACCAAGGGCTGGATCCGCGCTTCAGCGACGAGGGCCGGCTGGGCGGCAGGTGGCGTTCTTCTGCAAGTTGTCTCTCGGACCGCTGGGGCCTGCGCGGAAAAGGCGACGGGTGCCATCTTCCAACGCCGTCATGCGTGTCCTTGCGTGCAAGCTGCGCGCGATGCTGTGCCCCCGTCCGGCATGCAGGAAAAAGCTCGTGGGGTAGGCCCCGGCATCCCCGAGATGGTCGTTTTTTATGTTATGTTTTGTGTTTGTTTCTCTCATCCTGGGGATGTTGCTGCCCCTCCTCCTGCCGCGACTACGGGGTCCCTGTGGGGTGGCTGGCAGAGTCGTTGCCGGGTCCGTCAGATGCCTCTGCTCCTCCCCCCATTCCTCCCGGCGATGGGCCCCAGTGGCACTTTCTCTCATGGGCGGCTCCTGCCGTCGGCGCCCTGTCAGAGAGCAGTCCGCAGTGATGGTCTCGTCTTCGGGCAAGCTTCTCGGGGTTGTTCGGGGGCCTCTGTGGGCAGTGAGTTTTGGGCTCTCGCCTGGGCGGGCCTCTGCGCCGAGGGCCCCTCCGACTGCTAGTTTAGTTTACTTGGTGAATTTGGGGAAGCCGATTCGATATCGGCCAAGAGACAGTGCGCTGGCCTAGTGATCCAGGCCCGCCGCCACTTCATGCAGCGCGTCTCTTCCTTCTCTAAAGCTGCAGCCCACTGGGATACCGACGATGAGGGTCTCGGCGCGCGTGTGGGATTTCTGCGCACTGGGAACAGCTGCGCCCGCAGAGGCCTTGAATGCTCATCCAGTCTGGTCTCCGACGGAAGAAGATTTTCAGAGGATGTTAACTATTGCCCGTCATGTGCTCCTGTCTGGAGCTCCTGCCACTGTGACCGTAGTTGGAGTTTCGAGGAACGGAGCGTGCCCCGCTGCCACCACCCTTGGAGCGGAGCTCCTGCCACTTTGGCCATAGTTGGAGTTTCGAGGAACGGAACGTGCCCCGCTGCCACCGCCCTCGGATGTGCTTCCTTCAGAGGTTTGTCGTCACTGGTCCCAGCAGGGCTCCTCCTGGCGATGTCGGGCCTGCCTCCGTGGGTCGCGGGCGATGTCCAGACCTATTCGGGGGGCCCTGTCCTGGCCAGAGCCGCCTCGATCAGGGAATGCTGGAGTCCTTGGGGCCATTGGTTCATTGCTTTTCCCTGCAGTGGCAACAGTACCGTGTTTCCTCGCATGGCGTGCAGGGTCTATGGCAGTGGAGGTCCAGTGGAAGGCCCGGGGAGTACATGCTTCCTTCCGACGCTTGCGGGCGAGAAGGAACCTGCGCCGTGTCCGCAAGGCCCAGCATCTTGACAAGGAGGTTGTCGCAATTGTCACTGATGAATTCTCCCGCTGCTATAAGCGCTGAATTCATTGTCGCAGTCGTTCGCCTGTGACCTCTGCTGCAATGCACTGTTGATCATGGACGTGTGCGTCGCTGTCAACAAGCAGCAACTATGCAGCAAACGCAGTGGGGCGCAGAGCATCGGGGGACGTGGGAGGAACAGATACCTGTACTGCTACCTTTGCCTCGTTTCCCCTTTTCGGGCGTCCCGGGGGGCCCTCGTCTCCACCGCTGGATTCGCTTCGAGATCCTGGTCAGAACGCACCCCAGGAACGGTCCGCGGAGTGGCGGTATCAGCGCCCTTTGGTTTCCTCCCCGCCTCCCCTCCCGACGCGAGGAGCTGCTTCATACGGAAGAGGGATGACGAAAAGGATCGAGGAGCATCGATGATGATCAAAGAGGGGGAGGCTGATACGCAGCTGGCCGAGACCCAGGATGCGCGGTTCGGGGAATCCGACGCCTGTTCTACGGCCAAGAATTGTGTCATATAGCGTGTTGCTTTGCTGGTGTTGGCCAAGCGTTTCCCGGCACTATGCGCTAGCCAATTCCCAGTCCCCGCTCGTCCATGTTCCGAGCCTTTCTCAGCCTCCCGCCCACGGGAGCGGAACGACGCGCTATCGGCTGTCAAGGCATAGCGTGTCGCACGGGTCGCCGTCGCGACAGGCTGAGCAGCGCCTGCTCTTGATTGTTGTCGGAGAATCATGCTGATGATGTTGCTGATCATGATGATGTTGCTTCTGGATGCTGGTCATGATGGCGATGATGCTGATGATGGTGATGATGAAACTGATGCTGATGATGGCGATGACGATGATGATGATGCTGATGTTTATGTTGTTGATGATGGTGATGGTGGTGATGATGATGTTGGTGATGACGATGACTTGATCACGCCGATGATGCGAAACATGACGACAACGAGGACGTCGACGACGATGATGATGATGATGATGCTGATGCTTATGATGATAATGGTGATGAACATTATGATGATGCTGATGATGGGGACGAATAGGATGACGACGACCACCATTCTGATGCCGCTGATGGTGATGATACTTTAAGAGTGGTGTTATGATGCTTAGGATGATGAAAATGATACTGATGCTGCTGCTGATGATGATGCTGATGATGTTGTTATTGCCGATTCTGATGCTGGTGCTGGTGATGATGGTGGTGGTGGTTGTGGTGGTGGTGGTGGTGGTGGGGGTGGGGGGGTGTTGTTGTTGATGCTGTTGATGCTCGTAACGATGCTGATGCGGATGACAATGGTGATGATGATGACAATGGCGACGACGATGGTGATGATGCCGATGATCATGATGATGCTGATGCTGATGATGATGACGATGATGACGACGATGCTGACGATGACGATGCTGAGGGGGAGGAGGATGACGACGATGACGACGACGACGACGGACGACCGACGACCGACGACGATGACTACCGACAAATACAACCGACGAGCTTCGAGCGACGAGCGACGAGCGACGGCGACGGTGGTGGCGGTGGTGCACTTGATGACCATGGCCAGGAGGGGAAGGAAGAAGAGGAGGAGGAGAGGAGGAGGAGGAGGAAGAAACGTATGAGGAGGAGGATGAGGAGGAGGAGGAGGAATACGACAAGTTTAAACCCAACATTCATCAACGATGTTGTAATTCACCGTCCCTCCAGCCACCTCTTCATTCGCCCCCACGAGGATTCATGTCTACTGAAGGGCGTGCACCGTTGAGAGACCACTGTTTCAAGATTTTGAAACGTGCCCAAGCCCCATTCTCGGGATTTCAACGGCACGGATCAACTTGCCTGATCGTGTCTTGACGACTTTGAAGCGTGCCAGAACACCATTCCTGGGATTTCAACGCCGCGAAACAGCGAAACTGTTGCGCCCGGACTGTCATGAATCGCTCCAAAACGCCATTTCAGGTACGTTGACCCATGGAACCCAATACATCCTTGCACATGTGTGCAGCGAGTGTGCGCGGCGCTGAGACGAGGGCCACATTTCGAAAAGCAACCGCCCTCAATCCGTGAAGTTTTTGCATTTTTTCCGACGGGTGTGCGCGGCGCTGAGGCGAGGGCCACAGTTTGAAAACGAACCGCCTTCAATCCGTGACGCTTCCTCTCTCAATATAGATGTATGTATGAAAATGTTCACGGGGTTCAGGCGATGACAACATTTTGTGAACGATCCGCCCCATCGAGTGAAACTCCGTCGAATGTTTAAAACGAATGTGCGCGGCGCTAATGCGAGAGCCACATTTTGAAACTGAGCCGTCCCCAGTCCGTGAAGCTCTTGCAAGTTGTTTAAGACGAATGTGCGCGGCGCTTGTGCGAGATTTTGAAAGTGACCCGCCCTCAATCCGTGAAGCTCTTGCAGCCTTTTAGGGCGAGTGTGCGCTGCGCTGAGGCGGGAACCACATTTTGAAGAACGACCCGCCCTCCATCCGTGAAGCTGTTGCCAACATTCAAGCTTCATGAACACAGAGGGTACGGACGTTTCAGGCGAAACGCCTGGCTTGCCCTTCGGACTGGCCTCGGAATGCGACAGGGAGGAGTTATGCATACGTGAAAGAAATGGAGGAAGAGGAGGGGGCGGAGGAGGAGGAGGAGGTGGAGGAGTGCTTGAAGGAGTGAAGGGAGGAGGAGGAGGAGGAGGAGAAGGGGTAAGAGGAGGAGGAGGAGGAGGAAGAGGAGGAGGAAGACGAGGAGGAGGAAACGGAGGAGGAACACGACCTTCGCATACCCAAGACGCATCAACAATGTTGCAATACCCCCTCCTCCAAGCTCCCTCTTCATAGGCCCCCCATACGAAGCTTCATTGTCACGCAAGGGAGTGGACCGTTGGAAGACAACTGTTTGAAAATCATGAGCTCTTCCAGAACACCGTTCCTGGGACCGCAACGCCACGCATCACCATTATTGTTGCGTCTTCAGGATCCTGAGCCGTGCCAAAACACTGATTCTGGGATTCCAGCACCACGAATCAGCGTAACTTTTTCCGCCCTGGCAGTCCGACATCGTGCCAACACATTCTCTTCTGGGGCGTTAGCCATGGTATTCCTTGAAGCTGTTGTGATCTCTTGAAACGGATGTGCGCGGCGCCAGGGCGAGAGTCACACTTTGAAAAGGAGCCGCCCGTCATCCGTGAAACTTTTGCAAATTGCTATGGCGAATGTGCGCGGCGCTCAGACTAGGGCCACATGTCGAACACGGCCCGCCCTCCATCCACAACCCGTAAAAGATGTGCAATGTATGGTGGGCGGCGAGATCTATACATCTCCACTGCTTCTGGCCAGGCCCATCCTGGGCGCAGGAGCGGTGTATGTCTCCCTGGCCAAGCCAGGAGGGCGTGTACACCGCTGCTGGCTTCAGGATGGGCCTGGCCAGGGAGCAGTGGATATGTATAGATCTCGTCGCCCCGGGTGACGGATTTGCGCGGCGCTGGTGCGAGAGCCACATGTTGAAAGCAACCCGCCCTCCAGCCGCGAAGCTGCTGCGCACCTGGTAGCGTCAGGGCCACAACCGGCACGGACGCCTCAGGCGATAATGCTGGCCCGACCCTCCGGCCGGCCTCGGGGTGCGACAGAGGGAGGAATTCGTTATTCGTAAGGACATGGGGAGGAGGAGAGGGAGAGGAGGAGGAGGAGGAGGAGGAGGAGGAGGAGGAAGAGGAGGAGGAGGAGGAGGAGGAGGAGGAGGAGGGAGGAGGAGGAGGAGAGGGCGCAACAGGGATGAGGAGAGGGGAGGAGGGAGCAGGGTGGAGGGAGGAGGAAGGAGGGAAGAGGAGGAGGAGGAGGAGGAGGAGGGAAGAGGGAAGAGGAGGAAGAGGATCGGAGGAGGAGGAGGAGGGGAGGAGGAGGAGGAGGAGGAGGAGGATGAGGAGGAGGAGGAGGAGGAGGAGGAGGAGGAGGAGGAGAGGAGGAGGAGGGAAGAGGAGAGGAAGAGGATCAGGAAGAGGAGCAGGAGAGGGGGAGGATGAGGAGGAGGAGGAGGAGGAAGAGGAGGGGGAGTAGAGGAGCAGAATGACGGGAAGAGGCGGAGGAGGAGGATGAGGAGGAGGAGGAGGAGGAGGAGGGGGAGGAGGAGGAGAAGGAGAGCATCGAGGAGGAGGAGGAGGAGGAGGAGAAACAGGATCGGAAAGATGAGGGGAAAGAGGGGGAGGCGGAGGAGGAGGCGGAGGCGAAGGCGGAGGCGGAGGAGGAGGAGGAGGACGAGGAGGAGGATGAGGGCTGGAAATAGTGGGAGGAGGAGGGCAAGACGGATCGGGAGGAGGAGGAGGAGGATGTGGAGGAGGAGGAGGCGGAGGAGCGACGAGCGACGACGACGGCGGCGGCGGTGGTTGTCTGGATGATTATGACCAGGAGGAGGAAGAGGGGGAGGAGGAGGAGGAGGAGGTAGAGCAGGAGCAGGAGGGTGAGGAATTATACTATCAGTAGTAAAGCAGATTATCATATTATAAGTTAGAATGATAACACGGGGAAGACGAATAGCCATATGAATGATACTAATCTCCAGAGGCATACTAGAGTGTTAAAACTATGGAGAATACTAGTCTACTACGAATACTCAAGTGTTATACTTAGATATCGTACTAACCAAACTCATATGGTTAGTTCTAATACTAGTGCAACTCACAATACTAACACTACTAATCGGTATACTTATACTACTTATAACTTCCGTCGTACTAATAGTAGGAGTACTAGTTTTACTACCCATGCCAATTTCAATCGTACTACTACGACTACTACTTCCACCACAAACTACTAATGCGAATACGATTACTCGTACTACTAATATTACCAATCTGTATACCAACAAGCAATGGTATTACGAATGCCACCAATACGACGAACAATGGTTTGGATAATACGAATCACCAGGAGCATACTACAGTATTAGAACTACAGACAATGCTAACCTACTAATACTAATACTATATATGTGTTATCTTTCATTGTATGCTAGTTTTAACTACTACCAGTAATTAGTTGTCGATCGCCGCAGCATGCATAATCTGTATTGGATCGTAATAAGTAGTAGTCGATCGTTGAGCTTCACCAGCACTTGTTTCACCGAAAATTATCGATAATGCAGACATGTAGTTGATCATGACAATAACATTATATACATGTCAATCGTATCGATTTGTATTCAAAACGAATGAAGTGATTATATGATTGCAGATGTTGTCATTCTGTGAGATCGCATTCATCATACGCATATTACTAGTACGGGTACGGTACTAATCTTGATACGACTAATCATTATACCATTCGCATTCATAACGTTATGGGTGCTAGTTTTACCAACCAATATCAATGTCACTCGTAGTATTACCAATACTACTACTACCACTAGTATTACGACTACTACTACCACTACTACTACTACTACTGTCACTACTACTACTACTACTACTACTACTACTACGACTACTGCGACTACGACTACGACTACGACTACGACTACGACTACTACTACTACTACTACTACTACTACTACTACTACTACTACTACTACTACTACTAACACTAACACTAACACTAACACTAACACGAACACTAACACTAACACTACCACTACTACTACTACTACCACTACCACTACTACTACTACTACTACTACTACGACGACGACGACGACGACGACGACGACGACGACGACGACGACGACGACGACGACGACGACGACGACGACGACTACTACTACTACTACTACTACTCATAATACTACACATACTTATACTAGTACTACTAATAATGCCGATGATTATACCAACAACCAACATAGTCTCATACTAATTGTAGGAATGCGACGAATTGTGTTAATACTGCTAATGTTAAGACGAAGACGAATCATACGACAAATCGGACGAGGAAACAGAGGAGGAGGAGGAGGTGGAGGAGGAGGAGGGGGAGGAGTGCTGGAAGGTGGACGAGGGGGATGAGGACGAGGAGGAGGAGGCGGAGGAGGAGAAGGAGGAGGAGAAGGAGGAGGACAAGGAGGAGGAGGAAAAGGAGGATAAGGGGAAGTAGGAGGATGAGAAGGAGGAGGAGGAGGAGGAGGAGGAGGAGGAGGAGGAGGAGGAGGAGGAGGAGGAGGAGGAGTTTTTTTTGCTGCAAGAACGATGCCTGGCGGTCCCCGCCCCAGCTCGCCACATGTGAGTCGGATGGGCGGGCACTCCGCCTCGGGGTGCCATCCCGCCCCTTCCTGATTCAGTCCATGAGGCACTCCCAGAAGGCTGCGCACTCCTCCTGTACAAGGGAGCGCGGTACCGCCTCCAGGGAGACCTTCACTGCGTAAGGATTTCTGCAACGGCGCAGGAGCGAGAGGCGGTACCCTGCGGTGGGGTTCGCAGGGGCCCCCACGCAGGCACCCAGGAGCTTGCGCCCCCTCTCGCTCGAGGAAACACCGCACCGATCGCAGAATGTATACTGGCCCACGCGGTGCAATTCGTGCCCCAGGGCCGCACCGCGGAGGGCGGGGGAGATGTCACCTTCCCTTTCCCCCCGCCCCAGCCCGACCCCCCACCGACGATCCACCCTCATCTTACCCTGGCAGGGCCTGCGCGCCAGCGCGCGCCTGGTCTTGCTGGAGAAGGCCTTTCGCCCACACGTCGAGCAACGCCACGCCCCCCTCCTCCAGAGGAGGACGTGGGCGCGGGCCCCCTCGGGCGGCCCTTGCCGCCGTCGGCGGGCTCCGCTGGAGCCCGCGGCAGGCCTCCCCGTGGAATCCCCAAAGTCCGCCGTGAGCCCCGTCACTCCCGCCACCAGAGTCAACACCGCCTGGACTTCCGCCGAACGGGTGGTCCAGGTCTGGGCTTTCCACGGGGGGACCTCCTGCATGTCGGCCCCAAGGCGGGCCTCGCAGTCTGCCAATTGATTCCCTTGAAAATCGAGAAAGCTCTCGTGCGAGTCATCCTTTGGCCCGCGAGCATGGGCTTTTACCTTGACGGCCTGGAAATCACCTTCCTGGCTGAAGCTGTCCTGGAGCTGGGCCCAGATTCTGCCCCAGAGGTCGGCGTGTGGCCTCCTAGGGCTGCAGCACCAGCGGGGACCTCTACGGAGGCCTCGAATGACTGAACCATTGTCTATCCCTACCCTCAGAGGAGGGTGAGCGCTATTCAGCAGCTTGAGCAATCCATGCAATTCAGCACGTAGGACGGAGGCTAGGCTACGCAGCCCTGGGAGGGCCCCCCGCATGGCCTTAACGGCCCCCCCGTCCTGGTCCAGGAAAACGTCGCCCCAACCGAAACTCTTGAGCCCTGGTGGGCCTCTGGCCGATCCGTCGGAGTAGGCCCACCCTGAGACCAGCGGGGGATTAACAAAATCGGGGTTTTCCTCCTCCAGGGCAGAAATCCAATCAGACTGCGGGTCCTCCAGGGGGTGCTCGTGACGCCCACGGGAGAAAAGGAGGCAGTCCGAGGAGGAGGATTCAGCACGATGCACGATCCCTTGGAGGCCCTCATCCTCGGCGACGGTGGCTCTCGCTGCTCCTCGGTCTGGACAACAAAAGAAACGATGGTGCTGACATCCGACTTCGGCGCCGCAGGCTTGACAGGACCTGTCGTCCCCGAAACCCGCGCGCCAGACCTTTTCCTGGGTCCAGAAGTCGCGGCCCATGTAGGCCAGGATAGCCGATCGCCTCTGCGGCGATCGGTTAGCCTTTCGTCGAAGGAGAGCCCTAATAGGCTCGAGGAAAGGACGGGTGATCCCGAGGTCCCTGGAAGCCGCCCAGGAGGTCATCACCGCAAATTCCAAACGGGACCAGATCAGCTTCTTGAGACACTGCGGTGCCGTCCTACGCAACCCCCACTGCTGCCCGAGATGGTCGGAGAAAACATGATGGGCAGGCCACGTCCACGAGAGGGGCCTGAGTGTGGCCCAGACGGCTGAAGCAGGTCCTTTTATCTGTCTCCAGGGGTTGCTCCCAGGCTTGGCGGCCGCGGCCGCCGCAACAGCTCTGCGCCGCCCCGCAGCCATGATCTCCTCATGGCTGCCAGCAAAGATAGCCCCCGCCCATTTGAGCAGTGGCTTCGTGCAGGCGTCGACCAGGGGGTCGCAGCGCAGCGTCCACAGGCGCAGCAGTCGGTCCTTACCGATTGCGTTCCCGCCCAGCGCTGAGGCCATGAGTGCCCTCGCTCGGGTGAGCCGAGTCGGGTCCATTCCGAGGCAGACCGCCCCATACAGCACCGAAGGGAGAAATCCCATGCGCGCGACTTGAAAGGTGCGCGCGCCCTGCTTGCCGAGACCCGATAACTTACTTCTACGCCGCCTAGCGCTCCCCATCCTGGCATCGGCTCTGGCGCGCAGCGACGCAACTCCTCCTCCCGCCGAGTCGACTCCGAGCTGCGTGCTGCTGGTCTGGACCCCCAGTCCAAGGCTGTGGGCCCAACCTTTGATGCGGGCTCGCAAGGGGCGCTGCGCTGTCATGATGAACCCCTTGCCCGTTGGCTTGTCTGGTCGGACCCTGGAGACTGGGATCCCACGGGCCTCCATTTCTTCTATGTACTGGGTTGTGGCCGCATGCAGCGAGGCCGAGACATCCGCCTCCGCACCTCGGGCCTGAATGCTTAAATCATCGACAAAAAGCTTCAGCGGCATGGCAGGGTGCTCCTGCGCCAGCCCGTCTGCGACTGACAAGATGGCTAGCTTGAGGCATCTCGTGCCCCCGCTGCTACCCGCAATGACTGCTGAGCATGTGGTGACCGAATGCACCGACACCACGCCGCGGAAAGAAACATAACGCTTGGCCGTGTATATCGAGATTAAGAGCTTCAAGAGCTGCAACCGAAACTGATGTTTGGGCGCCTCAGCCCACAGCAGGTACATTGTGACATGCTCGAACGCCTTCTCTAGGTCTAGGACCGCCGTACCCGTTACCTCCCCAGGCTGGGCCCTTTCGTCGAACAACATTTGCTGCCAACCCGCTTCCTCTGAGCCCCCGCCTGGCGCCGCGAAGTCGTAGTCTCGTCGGATCTCCCGCTCCCAGTCATGGAGCTGATGCGAATGCGCGCGCTCCACCGGCCGCGCGGCCGTGGTGAGGAGGCCGATGGGCCTAGTCCCCCCGACCTGCTTGGCCAGCAGGAAGTACATCACGTAGCGCAGCTGGGGGGGCCACCTGGCCGTGCGCGACACGTATGCGACGAAGGCGGCCAGGAAGGCGAGCCCTTCGCCCCCCAAGCTGACGAACCACCTGGGGTGCCAGTTGTCCACCCCGACCCCCGTGTGCTCTGGGAAGGCCTTGCATATGGACCTGATGTCGTCCGCTGTCGGCTCGACCATGCTATGCTCGAAAGTGGCCGACTCCCAGGGGCGTGGGAGCTCGCCTCGGCTCTGGGCGCCGTGGGAGGTCCAGAGGTCGATCCACTTCAGCGCCTCCAGGTCGACCGCGGCCTGAGGGCACGTCATGTCCAGATTGGTGTGCCCTCGGGCCCCGAGCGCAGGGTCGACCCCCTGGCGCCACTTCGACATGCGGTGGATGAAGCCTGCACCTCCTGGTGAGCCGTCCTTAAGCCTCTGGCGCCACGCCTTGGCCCTCTGGTCTCGGAGGCCCTGCTCGATGACGTGGGCCTGCTGCGTGGCCCGACGCTGCAGCTCCATCGCCCTGGGGGCGTCCTCCCAGAGCGCGTCGTCGTCCCAGGTGAGGTCGCCCAGCGCGAGGAGCTCGGCGTGCACAGCCTTGGCGTCGTCGCCCAGCGCGTCGCACCAGCGGGCTGCCCCGTGGTGAAGGCGCCTGCGCAGGCGTCGCCACTGGTCGGCGTACGGCTGCCAGTCGCGCCGCTGACGGGCCGCCTGCGCCAGCCAGACGATGTCCCCGACGCGGCTGGCCACCCGGCGCCATGCCCTGGGGCGCGTGGTGCCCCTGGGCCTCGCATGCGCCTCTGGGCCTGCGATCGGGGCTCTGGCCCATCGGGGGTGACCCCCCCTGCCAGTGTAGTCGGCCTCGCCGACGAGGTCGTGGATGCCCTGCAGGTCGTGCTCGGCCGCCGCCGAGAACCCAGCCCACAGCTCCTCCAGCTCGGCGTCGCTGTAGTTTGCGTCGCTGTCGAGGATCGGCCATGCTGGAGGCTCCCGCCGACAGCCCACGGGGAGGCGAGTCGGGAAAGCCCGAGGCTTGACCAGCCTCCAGCCTAGCCGCTCCCGCAGTGGCCTCTCCGTCGTGATGGCGACGGGGCTGTGCGGGGCGGTGGGCGTGTCGAGCACCTCCGCTGCACCGAAGGCTGACGCGATACGCGTGTCCACCACGAAGTAGTCGATGACCCTCCCGCCTCCCTTGCCTTGGCAGGTGGGGGCGGCCGAGGAGAAGATGGTGCCCCCGACGTCGGCCGCCCATTCCGTGGCCGTGAGCGTGTCGGGGGTGTTGTTGAAGTCGGCCTGGAGGACCCACGGGATGTCGTAGGCCCTCACTAGTTCGCCAATGGCGTCCAAGATGGACAGGTTGCGAACCGTCCAGCCCTCGGAGACCCAGAAGTAGGCGCTGAGGACCATGAGGCCTCCGCGAAGAAACCCAGGGGTCCAGGCCGCCACCAGCCTTCCTGGCGAGCCTGGCGGCGAGAAGTCGAAGGTGTCCACGCCCTCGAGGTAGGTGAGGCCCACGCAGCGTGGGGCGACGATCCCCGCCCCTGCCACTCTGCCGCCACCTGGCCCCACCGCCGCGGGTGCGAGGGCGACGGTGAGGTGCCTCTGGAAACAGCTGGCACTAATCTCGCCGACGTAGTCGCTGGTGAGGCGGTGCTCCTGAACCAGCATGATGGTGTTTCTGCCCAGCGGCATCTCGTCCAAGTGGTCGACGAGGGTGCCCCAGGCGCTGCCGTTGAGGCCTCTGAGCACCATGCCAGGCTTGGCGTGGCGCCCCTTGCCTCGCGATCTGGGCCTCCAGTATCCCTCTCCCCAGCTGGGCTGCATCGCCCCCCCCCCCCCGTCGGGGGGGCCGAGCTGGGGGCGCTCGTGTCGAGAGGCGTCGACCACCCGCACGCCTGCGGCTCTCCGTTCCACGAGCACATCGCTGGTGGCATCGGCCACCCGCCTGTCGGCGGCACCAGCGAGAGGGGTGCATGGGGAGAGGCATCGGCCACCCGCGCATCCGCGGCTCTCCACTCATGCGCCACTGGGGCCTCTTCCGAGGCGTTAGTGGCCGTGTTCGAGGCTGAGCTGAGGTCCATGTCGGGCTTGGCTTGGCGCCCCTTGCCTCGCGGTCGGGATTCCCAGTATTCCTCTCCCCAGCTGGGCTGCGTCGGCCACCCCCCCGTCGGGGGAGCCGAGCTGGGGGCGCTCGTGTCGAGAGGCTTCGACCACCCGCACGTCTGCGGCTCTCCGCCCCACGAGCTCATCGCTGAAGACGTCGACCACCCGCTTGTCGGCGGCAACAGCGAGAGGGACGCATGGGGAGAGGCATCGACCACCCGCGCATCCGCGGCTCTCCTCTCATGCGTCACTGGATCCTCCTCCGAGGCATCAGTAGCCGTAGTCGAGGCTGAGCTGACACCCATGCCAGGCTTGGCGCGCCGCCCTCTGCCCCGCGACCGAGGCCTCCAGTAACCCTCTCCCCAGCTGGGCTGCATCGGCCACCCCCTCGTCAGGGGAGCCGAGCTGGGGGCGCTCGTGTAGAGAGGCGTCGACCACCCGCACGTCTGCGGCTCTGCGGTTCGCACCCTCCCCCACCCCTTCCCTCGTCCGACCGGCCCCTACACACCCCCCCGCCCCACCCCCCGAACCCCACGTCCCCCCTACCCTCCCCCTCACCCTTCCCGCCCTTTACCCCCCACTGCCACACCCCTGTCCCCCCCCCCCCCCACCACCCCCTGTCGCCCCCACGCGGCGCTCGCTGATGGCTTCTGACCACACGCCTGTACGGCGCAATCAGCGAGAGAGGCGCATGGGGAAGGAGGCTTCGGCCACCCGCCACATATGCGGCCTCTCCACACATTGCGTCTCTGGGGCCTATTCCGTGGCGTTTCCGTTGGTTGTTGGCTTTTCACTAATTCTCTCGGAGGATTGAGCTGCAGTCCAGCCGTCGGAGCCACGGCGCGAGCTGCTGGCGGCGGAGCGTGTCCGCGCCCCTGAGCGCCCTCCGCGCCCAGGTACTCGAGGAGGAGCTGTCGCCGTCCCCGTCCAGGATGTCGAGGCCCTCCTCAATGGCTGGGACGTGGACGCACGTCCCCACGATGAAGGCGACCCGCTTGGCCCCAGGCTGCCAGCGCCTGCCCGCCCTTCGGGACAGCTCCTTCTGGTCGGGCGGAGGAGGCGCCCCCCTTGTAGTGGTAGTGCTCGTAGAGGTGGTCGCCAGCCTTGCGGGGCTGGTCCCTCAGGCTGCGCTGGAGTCTCCGTCCGCCGCTGGGGGCTTGACGGCAGCCCGCTCCAGGATCCTGGTTCGGACGTCCTGTGCCAGCTCGCGCTTGGGAGCCCTGCCCGTGGCCCCCGCAGGAGCAGCGGTGCCTGCAGCGCCGCCTCCGCTGGCTGCAGCAGCGTCGCGAGCACCGTCAGCGCCAGCAGGGGGAGGGGCTTGTAGCCCCTCTGTGGGGGCCGCCTTCGCCGCGGCCGCCCCTGGCTGCTTGTCGTCTGCGCCACCTTTGCCGGCCGCCTTGCCTGCTGGCGCCGCTGAGGCGGGGGCTGCGGCGGCCTCTGGCGGGGGGGGGGGGGGCTCCGACCGAGCCCTCTTGCTCTTGAGCCTGTCGCTGAATGCCTTGAGGTCCGCTCGCATCGCGGCGAGCCCCTCCGCCGTTGGGCCGAAGTGCCTCTTGACCTCCGTCTGGACCTGCTTGACGAATTGGCCCATCTGTTCCTCGAACTGGCGGTGCTCCTCAGGCGGGATGTCGAGCCCCTCGAGGTCGAACGCCTTGCCTGGCCGCACGCTGGGGATGTCCAGGTCGCCCTCGAGCAGCTGCGAGAGGTCCAGGGCTGGCGTGGGCTCCTCCACAGGCGCGACGGCCTTGGGCGCCGCTCGAGCGTAGGCCTCCTGGACCGCCGCCTCCGCGTCGGCGACCTCGAGGACCCAGTTCTCCCGCTGGTTCCTTCTGGTCCTGTAGCCACTGCTCGCCCTCGGAGATGTTCTCGATGGTCCTCTTGAGCCCTGCCTCGGCCCTGCGGAGCCGCGCCTGGGCCCGGTTGAGGGCGACGTCCGGGTGCACCTCTGGAGTCTGCACGCGGGCGAGCGCCTCGAGGTGCTGGGCGGCCTCTGCGTCGCCGTCGGGGATGGTGGCCCGCAGCTGCTTGAGAAGCTCCTCGCGGTCCTGCTTGACCGATGGGCGACTGCGGCACCGCGAAGAGGCACCGCTGGGGCCCCAGGCGCCCTGCGGGGCTCGCTCTTGCGAGGTGGCTGGCTGCAGCCCCCTCTTGCACTTGTAGCACTCAGACCTGGTGACCCAGTTCCACTTATACCCACGTCACCTGCACTTCGCGTACTGGCTTCCAGTCTGCTGATCATCTTTCTCATTGCGCCCCATGCGCGGCCGTTAAGAACTGATCTCCTGCCCAACCAGTACAGTGCAGGAGCTCCTCGGAGCGTGGACAAAATGTGAGGGCGCCTGCCTTGCCCAGCAGGCCCCTGATGCGCGGGCCGAGCCTGCTGGGCAGGCTCCTGGTCTCTGCAAACCACCTCGAGAAATGGTTTACTTGAGCCAAAATGGCTACGGGGAGGAGGACGAGGGGGAGGAGGAGGAGGAGGAGGAAGAGGAGGGGTGGGAAGGGGGGGGGGGGAGGAGGAGGGGGACAAGGAGGAGCATGCGCAGCCAAACCATGTTATTCACATTTTTTTAGCCAGGGAAACCACGAAAGAAACCTTGCTATTCACATGTTTCTTTGTTTTTTTTGCTGGTTTTCAGAAGCTCCACGAGCTTGGCCAGAGGGGGATCGCGGGGGCTTGTGGAACCTCTGAAAACCCCCAAAACGCAACAAACATGTGAATAGCAGCGTTAGGTGGTTTCCCAGGCCGAAAAAAACCAAAACAACATGTGAATAGCAGCGTTTGGTGGGATCGTGGCCACCAAACGCTGCTATTCACATGTTTTTTTGCTTTCAGCCGTCCATAAGACCTCCTGGCAAAGTTTGTGGAGCTTCTGACCCCCCCCTCCAAAAAAGAATGAATAACAGCATTTGGTGGCTTCCCAGACCACAAACAATTGAAAGAACTGTGAATAGCATGGTTTTGTGGCCACGCTCCTCCCGCAAGCCTTCGTGGCGAAGGGAGAGGAGGGGGAGGAGGATAATGAGGAGGGCAGGAG
>CAUYUJ010020069.1:104317-165033 GCA_963575745.1 Prorocentrum cordatum | reverse complement strand
CCTCCTCCTCCTCCTCCTCCTCCTCCTCCTCCTCCTCCGCCCTCCCCCGTGGCCATCTTGGCTCGAGCCGGTTGCGGCCCCTGGGTGGCAGGGCGAGCGGGGCGAGCGCGGAAGCTGCGCGCCCCGGGCGGCCGATCATGGCCGAGGAGGGTCTTTCACATTTTCTTGGCGTCTGACGCTTTGGGTGCTTCATGGATGCGCCTGCGCAGCGCGAACGAGGTGCCATTCCCGCCCTACCTATGTGCGTCCTGGTCCAGTCTGGCCCGTTTGCTCTTCGGACAATGGTCGGCGAGGCGAGCTTCTGCCGGCGCCGGGGCGGGCGCTCGGCAGACCGGGCGAGGTGCAGCTGCGCAGCCCCTCGACGATGCGGGCGCCCCTGTGGGTCGGGGCGGGCCTGGAGATGCAGGGCGGGCTCCTGAGCATCGCTCCGACGACGACGACGACGACGACGACGACGACGACGACGACGGTCCAGTTCCTTGGCATCGCTCGGCGGGGGCCATCGAGGAGCATCTCTTGGATCAGCGCGCGGGGGAAAAGACACGCCGGAAGCCGAACAGTGCACTGGGGAGGGACGTCCGAGCGATGGTGAGCTCTCGGCGGGGACCATCGTGGAGCGTCTTGGATCATCGTGCGGGAAAAAAACGCGCGAAGCCGAGCAATGCTTTGGAAACGGACGTCCGAGGGATGGCGAGTGCTCGGCGGGGACCGTCGAGGAGCGTCTTGGATCATCAACATCATCATCATCATCATCATCATCATCATCATCATCATCATCATCATCATCATCATCAGCATCATCATCAGCATCATCAGCATCATCAGCATCATCAGCATCATCAGCATCATCATCAGCAGCAGCAGCATCATCATCATCATCAACGACATCAAAATCATCATCATCATGATCACCATCATCATCAGCATCATCATCATCAACATCATCATCGTCATCATCATCGTCATCATCATCACCATCATCCTCATCGCCATCATCATCATCATCATCATCATCATCATCATCATCATCATCATCATCATCATCATTATCATCATCATCATCATCATCATCGTGCGGCAAAGTACACGCGCGAAGCCGAAACATGCACGAAGGGTAGACGTCCGAGCGATGGCGAAGCTCGTGGCGGTCGTCCCCGCCCTCAGGGTGGCGGTGGACCCAGACATCCGGTAGAGGGAAGCAATTAGTGGACATTCCCGGGAGACTGCGTTCGAAGTTGGCATGTGCAATTTATTCTGAGGCCTGTCCGACGACATGTGTGTTGTCAATGCCCTGCACCAGAAGTCCCGACCCCTTCTCGGGGCAAGTCTTGCGGCCCGGGTCCGTGCTTGATGGCCCCAGGGCCCGAACACGGGCCTCGGACGCCGAAATCGAGGACACGCGCTCAGACTGAAATGAACCCGGCGCGACTCCAACCAGGGGAACGGTTCCTACTGCATGGGCGTATGCTCGGCATTGCATGGCGTTGTTTTGCGCTGCTATGCGTTACTTGGCGTTGCTTGGCATGGCCTGGCATTGCTTGGCGTTGATTGGCGTACTTAACGTTGCTTTGCAGTGCTTGGCGTTGTTTTGTGTTGCTTGGCATTGTTTGGCGCTGCTTGGCGTTGCTCGGTGTTGTTTGGCGTTGCTTGACGATGCTTGGCGGCGCTTGGCGCTGAAACGAGAACAAGCAACCCCGGGGAACGTCGCTGCAAGGGAACGAGACCAAGCAACCCCGAGGAACGCCACTGTCAGGAAACAAGACCAAGCTACCCCGAGAAACGCCAATGTAAGGAACAATACCGAGCCACCCCGAGGGACGCCACTGAAAGGAATCAAGGCCAAGCAACCCCGAGGAACGCCACTGTAAGAAAACAAAGCAAACGAGCCCCTAGCAACGCTGGCCAGCGCAGGTCTCGCACCCACAGGCTGTTCAAACACAGATACGCGTACTTTAGGCAAGCTCAACAGGAGAAACATCATATCGTCGGGGATCTTGGGACGGGGCAGCCTGCAGCGGCGTCGCCAAGCTGCGACGTGACGTCGCGCGGCCCGAATTGGCGAGACATCGTTCTCGTCTCGGCCTCGGCTCGGGACCTCCGAGAGGCTGCAAAGGATCACCATGCTTCATGACGTCGTGGATGCCACCACAGGTTTCGTGGGTTACCCTTCTCACCTCTTCCCCTGTCCTCCCTTGCGCCCCCCTTCTCTCCAGGGAGCTCTGGCCTACCCAGTTGGGACACAAGCTGTTGTGGGCAAACGCATTGACCCATTGCATTGTCAACCCTCGGTGTCATCGGCACGTGGCTGTTAAACAGTCACGGACAGGCCGTGCACGCGCTCGACCTACAGATAAATCGCAGAGTTGGCAGGATCCATGTACACCCCAGTCGCCGTGAGCTCCAATCGGAGGCTTCAGAATTCATCCCTGCAGATACGCACATAATTAGCGATAGTTATGTCTGGCGGCATTCTTGGCGATTCACCTTGCGATCTACGTCTCGGCATGCCGCCACCTGTAGATGCTGATCTTGTGCGTGGTGCAACAGATCATGACGTCGGCCGCTTACCCGTCGCAGTACTCAGTATTGTTTGCCACTGCGGTGCTGCAGTACTTCATCAGCCCGAGGCGCAACCTAACCGCCAAGCGCATGGCACCGATCCTCGCGAAGCCCTTCTTCCACATCGTCTCGCTGATCTGGTCAATATAGCTGTACTCCCTGGTCCTCCTACTCCGCTGCCTGGTGCGCCTGCCGTCTCTTGGGATGTTTACGGTACCGACCTTCCTCATGACATACTTCGGAGAAAGGCTTCTCGATGTGAACGCCTTTGCTCTTACGTTGCTCCCATCGTACTTCAGGACCACATCCCAGAAATAATGCACCCAGAAGAAGTATCGCGACAATGTCGAACGAGCATCGCCTCCCAGGGCCCGACACGTGAACACCCTCCCGTTTCGGTACTTTTTTGGGTGCTCGAAGTTCTTTCTGGTTATCAAGGCTACAGTAGGTTGGAACATCATAGCTCTGCTCAAGGTGATGCCACGGCGGGCCCTGGATGTCAGCATGGGTGCGTGGCGGGAGCTGGCGCTGGCTTGCCGAAGGAGCCCCCCGCAGCATCCTTCTGCCACTGGCGGGACCTGGTCGTCGCACTCAACATGTCAGTGTTATGATGTTCCAACCTGCTTTTAGCTTCGACCACCAGGAAGAATTCAGAGCACCAAGAAAGTACCGAAACGGGAGGGTGTTCACGTGTCGGGCCCCGGGAGGCGATACTCGTTCGACGCTGTCGCGATGCTTCTCTGGGTGCTCGAGATTGTCTCTGGGATGTGGCCCTGAAGTACGATGGGAGCAACGCGATGCCAGCGTCGCTCGGGCTGGCGATCCTGCAGCCGCCTGCGACGCCCAGCGCCGGCGACTGGCCGTCCTCGCGAGGCCGATCCTCTGGACCATCGTCGGGTGCCGGCCGCTCCCGACCGCGGGCTCACAGTCGCCGTGGTGCGGGCGGTGCCCCGGGGGCTCACCACAGCGACCTCCAGTGCCCTACAGGAGCCCGGAAGGGGCTCCCTGGGGCCCAGAAAGGGGCACGGCAGGTGCAGCCCCTCCATTAGGCCACGCCCGTCGGAGCTTGGGCCGTGGATCGCCCCCCGTTAAGCCACGCTTGTCTGAGTTTGGGAAGACTGGAGGTCCACGTGTCCAAGGGAGGAGGAGGAGGAGGAGGAGGAGGAGGAGGAGGAGGAGGAGGAGGAGGAGGAGGAGGAGGAGGAGGAGGAGGAGGAGGAGGAGGAGGGGGCGGGGGGGGGGAGCTCCATGGGCCCCGCGCGTGCCCCGCGTGGTCGGCCGGGCCGCAGCCCTGCCCTGCGCCGCCCTGTGGCACGACCTGCACGCGAGCGGCGGGAGGCGGGGTCGGCTTCGGGGAGCGGCGAAGGGCACAAGTCGACTGGGGGATCGACTACGGAATTGATTTACCCCAGAATTGATTTTCACGTCGACTCTTCAACAAAAATACGTCAACCATTCGTAGACCTTCGAAAGTTCTACGAATTGCCCGTGGATTCGACAAGAAAAATCAATTCCGGGGCAAACCAATTCTGTAGTTGATCTCCTACACGATTAAGCATGCGAGCTCGGAGGTCCGCGCGGAGGTCTCGGATCGGCGCTGGGCCCTGGTGTTCCAAATCTGGTTCTCGCGGAATCGCCGCGAGCATGTTCTCCTTCAGTATGCAGCAGCTTCAAGGATGGATGGCGGTTCCTTTTCAAAATGTTGCTCTCTCGAAATAGCGCCTTGCACATTCTTTTCAAAAGCTTGCAGCCGTTTCAAGGATTCGTGTGGTCGAAGTCCCAGGAATTGTGTTCTGGCACGATTTAGGGTTGTCAGGGCTCTACAGTCACGTTAGTTCGCGGTGTTGAACTCAAGGTTCATCCTAAATGAGGACTGCCAGGACGCAGCAGTCATCTTGATCCGCGGCGTTGACGTCCCAGGAACGCTGTTTTGGAGCGATTGAGGATTTCCAGTTGTCTTCTAATGAGCCACTTTGCGCAATGGAGACATAGGCCTGTTGGGATTCAGTTTCGTTTCGTCCTAGACTGCTCCTTGACGGCCTTGGATCTCGAAATTATTCTCCTGGCGCAGGAATTTGCCAAACAACTCCATTTCGATTTGGCTTCAAGAAGTTGCAGAGGATCCGAAAAGCCTAGAAGGAGGATTCGACATCCATTTTGAAGCTTTTCCGTACACTCGGATTGCTTGGACGTTCGGTCATCGAGAAGTCATCACTGCAAGAGTGAGCGACATTTGCGAAACAAGCTGGTACACCAACGAAAACGAAGACACGCCCAAGGGAAAAGGACTTCCGGCAACAGGATACGACACCAGCACCGAGTACATAGACGGTGCGTGCGCTCCCGGTGCTGCCAACCGCGTGTCCGGGTGCACTTCTTCAGCCGCTGGTGCTGGCCAGGCACCCTTCCATCGAGGCGACCCGACTCCACGCGGAGCGACCGCCGCCTGCAGTCGGCATCCTGCGTCGCAGGCGTTGGCGAGCCGGTGCACTTCTTCAGCCGCTGGTGCTGGCCAGGCACCCGCCATCGAGGCGACCCGACTCCACGCGGAGCGACCGCCGCCTGCAGTCGGCACCCTGCGTCGCAGGCGGTGGCGAGCCGGCGGCTCCGCGCCCGGAGCCGGCGCCGCGCGCCCGCCATCGGGCCGGGGCGCAGGGGCCGGGGCGCAGGCCGAGGGCGGCCTCACGCCTCGGGGTCCGGGAGCTCCTCCCGCTTCCCTGGTGCAGTGTCCACCACCACCACCACCTCCAGACTCCCTCGCCCCTGCTCCTCCTCCCTGCTGGCCCTTCCCTTCGCCCGGCACGCCCGAGCCAGGGCCCTCCCGAAGCCCAGAGATGGCCAGTGCAGGCTGCCCAGACTTGGTCCGAGCAGACGGGGTCGAAGGGTGGCACCGAGTCGCCGTTGCGTCGACGATGCGGCGCGATGCGGAGCCCGACTTTCTTCCTCCTGGAGTCGCAGACGCGTCGCCGATGCATTCGTGATGCTGCGCACTACTCCGACCACATCTGCTACGATCCCAGTTGGGCGGCCTCCTGCCAACAACGTCCAGAAACCTCGAGCCGCATCCCCCCCCTCCGGCGCAAGGGCTTCGACCATGAATACCAGAGAGGGCCAATCCAGCGGCCTCGACCATCAAGCCCAAAAAGGATAAAAAAGGGCCAACCCAGGCCGCCCATATTTTGGTGGCGGCCTCCAGCCAAGAGCGCCCAACAGCCTCGTCACCCGCCAAGTGGCCTTCGGACCCTATAGATCGGGGCTCACGCAGCCGACCGGGACGAATCCCGCACCCCCTGGAGCGCTCTCGAGGAGGCGCGACTGACGAGGGCGCCCCGGGCCCCGAGAACCTCCGAAGCCGTGGAACGCCTCCCAGATACAGAGACGTCCGCCGCAGGCCCGGGCCCCGAAGGCCGCCACCGCAGCGCCCGCAAAAAGGTCCCTCGAGCCTCGCCCCCCGCACGCCGCGAGGGCTTCGTGCCGCGCGAGGCGGCCCGCGCCGCCTGGCTGCCCACGGCCAGCCGGCCCGGCGCCGGGCTCCGCGCCGCCAGCAGCGCGCCGCGGCTGGCCGGGCGCGGCGCGGGGGGCGGCGGGCCGGCGGGGGCGGGGGCGGCGGCCGGGCGCTGCCGCTCGCAGCGCCGGCAGCACAAGACGTCCATCTCCAGACCTCCGACGCCGGGCTTTTCGGGGGCGGCAAAGAGGGGGGTGATGACTGGGGGGGGGGGATATCATGGCGGGGGCCATGACATTTCCGCAGATTTCATGGCGCCTCTTCTTACTTCATTACGTCCATGGCCCCCCCGCTGGGCCGCGCACATGCCGCCGGTCATGATTTGCACCCCCCCCTCTTGGACACCCCCCTCTTGGCCGCTCCCGAGCTTTTGTTTGTCGGTCCTGGCCTGCTGTCACAGTTGGAGCCGGTTCGTGATCTTGCCCGCCCTTGTGGGGTCTCCGCGGGGCTTCCCGTCGCCACGGTTGCAGCCCTTTTTCGGCATCCTGGCCAGGACGCACCCAGGAAGAGAGTCGTAGTTAGGATGATTTGTGTTTGAAGGAGAAGAAGGGGCCAGGGCCACCATCAGAATTGGTGTCTTGGGCGAAAAACTGTTTCCAGCGAAGGGGTATCGAGAGCAGGGGGGCCCGCGGACTGGACAAAACGAACCGTCGGGAGTCTGGGCATACTCTTCACCCTCGTGGTCCAGAACGTCGTGCTGGACAGGGGCGACCAAGCGAGGATGGCCGAGATCACGAGGTGCATCGAGGACGCCCTGAGCGAGCACCTGGACCTGGTCGAGCTGGCGCCAGAAGCGCTCACCGCCTCGCTGCGGCCGCACTCGCACCGGGAGGCGTTCCGCGCCGAGTGCGAGGCGTCGTACCCCTCGGGGGGCCAGGCGGAAGCGGCCGCCGCCAGGCTGCGGCCCCCGTCCGGCCTCGCCCAGGCCCCCGCAGGGGGGGCAGCCACACGCCCCCACCGCCGCGCCTGGCTGGGGCCCTGCTGGGCCCCCGGGCGGTGGCGCAGACCTGTCCAGGCCCCCTCGTCGGCCTCGGCCGGGAGGGCGTGTGCACCGCGCCGTGGCCCCAGGAGGACCCGCGGGCAGGCGCGGCGGTGGCGTGCGAGGCACTGCGTCTGCACAAGCTTTGCGTCTACTGCACTGGAGGAGCAAGAGATTGCATGCCCACAAACTTTCGGAGATCCGCGCTGGTTTCTTGCCCCGCTCTGAGAAGTTCGCTCAGACCTGCGACAGTTTACGTTTTATGCCTTTTTTAGTGTTTCTGTTCGCTGCATGCGCCCAGGCGGTGGCCGACCGGGCGCGGCAGGGCCTCGCGCCCCAGCGGCCGGCCGCGCCGCCCGTGGCGGTCAGCGCGCCGCTGCAGCTCCGGGTGGTGCCTACCGGGCTGGTGGAGCGCCTCTACTCGGACCGCGAGGGCCGGGAGCAGCGGCGCGAGGAGCTCGTGCGCAAGGACCGATTAGCGCCTCGGCTGCTGCTGCTGCTGCTGCTGCTGCTGCTGCTGCTGCTGTCGCTGGCTTCCGCTGCAGCCCCTCCGCCCCCTCCCCCTCGTCTTTCTCCTAATTCTCCTCCTTCTCCTCCTCCTCCTCCTCCTCCTCCTCCTCCTCCTCCTCCTCCTCCTTCTCCTCCTCCTCCTCGTCCTCCTCCTCTCCTCCTCCTCCTCCTCCTCCTCCTCCTCCTCCTCCTCCTCCTCCTCCTCCTCCTCCTCCTCCTCCTCCTCCCCCTCCTCCTCCTCCTCCTCCCCCTCCCCCTCCCCCTCCATTTCGTTTCCGTATTAATAACTCCTCCCCGTCGCACCGCGAGGCCAGTTGAAAGGGCGGGCCGGGCGTCTCGCCTGAGATTTCTCTTCAATGTATGACCGTGAAGCTTAAAAGCTGACAATTGTTTAACAGATGGAGGGCGGGCCGTTTTCAAAATGTGGTTCTCGCTTTAGCGCCGCGCACATTCTTTTTGGGAGACTTGCAAGAGTTTAACGGATGGAGGGTGGGCCGTTTTCAAAGTATGGCTCTCGCCTGAGTGCCGCGCATATCCAATTTGGACATTTGCAGGAGTTTCGCGGATTGAGGGCGGGCGGTGTTCAAAATGTGGCTCTCGCCCTAGCGCGGCGCATTTTCGTCTTAGACATTCGCACGAGTTTAACGGATTGAGGGCGGTTCCTTTTCAAAATGTGGTGCTCGCCTTCGCGCCACGCACACTCGTCTTGAACATTTGCAAGAGTTTCATTGATTCCCATGATTAACGTACCAGAAACGGTGTTTTGGAAGCAGCAGTTTTGTTGATTGATGTTGGTTCGTGGTATTGAAGTCCCAGGAATGGTGTTCTGGCATTCTTTAGGATTGTCAAGACGCACCAGTCAAGTTGATTCGTGGCGTTGAAGTTCCGAGAATGGTTTTCTGGCACATTTCAGGATCTCCAAACGGTTGTTTCCCAACGGTGCACTTCCTCAGTGGAAGTGAGTCCTTGTAGGGGCCGATGAAGAGGGAGCTTGGCGGGGGGGGTCATTCCAACATCGTTGATGCGTCTTGGGTTCACACTTGTCCTCCTCCTCCTCCTCCTCCTCCTCCTCCTCCTCTTCCTCCTCCTACTCCTACTCCTACTCCTACTCCTTCTCCTCTTCCTCCTGCGTGCTCGCTGTGTAGGGGTATCCCGTGGTGCAGCACGGATGACGCACCGCCGCGCTGCCAGCTGCCCTGATGCCGACGAGCATCGCGAAGGAGATGGCAGAGATGGTGTGTTGGGGCCCGGCAGCGCGGCCCCAAGGGAAACGGGCGGTGGGGACAGTGAGAGCCTGGTGTGAGAGGGCCGACGGGAGGGGCGCCCACTTTCTTGCGGGCGCCAGAGTGCACATCCCCCACACCAGGCTCCCCGCGTTCCAGTTCCACCCTACCCCCATCGGGGAGGGCCCAGCCTGCCAGCTGCCCCATCGGGAGGGGCCCCAGACAGGCGGCCCCAGGCTCGCTGGTGCTCAACTCTGGCGCGCGCCGAGGTCGCGCTGGCAGTGCCGGCCCAGTCCCCGGCGGGGCAGCTCGGGTCCTGGGGCGCGCCGTGGAAGGGCGCGTCGGGCGTGCCCATCCCTCCCCTTTCTTCGAGAGGTGTGGGCCGTCTTCGGCCAGCTGCGGGTGCGGCAGCCTGGCAGAAGCTCTCTCAGGGAAGGCGTGGCCGTCCAGCTCCTCGTCGTTGAGGCTGGCGTCCAGGCTGGAGTCGCCCCAGTGACAGGCCCGACCAGTTTCTGGAGCCCGACTGGCCCGTCCTCGCGGCTGTCGGCCTTGGCGAGGAGGGAACTCGGCTATCACATCGGCCACCCTGGAGCCCGAGACGTCAGAGTCCTGGTCGGAGTCCGAGCTGGAGTGAGTCCAATGCTGACCTCTGCCAGGATCGCTCTCCTCGAAGCCGCCGCGGGCCGCGGCGAGCCCGCGCTGCCGCCCGCGCAGCCCGCTCCTCTCAGAGCCTCTCCAGGCTGGCGTCGCCGAGCGGCTCGCGGGATGTCTGCTCGGTGCGAGGGCGGGCGCGGCGCCGGCGGTTGCTGACCGAGCGCCAGCCCCTTGCTGCGGGCGCGGCCTGCTCCGCCGCCTCCCGGCGCTCGGCCACCGCGGCTGCACGGCCCCCTCGCCAGGCGCTCGGCGGGGCCCCGCGCGGCATCGCTCGGGCGTGTGCATTTTTTCTTCTCGGCGAAGACCATCGAGGAGCATCGTGGTCCATCTCGCGAAAACGTGCACGCGCGAAATCGAAAAATGCACGGGGAATGGACGTCCGGGCGATGGCCGGCCCGTGGCCCAGCAGCGGCCGGCGCAGAAGGCGGTGACGAAGGCGGGCGGGCCCGCGCGGAGCCCCTGGTCTTTCCTTGGGCTCCTCCGTGGACTTGGGGGCACGACGCCCTCTTGCAGGCACGCACGCGCGGGAGCTTCATGCCCTGGCACTCCCGCACAAAGAGCTTCCTGCTCCGAGCGTGCGCTCCGCCGCCCGCGGCTCTCCCGCCCCTCCCTCGCGCTCTTCCCGCTCCTGTGGGTGCCCGCTGAGGCCCCGCGATGCGCCTCGCTTGCCGAGACCGCGGCCTGGTCCCCAGCCGCTGCGACAAGCCAGCGGCCCCGGGAGCGGGCGCGGGCTGGCGCGCGGTCTCCGCCAGGTGCGCGGCTGCTGCCGCGCTCTGCAGCAGCCGCCGCCGCCGCCGCCGCAGCTCCTCGGCCCGAAGCCTGCGGCGCCGCTGTGCTGCCGAGGCGCGGCAGGCCTCGCGCATCCGCGTGCGGGCGGGGCTTGGCTCGCTGCCGCGGGTCGCCACTCTCGTGTCCTCTTCCTCCTCCCCTCCCCTCCTGCTCCTCCTGCTCCTCCTGCTCCTCCTCCTCCTCCTCCTCCTCCTCCTCGCCCCCGCTCCTCCTCCTCCTCCTCCTCCTCCTCCTCCCCTCCTCCTCCTCCTCCTCCTCCTCCTCCTCCTCCTCCTCCTCCTCCGCCGCTTTCTGCCGTGGCTGGCCCATCTCGTACGCTGACGGGCCAGATTCTTGACGGTAGCCGAGGGCACCATTGTGCTGCTGGCGTGTGGCTATTTCGCATGCGCGGGCATGGCCTGACTCGCTGTGAATGCCGTTCTCGCACCGCCTGCTGCCAGTGTCTGCCATAAAACGCACGCGTGGCAGCCACTGCCTGCCGTTCTCGCATGCTGATGCCCCAGATTCTTGGTTGTAGCCGACGGCGCAGGATTGCCACTGATGCGTGGCGTTCCCGCATGCGCTGGCGGAGCCTACGACGCTGCCACAGCGAGCCTTGTGCGCACTGCTTGCTGCCACTGTTTTGCCCTCCTCGCGCGCGTTGCTGCGAACGCGCGCCTCTCTCACATGATGGTGTCCCAGACTCTTCATTGCAGCTGACGGCATAATCCTGTTGCTTACGCGTGGCTGTCTTGCTCGCTCGAGCGGGATCTGCGTCGTTCGTGCCTTTTTTCTCTCAATGTTCGCTGCCACTGCCTGCCCTTATCGCCTCAATTGCTGTCACTGCTGTCCCTTCTCTTATGCTAGTGTTGCTCCTTCTCCTAGGCTTTGTTGGCCCCGCATGCTTTCCTCGCAAAGCGGCGCTGCCAATGCCTGTAGCACTCTTCTTGACAGCAATGACGTGAAACCTAGATTTGTACTGTGAACATGAAGGAAAGGATGCACATGTTGCCATGTCACCCACACATTTTTGGAGTCGGCGGCGCAGAGGGTCCTCAAGCGCGAGCAACAGATGGTAGTGTTGATCGCGATCGAGCATTGTCGAAGGTGCAGTGTACGAAGCGTCGCACTCTGTAAAGTACAGGCGCTGGGGTTGCTAGCGGAACTGTAGCTCCGAAACGAATCATGTAGCGGCCAAAAAATTGAGCAGGATAGTCAACTCAAAGTGAACAGACGCGCAGTCCACCAGCACACACACACACACACACACACTGCGACTCAGCATGCATGCGTAGCCTTGGTTGGGAAGGGCGAATGTTGCCGCCAAGCTTCGAAACCTGAACTGGATGAGTGGTTGTGCATCTGCTCGCACATAAAAAACGGCGGGGCTCTTCAACTACGTACGCATGGTTCCCTCCACCATGTTCTGCACGTCTACGTCCTGATGATGGAACTCGCGGAGCCCATCGTGGAGCGCGATGGATAGCATTATCCAGTCTTGAAGCTGGATAAGTGGTCCTTCCCTGGCCGCGTATGAAACACAGCAAGTTGCTGTGTCAAGTTTTCTCGATTGGCGTCTGCTCTCCCTGCTTTCGCCTCCTCCTCCTCCTCCTCCTCCCCTTCCTCCTCCCCCTCCTCCTCCTCCTCCTCCTCCTTCTCCTCCTCCTCCTCGTCCTCCTCCTCGTCCTCCGCCTCGTCCTCCTCCTCCTTTTTCTACTTCGCCTCCCCTTCCCCCTCTTCCTCCTCATCCTCGCCCGAGCCTCGCCCTCCTCCTCCTCCTCCTCCTCCTCCTCCTCCTCCTCCTCCTCCTCCTGCCCCAATCTGCCCCACTTCTTCCCCCCTCTCACTCTCCTCCCCCTCATCCATCTCTCCCCCGCCGCCGCCGAGCTGCGCATCCCAAGCCATTGCGGGAAGGGACCCGAGAGGGCGCTCTGCCGGGAGATGGGAGCGGCCCCGGGGGAGGCGCGCGCGCCGTTTTCCCAACGCGGCTCTCTTTGGTTTTTGTTCGGTTGCACGGGTCGGAGGGCGGTGTTCAACCCTCGCCCCCGCGACCAAGCCATGTACGGTAGGTTCGCGTCGTGTCGACCAGCGGCGACCCCGCCAGCGGCATTCAACGTTGAACTCCGCGGGCGACCCAGAATCGGTCGATGTGGAACGATTTGGACGTTTCGGAAACGGCCGATCGTTCAAGGTTGAGCGATCCCCGTGGTCAGAAACCAACGCCGAAGTCGACACGACGCGAACCTGCCGTAACACAGCATGTCTTTTGTGATTGCAATCCGGCGGCCAGCGTGATACGACTTGGGTGCGGAAAACGACGATCAATGCTTCCTCCTTTCGGTGGCCTGAGAAGCCACAGCTGGGGGTATTCGTGTTCGTCGTCCCGCTTGGGTGCTCGCTCGATGTACGGGGCGTGTATGTGTGTATGTGTTTTGTGTGCTTGTGCGTGTGCATACGTATATACAAACACCTATATATATATATATATATATGTATTTCTGTCCTTCCCTCTGCCCCTCTCTATTGCCAGCTCTTCTGTGAGAGGAGGGGGGTGTCCACGATCGAGTTGTTTGCCTGGTCCCTCCTCCGCCAAGGCACTGTTCAACCCCAGGCTTCCAGCGTGTATGTCGTAAATGGTCGCCTCCCATTCCACGGCGAGCGCATCCACAGTCATGCAAAAGTGCCATCGTGAGGGGCGTCAATTTGATCCACTCGGCGCTGCGGAAGAGAGGATGAAGGTGGAACAGACCTTTGAGACCAGCTTGATCGAGGAGGTCACGACAAGTCGATCCGAGGTTCTGGAGTTTCTGGGCTGGCAGTGGCGGCGTGGCTGACGAGCATTTGTGGACGGTTTGATCGATGGCTGCTTGCAACTGTCAAGTCAATCGTTCTGGCTCTGGCATGCCAGCGTTCGCGCCATGGGAACGCACTCAGATGATATTATGGATATGCACGAGAGGGTCGCGAGCCAAATTGAACCGGGAAGCCCACCGCAGGAGGTCGACAAGTTCCAGCAAAAGCCGAGCTTCATGAACGACATCTCGCGGAGCCTTGCCAAAGGCGGCCTTGCCGCTTTTTGGGACCGTCAAGCTTTGCTTGCTCTTGAGCCGAACGTGCCACTGCCCCTGCCAAGTTGGAATTGCCAGTTTGCATGGCGGGGCTTCGCAGGGCTGCAGCAAGACAGTGTGCTCATGTACACGTCGTCACGCGTGCCCTTCTTTTGCCTTATTTGTCTTCGCTGTCTTTGTCGCAGCTTCTACCTGTGCTATCTATTCGTGCGCCATTCCACTCATTCCTGCTCCCGTGTCCTATGATGTCAACGGTCACGGAGCCCAGCGATTTTGACTCAATCGAAGCCGCCCGCGGCGGCACCGCGACGGCCGCACGCGCCACCGCCGCAGCCAGCTCTCGAGGCAGGCGGAGCACCCCCTCCGTGGTGAGTCGGGGCTCGAATGTAAGAAGGAGCAGCTGGGTGGGCATCGCGCCCTAGCGCTGGCAGTGCCAGTCCAGGTCGTCACGACCTGTCCCCGCTTGTGAGGCGGAACCCCGCTCGCGGGCAGCGGCGTTGGGCGATCGCTCCGACGCGCCGTTGCATAGACCGCTGCGGTCGCAGGCGTATCTGCAGTTCCAGCAGGGCCTGGACACGTAGACGAGAACATGACGATCCTTCTCGCGCCACGGGGGTGCGTCATAGCCCCGTCCGCCCGCGGCGGCGACGTGCCCCCCAGCCCCGCACCGACCTCTGCCGGGCCAGGCCGCGCCGCGCCTTCGGCCACACCCGGGGGGCCCTGCGAGGACGCCCGCCGCAGGCACCACGCGCGAGGCACCGAGGAGCGACTCGGCAGGACGACGCGGCAGCCTCTCCGGCCGCGCCGCGGAGGCCGCTGGGGGGTAGGCCAGCCCGCCGTGGGCCGCTGCCCGTCGCGAGGGGCCCGGCAGCGGCACGGGCGCGACCCTTTCCTGGAGGGCCGCGCGGCTTCTCTTGAGGCGGCGCTGGGTCCCCCCTCCCCGCGCCCTGGAGCGCGCCAGGGGCGGCGCAGGAGGCGCTGCGTGTGGGGAGTGGGGTCCGGCGCCGAGCCAGGAAGGCTGCGCGGAGATCCCACGGTGTGAGCCTGTCCCGTCTCGGGCCAGCAGTCCTCGCTCGTCCTCATCCTGGAGCTGCTGCTCGAGAGCTCCTCCCTCCCCCTCCTCCTCTCGGGCAGTACTGCAGGGGTCACCACGAGCGACATCGCCGACCATGCATCCGGTCGACACGTGTGCTCAGCTGTGCTCGGGCCCAGGCAGCGCGGAGGCGTCGGCATGCCTTGCTGCGCAACGCATTGCGCAGCTCCCAAAGCTCCCGGACTGAGCCTTTGGGTGGGGCCGAGCGCCGCGGCTGCGCGCGTGCTCGCGCCCGCACGTCAGAAAACCTCGGGCCCAGGCCGACTGCGCGACCGACTGCGCTCCATTCTGCTCGCGGGCCCGCACTCGGGCCGCGGGCGGCGCGCGGCGCACGTGCGTGCTGGAGGGCGCACTTTCTGTGGCCCATGCCGTGCCCGTTGGACGCTCCCCAGCTGAGTCCGAGTCGACCCAGCCCGGCCTGGCTCCACCCGAGGGGCGTGCGCACACAGAGAGGACGTGCGCGAGTGCATCGTTTCTGGCGCGGGTGAGGCCCGTGCGGCCCGGAGATCTGCGCAGACATTGAGGGGGTTCGCGCGAGCGCGAGCAGTGGGCTCAAGGTGGCTCGGCCCAGCCCAGTCCAGTATGGCCCAGCCCAGGCCAGTGCAGTTTCGCCGAGGCGAGCGTCGTTGAGCCAGAGCCGGCCGCGGCGCAGCAGGGAGGAGAGGCGAGAGGCGAGAGGCGAGAGAGCGCACAGGCGAGACGGGAAGGGCGGAGGGGGAGGCGGGCACGGAGACGGGTGACGGGGGTCGGTGGCTCAAAGATGGGGTCCTGAAGGATGGGGTCCTGAAGGATAGGAGGGGGTCCAAGGGTCAAGTTACATTGTTTGGGGCACCTCGTCCTTAGGACCCCCTCCCTCAGGACCCCATCTTTGAACCACCGAGGGGGAGACGGCGGCCCCGACAAATGCGAAGGGGCCACGACCAGCCGAGCACATGATGTGCCTGACTCGGGGCCCCGCTCCCCCGTCGCACGTTCGAGGCGCGCCGGAGCCTGAACAGCCAGATGGCACGCAACGCGCTGCGTTGAAAGCCGGAAAAACGGCACCGAGGACACCGCAGTCCAAGAGGGGCAGCCGCAATCTTCAGGAACGCACGCAGCGCCCAATGCAAGCGTAAGGAATCGAACCGACTCATGGGCGATACCATCGGTGGGGCGACCACATGCAGTTCACAATGTGGTCAGTCCCAGTGTGACCTACGCAATGGTGCAATGCTCCTACGATGATGCTCTCAGGGACGTTACCTTGCGCGCATAATAATCTTGCAATGGCAACATAGTGTTCCGGGGGCCTACGCCACTCCATTCCGCTGACCCCCAGAAGAGGAGGAATGGGAGGAGGACAACGACAAAGAGGAAGAGCAGGAGGAGGAGGCGGAGGAGGAGGAGGAGCTAGGGAGCCTCTTGGAGGGTCTGCTGCGAAGCTTCTTGGGGGCGTCCTGGGGGCCTTGTGATTGGCCTCTTGGGAGCCTTCTGATGGCTCCGGGGGGCCATTTGACACCCTCTGGGAGGTGTTGAGGGGCTTCCTGGAGGCGCGTCAGGGGTCTTCGGGGCCATCTTGTGGGGGAGGGTTCCCTGGATTCCTTCGAGTTCCCCTTCTTGGGCCTTCTTTGGGGCCGTCTTGAGAGTCTTTTTGGTTGCCTTGGGGGGCCGTCTTTGGGCCCTCTGTGGCCGTCTCTAGGCTTTCTTGGGAGCCTGTTGGGCTGTCTTCCGTCCGTCTGCAGGGCCTCTCAGGCCGTCTTGGGTTTTTCGAAGCTCGAGAAGGCGAGAAAGCGAGAACCTTTCAAAAGTGAAGTGGAAATCGGTGATTTCTGTCTCTTGAGGCCTTTTTCAGGGGGCCTCTTGGGCAGTCTTGAGGCCATCTTGGGTGTTCGCTTGGCATCTAGGGCATCTTTGAGACCACGGAGGGTGGATTTCGAGGCTCCGAGGGCCCCCAAGTACCACTGGTGAGGTCCCGGGATCCCCGCCCCCCCCCCCCCTCCCGTCTAACGCGATGTTGGACCCCAGGAAGGGGGAAAGGGGCAGGGGGAACAGCCGAACGTCTCACATTCTCTTTCGCCCGCGGCAAACAGGGATCTGCAGATCAACGTTCCCCATGGATGCGATACTCTGCGGGGTGAGACTCTGATATGAACCATCCATACGATTTAGAGGATATGATTTCTTTACGTGGAGCGGCACGTCGCTCAGCGGAAAGAGGCACGCATTTTCACAAGTTCGGAATGCCCTCGAGAGAGCCAGGCAGCAAATATCAGGTCATGGCCAGGTTCCCTTTAGCCCGTGCCATTCTATCCATAGCCATTTTGGCTCAGGCACCTCTTGCTGGAGGGCCCTAGTCCAACTCTGCGCACGCTGCCCGCAGGATCTGCTCGGGCACATCACGCAGTTTCTGGGGTGATGGCATCAGTCTCGGCAGCACCGTCCTACCTGCCGCTTGCCCTGGTCGACAAGTGCATCGGCTCTCGAATTTGGGTGATCATGAAGGGCGACAAGGAGCTGGTTGGTACCCTCCGTGGTTTCGACGACTACGTGAACATGGTCATTGACGATGTGCGCGAATACACATTCACGCCCCAGGGCAAGAAGATTACCCATCTCGATTCCATCTTGCTGAATGGAAACAACATCACCATGATGGTGCCTGGAGGAGACCCCGACGAGAATGACATGAAGGTAGATGCGGCCACAAAGTAATGCTGCTGTCTGGGCGCAACGCAGGCTTTACTGGCGGCTGCTTCTGGAAGATCAGGGAGCTCTGAGAAAGGCTGCGGCGGGATCGGATAGCCATGATGCGAAAGGCGTCGTCTCGTAACTGCTGCATCTTTTAGTGGTATCTTCATCGTCGCGTACGAAAAATCGTGGCGGTATCATGCTTTATTCTGTGAATCACCCTTGGAAGCTATCCAGCACTAGCCAGCACGACGCCGCAAGTATTCGCCAGCAGAGTCCCGTCCCGCCGAGTGCGTTGGATTGGAGCGGTCACACGCGCTCGTGCCGTTACCCTTCAAGGTTCAGTGCTTCTTTCCCCTCCCCCGCCCCTCCTCAACGCAGACTCCTGGCGCTGCTCCGTTCCCTCTCCCGCCCTTCCTGCCAGCCCTCCCATATCCGCGGGAGCAGCGCCTGGAGCCGCGCTGGCCTACGCTGGGCGTGGGGCCGCCCAGAGAGCCTCGGGAAAGCGGGCCCGGTGCACGCAGCACGGAGCCCTACCAGACAGGAGTGAGCCAGCAGTCGATCATGCCTCAACGTGCCAGGGGGCACGGTGGCGGATTTTCAGATCATTGAATCGTTTATCGCAGGCAATGGCTGTCCATAAGCAGGGACGTTACAATCTTCCACCCCCTCGTCGATCCCTCGACCTCCTCGTCGAACGCCTCGACCTCCAAATCTGGAGACCGGATCGGAGTGATCTTGTGATCGCTCTGGACAGAGATTCGGCGTGAGGAGAAGGAGGTGGGGAGTGAGTGGCAGGGGGGGTTGGAGGGGGCGTTAGAGCAAGGGGAGGAGGAGGATGAGGAGGTGGAGGAGACTCTCCCCTGATGATGCTGCTGCCCTTTACCTCGTCGTCTCACCACCATGTGCCGCCTTCTGGGGTTCCAGCGGAGTTGATGCCACTGGCATTGCCAAGTTTGCCATCATCGAAATGGCTACTGCGGCTACTGCCTCTTGCGCGTTGCCCACCCGCCCCTTGGAGCTGGAGCGAGCACCCCTCAGAGTGCACGGCGACAAGGCAGTGGAGAGGTCATCCTCAGGAGGACGAGGCGCAGCACCGCCATGCCGCGACGCCGCGCGAGCACCCGTCGTTGGTGACTACGTCGATGCCGCTGCCCTTGTCCTCCGCCTGGCGACCCCGGTGGCGGCCTTGGCTACAGGAGGCCGCCGGGGCCGGCCGAGCTCGAGCCCACGAGCGCAACCCCTGCTCCAGGGGCACCCGCCGCGCACGTCGACGGTATCGCTCGGACGCGTGCACTTTCTCTCGGCGGGGATTCTTACGGAGCATCCTGGATCATCTTGCGAAGAAGAGCGCGCACGAAACCGGAAGAAGCACAGGGCATGGACGTCCGAGCGGCGGGGAGGGAGGCCAAGCTGGCGGCCTGAAGCCCGAGCACCCACGGGTGCGCCGCAAGGGGCTCGGAGTCGAGCGCACGGCTCGTGCCGACGCGGGGGGTTCTCAGGGCTCTCTGGCGCCCCTCGTCGGCACCGTGGTGGCCACCATCGTCGTCTTCGCCGCCCCTCGGGTGCGAGGCGTCTAGAGGCGCTGCCGAGAGGGCCAGGGGAGCTCCTGCGACCCGCCAGGCTTACACACTGTTCACTTCTAACTCTTCGAAAGTTCCTTCATTTTTTTTTTGGGGGGGGGCAAGATCCTTTCATTTCTAATTGCTCTGTGCTGGGCCTCTTCCTGGCCACTAGGGGGTCAGGAACAAACAGAAACGAGCATAATTAGAAATGAGCACGATTAGAAATGAACGACGTGTAGACCTGGCAGAGGTGAACCTGGGAGGGAGGGCGCCTGCTGTCACCATCATTTTCTCGTCCCCGTTCGCCTGCTCTCCTCTTCGGCCTCCTCATCCTCATCTTCCTCCGCCTGCAGCTGTCCAGCGTGACTGTCCAGCACGGTTGCAGGAGCACTCTTCAAAGGCCTGTTACAATCGCTTGCGACACGCTCAGCTTGCGACGACGCAAAGACTACGGTAGACAGCACCACTACGGGCACACGATATTCCTATTCATATACTTTTATAGGGCCGGGGACGCTGGAAAAAGCGCACCCCCCCCGAACGAATTTGGCTCTCCCCAGGCCTCCGGGCAACCCAGGAGAACCTCACGAAAGCCCGAAGACGGCCCCAGACGGGTTCCAGGCGTTCCGGCGCGCTCCCGAAACGACCCCAGAGAGCCCCAATACGGTCCACGACGACCCCGAAGAAGCCGTCATACTCCCAAAGATCGCTCCGAAACGTCCCAAGAGGCCTCCAAGAGCACTCCCAAGAAGGCCCCAAGAGGCAAAAATCATTGATTTTCTGATGATGCTTGGTGAATCTTGGGGTTCTCCTCTCTTCGGCCTCCCGACGCTCCAAGACGGCGGTCTTCTGGGCGTCCGAAGCCGCCTGGGAGGCTCCAAAATCACCCCACGACCATCCGAAAGGGCTTCCAGGCAGTCCAAGAGAGCCCCAGAACGGCACAACAGGGTTCCAAGATGGCCCTGAGAGAGCCCCATGGCGGCCCAAGATGGCCCCACGAGACCCTCCGAAGTATTCCAAATCGTGACCCGGTCGTTCAGGGAGACCGCGGTTGGAGGCAGGGTGGCCCGAGGAAGCCCCCAGAGGCCCCCAGAACACGCCCAGGAGGCCTCCAGAAGGCCTTAAGAAAGCGTGAAAACCTTTTGTGAGGCCCCTAGAGGCTCTCCAAGGAGGAGCCCCCGCAAAAAGAGCTGAGGAGGATGGGGAGAATGCGCAGGGTATGGCGAGAATGATGAAAAAGAAGCATGGAAGAAGGATAACGAATAGCATTATTATAACGGCGATGCCGGAAAAGGCAACAAGGAGTTATCGCTAAATTGTCGGCTTGACTTTCCTGCCATTCCGCTTGCATGCCAAACTTCAAGGACCAGAGTGCATGGCGCGAAGCGCCACTGTAGTCTGGTGTGTATATATATATATATATGTGTGTATGTATGTATATACATACGTATACACATATATATATATATGTAAGTATACATATTTATATACACAACTATATACTTCGCCGCTACGAAAGTTCAGCCAAAGTGCAGCGCCTCCCGTAATGCCACGGGGCCCCGGTACACCGTTGTCAGTGGCGTTGCGCCCGCGACAAAAGAGGAGACGTCAAACGGGGCCTGTTAGGCCGCAGGGCCTCGGTACACTGTTCTGTTCAAGCATTGTTTTGCTCAAGTCTCGGGCGGAACCGCCTTTTCGAATTCGAATCCGATGGTTTCGAGTCCAGTGGAGACCGTTTTGTTGAGGAAGCCTCAAGCGAAAACAACACTTTCGAAATCTCTGTTCAGAAATTTGAAATTTCAAGTGCCAAACGGTGTGGCTATTTTGAAACGGCGATTTCGCTTAAACCGTCCTCGAAAAAAACACTTTCGAACGATTTCGAAACTTTCGGGTCCGATTTCGAAATGGCGCTCCCACCCAAGGCTTCGTCCAAACTAGAATTTGAAGCCTTCTTAGTTCGATTTCGAAATAGCGCTCCCGCCCAGAAGTCCCCCGAAACAAAATTCGGAGCCTTCCGGATTCGATTTCGAAATGTCGTTCCCCCCAGGGCGTCCTGAAAATTAGAATTCGACACCATTTGGCTCGATTTCGAAATGGCGCTCCCGCCCAGGACTTCCTTGAATATAGAAGTCGGCACTTCTTCAGCGCGAACTCGCAATGGCGTTCCCACCTAAGACGTGTGTTGGTGGAAGTACGAAACGGGTCAAGACGTTCGTAGGGCCGATGTTTGTATATACATATATACATATATGTATGCACATACATACATACATACATACATACATACATACATACATACATACATACATACATACATACATACAAGCATACACATCTACCTACATACACACATACACATACACACAAACATACATGAATGCATGCATGCATGCATACATACATACATACATGCATACACCCACGCGTATTTGCATGCATACATACGTACATACACACATACATACATACATACATACATACATACATACATACATACATACATACATACATACGTACACACATACACACATACATTCATACGTGCATACATACATGCATCCATACGTACATACAAACATACATACATACGTACTTGCATGCATACAAACATGCATGCATGCATGCATACATACATGCATACAGACAGACAGACAGACAGACAGACAGACAGACAGACAGACAGACAAACAGACTGACAGACATTCTCTCTCTCTCTCTCTCGGGCTCCCACGTCGCTGAGGCGCCCCCCAGTCACGCCTCGAGGGCGCGCCCCAGCCGCGCCTGGGGAACGAGGGCAATGACGCGGAGGAGCGCGCCGCTGTCCAGGGCCGAAAAAAGGAAGGATAAGAGGAAGGGAATAGCGAGGTTGCCAGGCAGAAGGCCCGCCGCGCCCCGTCGCGTAGCATTGTGTCGTTAGGTAGGCCCGTCGCGCCCTGCGCTGCGCCGCCCGGCAGCGCGCGCCGTGGCCAGCGGCCGTCGTGAATCCCGCGCCGCCCCGAGCCTGCGCGCCAGCCCAGCGGCGAGGGGCCCGTGCTGACTCGCCGCCTGCGCTGCAGCTTTTGGCGCCACTGCGGCTGACGCTGCGGCGCCCGCAGCGCGGCGGCCTCGGGCGCTGTCGCCAGAAGCCCTCGGGCGCGCCAGCGCAGGCCCGCGGCGGCGCGCGGGGCCGTCGTCTCCTGCGCCGCTGCGCGCCGCTCGCCGCGGGCGCCTCAGCGGAGGCCCGCCGAGGAGCGCAGCTGGCGCGCAAGCTCGCTCTGCAGCCCGCAGCTGAGCACCCGGCGGGCGCGAGCCAGCTCGCGCTGCTGGTCCTGCTCGTCCTGCCTGTTCACTTCGGCCTTCAGCCAGAGGCGGGCCTCTTCGCCCGGTCTCCCTCCGATCTCCAGGGCGAAGGGGACCACGCGTTCGCTTGGGTAACGCGAATGCTTGTCGCGTTCTTCCCTCCTGCTGGCCTCGCCATCCCGGCGAGCTGCCACGCGGACTTCGGCCTGTGTCCCCGCAGCCGGGTGCCAGACCGTGACGTCAAGCCAGCGCCGCCCGTCGTCGTCCTGGTACTCTAGGTCGAGCACCGCGCGCTCCGTTTCCCGGCCCGGCGGCTGCCTGTCCCACTCGGGGACGCGCTGTTCGAAGAGAGGCTGTTCGTGTCGCCACCTTCGCAGCAGTCCTCCAAGCCGGCGCGCGAGCCGCGCGTGCCTGCGCACGCCGCCGCCGCCGCCGCCGCCGTTCTGGCAGGTGGCACCGTAGTAGCCTCGGCTGTCCAGGGGGCGCCCGCAGGGCTGCCCGTTCGCGTTGCGCAAGCAGAAGGTCGCCACCGCCCCCGCGAGCTCGCTGCGGCCGCAGGCGGGCCGCTCGAGGTGCAGCCGGCTGCGCGCTGCGGTTTCCCAGTGGGCTTCTTCCAGCGAGCAGAGCGCATCCGTGGGGTGGAAGGAGACATACATACAGACATGCAGACATACATATACATACATACCCACATTCACATGCATGCATGCATGCATACATACATACCGACCTACCTACCTATCTACTTGCCTACCGACCTACCTTCCTACGTACATACCTACGTACATATATACATACACACATACATAATACATACACATACATACATACATACATACATACATACATGCATGCATGCATGCATACATACATACATACATACATATACACTTATATACACATATATATATACATGCATGCATACATACATACACACATAAACACATACATACATACATGCACACTTACTTTTACATACTTACATACATACATATATGCATGCATGCATGAATACATACATAACTACATGCATGCATGCATACATACATTTACACATACATAGATGTATATCTATGTATGCATACATACACACACCTACAGACATGCATGCAAGCATACATACATACATACATACATACATACATACATGCATGCATACATACATACATGCATACATACATACATACATACATACACACATGCATACACGCATAGCTACATACGTGCGTGCATGCATGCATGCACACATTCTCGCACGCGCACAATTGCACATCCTTAGCTACACACATACATACATACATACATGCATGCATGCATGCACGCATACCTACATACATACATACTTACATACATGCAAGTAAACATGCATCCATGCATATATACTTGCACACCTACACACATACATACACACATGCATGCATACACACATACATACATACACCCATACATACATACAAACATACATACATACATGCATACACGCATAACTACATGATTGCATGCATGCATGCATGCACACATTCTCGCACGCGCACACTTGTACACCCTTACCTACACACATACATACATGCATGCATGCATACATACATACTTACATACATTCAAATAAACATGCATGCATGCATATATACATGCACACATACATACGCACATACACACATACACACATACACACATACATACATGAATGCATGCATACATACATACATGCACACACACATACATACACACATACACACATACAGACATGCGAACATACATACATACATACATACATACGTACATACATACATACATACATACATGCATACATACATACATACATCTATACATACATACACACACATACATACACACATACATACATACTGGCAGGGGAATCCGAATAGTGTATGGTTCTCGTGTCAAGAGTTGCGCACTATTTGCCTCTTCGACCGCGCTGAGCGTCCCCCAGGACTATGACCACAAAGTCAAAAGTTGCGCGACCTCACTAAATGCACGCTCGCCCCGTCGTACCTCCCTCGCCCCACATGTGATAGACGACAAGCTCGAGCCTGACACATGCCATCCATAGTTTCCGATTCTCCTCCACAGGAGACTCTTTGAAAATACAGGACTGAGAGCAGTGAAAAGGGAGCGCTCGAAAGGGGTGGGATGCTAGATGTGCTGCGAGTGTGCCTCATTTCCGCATGTGTCCTCTTCCCGCCCCGCAGCCGTTTTCCCGATTCTTCCCTCTCCACCGATTGCGTCTCCCCATTCCTCTTCCTAGTCTCCCCCCCATCTCGTTCCAATTCCCTCCCTTCACCCTCCCATCCCATTCCCTCCCTCCTCCCCCTCCCGTCTTCCCCTCCTTCTCAGACGTGTGGAGCCGAGACAAGCTCTACATGCAGAGCGATGCGGAGAAGCCGCAGGCGTGTGCGGGAACCCGGCTCGGGAGGTCCGCATCGGCGCAGGAAAGCGGTGGCGTAGGGTGAATAGCACCGAATGCGTATGGACTGCCCAGGAGCGGAATTGGGCATACGCGATGTGAGAGTGCACCTAAGGCCTCCTTTGGAGACCACTTAAATGTTCTCTTTCTTCCTGACCCTGGACTGTCCAGTGAAATGGGGACACGTATCGCTCATACCGTGCGTTGTGCGTCGCGTGCGAGTTCAGAATTGCTTGCTCGCACAGCTTTCCTTGGAGCGAAATGGTAACACTGTCAGCGCTTAGCTTGCTGGAAGCTTCAGGGAGCCTCCAGGCTCCCGCAAGAAGACCGAAGAGCTCGGTGGGGGACGCTGTTGCAACGCCAGGCCATGCCCAGAAGCCTCCGTCGCAGGAGGACTGTCGAGGATGGAGGACGCCGTGGCACCGCCAACCCGTGTCAGGGGCCCTGCAGGGCTTTCCCGTGGAAGTCCAGGGGATGTCAAAGGGCCTCTGGGGAGCCTCCAGGGCTTGCAGGGACCTCCCCCACTCACCAAACACCAAACCCCAAGCACCAACACCCAGCACCAACACACAAGACAACACCGCTTCACCTTCCATCCCTCAAACCATCACACGCCATGCGCCACACACGACACCAACCCGCGGATCCCAAACACTAAACACCAAATACCAAACACCAAGCACCAAGCGCCTACCGCAAAACACCAAACACGGCATGCGCAACACCAAGCAACAATCGTTGAACACCAGGCGCCTAACATGGTACATCAACCACCAAACATGAGCACTAAACGCCCAACCCCACCCCCCAAACACCACACACGAAACACCAAACACCCACAACATGGCAAACATGCATACGAAGATACTGTCATACTTTAGATCGAAGTAGGACACACGAACTGATGCTCACACATTATACATGTGGAGGCACAGTTCTGTTGCGCACGTCTACACCATAAGGCAGACATGACAAAATCAAGCGAAGGACTTACGCACTAATTCCTCAAGTCGCACGTGATACTTATTAATGGCACCGCCCATCTAGGTGTGAGGCATCAGTTGTACAGTGCATTCAGAAGGCCATGCGTGCTGGCTTTGGCGCAGCACAAACAACGCGCCCTTCCGTTTCGTGCGCCCTCGTATGGTTGGCCAGTCCAATTGCTCGTTGACACAGTGTGGTATATAATGTTTCACGCATCGCTGAGACAACATTCAAGTGTATGTAACCTAGATTCTGAGAGGATTTCAAGAGGCCTCAAAGAGGTTTATGAGATATTTTCAGTAAGCGACAGGTTTTTGAGATTGCTGCGAGGCTTCCGACAGGCTTTTCATTTGCTCCCGACAGAATCAAGACAACGCTGATGTCTTTGTTAAGACGTGCATTGGGCACGCTGGAGACAATGAGCACATTTAATGCACACCCAGGGCATAGCTCGGCCAGAATTGTTTCTCAAAGGGCCCGTTCCCCAGCTACACGTTGCGAAAGACCAGAGCAGTCCCCTCCAAAGAGTTTTACTCTGTTTTCTTTGCGCGTGCAAGCGCGCACTCTTTACGTCGCAGCGCGGCAGAGGCAATCCACACGCGCGTCCGGGCGAGACTGGGGCACGGAGTCGCGGATTACCCGCATGCAAGAAAAGGCGAGGGAGGCGGACGCGGGAGGGGGGCCGGGCGCGGGGGACACTCACGCAGCAGGGCTGCGGCGTGCGGGCGGCGGCGGCCAGGCTGAAGCGCAGCCCCTGGCAGCCGTCGCGGGGCGGCATCGCGAGGCACTCAGGGGTGGGCCAGCAGCCGCAGTGCGGGCGAAGCCTGGCAAGCGGGGAGATGGAGCAGCGGGCGGCCGGAGAGCCGGGGCGCCAGGCGGGGGGGAGGCAGCAGCTGCGAGGCGGCCCCAGGCGGAGAGCACGGGCTGGCCAGTGGCGCGGCCGCTGGGCGGCCGGTAGCAAGCCGCGGGGGCGGGTGCTGGGGCAGGGGCAGGGGCAATTGGTGGAGAAACGAACGCCACCCCAAAGCCGGCGCACGGCATCACAGCTTGGGAGTAGGCGGTGCCCAGTGCAAGTGACGCACGGGGGGGGCTCCCACGATGGGTAAGAGAGGGACGGGTCCGTCGGGGGCCATCAGAGGGGGCGCCGAGGAAGGCGGCCACCGGGGGGCAGAAGAATAATGTGGCACCCCACACGCCCGAAGAGGCCGTGCCGCGTCACGGGCAAGGCTTGGGGCGGGGAGGCAAAAACGGGAGGTGAGCCGCAACGACGGTGACCCCCAAGCGGGGCAGCACAAGCTGCAGACAGGGGCGAGACCCCCTGTAAAGCGCTAGGGCTGCGGGAGCCAGCACCAGCAGGGACGGCCCAGCGGGCGGCTCACTAGGCGAGGGGCGGTGGGTCAAAGAGTGGCGCTGCCGAGGGGGGGCAGAGCCAGTGGGCGGGCGGGCGGCGGCACACGGTCATGGGGCGCGAGCACTTCGGAGGCTGCACGCCACCTGGGAAGATGGCGCACCGCGGGGCGGGGAGCGGCAGGGGCCAGGTGCCGAGCAGCGAAGGGGGGGTGGCCGGCCATGCATCGCCGCGCACCGCCTGATTTTGGACGGCGCGCAGGGGCCCGAGCGGCGGGCGCGCCAATGAGAGGGGCGCGGCAGGGAAAACTCCTCACTGGTGCGCGGCCAGGTAGGCAGTGGGGAAGCACCTAACAGGTGCGGTGACTGGTGGAAGAGCAAGGGCCGGTGTTCTTCTGGGTTGGGAGGTGCACCGCGACCGGCGGCGGCGGAAGCAGGTAATACGGGAAGCACCAGACTGGCGCGCAGACTGGTGAAAGAAAGGTGCGGGAGCCTCCTGGGTTGGAAGGCACACCGCGGTCATCAACGTAGCCAGGTAGACGGGAGCACCTAACTGGTGCGCAGACTGGTGGAGAATGCATGCGGGTCACCTGGGTTGGGCGACCACACGCCATCGTAGGTGCCGAGGCGACGCGAGTGCCCGTAGGGCGTCCCGTTGCCCACTGGTCTTCCAACACATCAGAGCCCCCGCAGTCGAGACTGCGTAGACGCACATATACACAGTATGTGTTCTTTCCTGCCAGGGAACGAGCTCGCCGCAGTTGTTCCAGCTTCTGCCAGGGAGCGAACGCTTGCACCGGCGAACGAACCCTTCTTACGGGGAACGCACCAGTCGCCCGCCCCCCCCCCGCGCGCTGTTTTCTTCCTCGCTCGGGAAGAGAGGGGGGGCGGCGCGGGGCGGCGGCATGGGGAAGGTGCAGTCGCCGTCTTCGCGGAGTGCATACGGCCCGCTGCCGAGCGACAGGAGCTTTGGCCGCTCTTGGGCGGTGGGGCCGCCCAGCTCTGCTGCTTGCCGCCATCCTCGTCCTCCTCGCTGTAGTCGCCGTCCTCCTCACCCCTCCTCACCCCTCGTCGTTCTCTTCCTCCTTGCTGTCGTTGTCCCTCCCAGGCTCATCCTACAGTAGGTCTTCCGTCTGGGCGTGCCTCCTCCTTCTCCTCCTCCTCCTCCTCCTCCTCCTCCTCCTCCTCCTCCTCCTCCTCCTCCTCCTCCCCCTCCCCCTCCCCCTCTCCCTCCATCATTTTTAGGCTCAACGTTCGGCACGGCTGTGCAGCCACCGCTACTACTGCCACACATCGCCTTTCCAAATGCGCCACCAGGCCGAGACAGCTTGTGTGGACCTGATTTGTCTCTCTTCTGATTTGCACGGTCGGCTACTGAACGCCGCCGCTGGCTTTCTTGAGCTATGGGTATATATCCCGCCGTTACGACAGTTCGGCCAACATGCAGCACCTCTCGTAAGGCGACGGGGCCCCGGTACAACGTTGTCAGTGGCGTTGCGCCCACGACAGGAGAGACGTCAAAGAGGCCCGTTAGGCCGCGTGGCCCCAGTACAATGTTCTGTTCATTCACTGTTTTGCTCAAGTCTCGGGCGGAACTGCCCTTTCGAGTTGGAACCCGATGGTTTCGAAATCCAGTCGAGATAGCTTTTTGGAGGAAGTCTCAAGCGAAAGCCACACTTTCGAGATATCCGGTCAGAAATTCAAATTTTACATGCCAAGCGGCCAAGCGGTGTGGCCACTTAGAAACGACGGTTTCGCTTGAGATTTCTTCAACAAAGCAATGCCGGGCGTGGTGTCGCAAGCCCGGTGTTTTGATGTTTTTTTTGTGTATGTGTGTGTTGTTGCGTTTGTTTTTACTTCGTTTGCACTGCCTGCCACGGTGCGCACTCCCTTGGAGCTCCCCTGTCCATTTTCTCGGGGCCCAGGGGGGTGGCAGAGGGGAGGGGAGGGACCGTAGATGGACAACAAAGTGGAACCCTTGACACCACGCCCCCCCCTCCCCCCAATTTCAGAGTTGGCCTCAGGCATCTGGCAGCACAGGCGCGAGAGGACAAAAAAAAAGTGGAACCCCCAGGGCCTCCGAGAGGCCGAACCCAACTTTGAAACTGCGGGGAGGGGGGGGGGCGAATGCGGGGGAGGGGAGGGAGAGGAGGGGAGAGGAGAGGAGAGGAGAGGAGAGGAGAGGGGAGGGGAGAGGAGGAGGAGGAGGAGGAGGAGGAGGAGGAGATGAGGCGGAGCACGTCGCCCCCCGGCCCTCGGAGCGCCGCCAGGCGAAATCCAGGGCACTGCATCTCGGGCGCTCGGGCGCGCGATCTCTGCGAGAATCTGTGGGGGGCGCAGCACACGCAGGGCATCTTCACTGCAGCGTTAAGTCGAGCCTGTCCCCCCACAGGAGGATTTTCGACGAAAACATAAAAATACCCCAAAAATATTCCAAAAATGACAAAAAATATTCAAAAAATAGTCCCCAGACTATTTTTGGATTATTTTTTGATTATTTTTGGGGTAGTTGGTATTTTTCGTCGAAAGTCCCCCTGGCCCGACATAACTGTAGCGCGCAGCACCCTTCCGCGCATCTCGCCAGGGCGACGAAATTGACTTGTTCTTCTCTTCACAGGGCCACCAAAACATTCTCGCCACGCCGCCACCGGGCTTGGGACACCACGCCCGCCAAAGCAACTTCGGACGATTTCGAAACTTTCGCGTTCGATTTTGAAATGGCACTCCCGCCCAAGACTTCCTCCAAACTTGAATTTGAAACCTTTCTGGTTCGATTTCGAATTGGCGCTCCCGCGCAGGACTCCTCCCGAAACAAAATTCAGAGTCTGCCTGGTTCGATTTCGAAATGGAGCTCCCGTCCAGGACTCCCTGGACATTGGAATTTGACACCCTCTGGTTCGATTTCGACATGGCGGCCTCGTACAGGACTTCCTCGGAACGAAATGTCGGCACTTCTTCAGCTCTAATTCGTAACGGCGCTCCCGCCTAAGGCGTGCCCTGGTGGAAACACGAAACGGGTCACAATTTTCGTAGCGCCGATGCATGTGTATACATATATATATATATGCGCTTACCTATACGACCACCCTTCGGGTGATAAGGAGGTTCGGGGGGGAGGAACCAACGTCTCACTCGATCGGTCTCACTATCGACCTCACTATTGATCTCACGATCGTCTCGCTCGACCGACCTCACTCGATCGATCTCACAATCGATCTCACTCGATCTATTTCATTCGATCGATCTCACAATCGATCTGACTATCGATCTCACAATCGATCTCACTATCGATCTCAGTATCGATCTCACGATCGATCTCGCATTCAGTCTCACTATCGGTCTCACTATCGATATCACGATCGATCTCACAATCAACGTCACCATCATCATCATCATCATCATCATCATCAACATCATCGTCATCAACGTCATCAACATCATCGTCATCATCGGGGCACCATTATCATCATCATCATCATTCGCATCATCATTTCATCATCTCATCATCAGCAACATCATCAGGATCACCAACATCGTCACCATCATTATCATCATCAACATCATCCTCATCAGGACACCATCATCATCAGCATCGGAACGCCACCATCACCATCATCATCACCTCATCATCACCATCGTGAACAACATCATCAACATCATCATCATTATCGGGACACCATCATCATCGTCACCATCATCATCATCATCACCATCATCATCATCAGGACACCATCACCATCGACATCAGCATCATCATCGGGCCACCATCATCAAACTCATCATCATCACCTCATCATCATCCTCATCATCAACATCATCATCATCGGGACACCATCATCGTCATCATCATCATCATCATCGGGACACCATCATCATCATCACCATCATCATTTACATCACCATCATCAACCTCATCATCACTATCATCATCGGGACACCACCATCATCTTCATCATCATCATCATCATCCGCATCATCATCATTTCATCATCTCATCATCAGCAAGATGATCAGGATCATTAACATCATCATCATCATCATCATCATCATCATCATCTGGACACCATCATCATCAACATCAGCAACATCAGCATCATCATCATCATCTGGACACCATCATCATCAACATCAGCAACATCAGCATCATCAGCATCATCATCGGGACACCATCATCATCACCACCATGGCCATCATCAGCACCATCATCATCATCATCAACGTCGTCAACATCATCATCATCATCATCATTATCATCATCATCACCGGGGCACTATCATCATCACCACCATGGCCATCATCAGCACCATCATCATCATCATCAACGTCGTCAACATCATCATCATCATCATCATCATCATTATCATCATCATCACCGGGGCACTATCATCATCACCACCATCATCATCGTCATCATTATCATCAACATCATCGACATCATCATCATCATCATCATCAGCATCATCATCATCATCATCATCATCATCATCATCATCATCATCATCGTCGGGACACCGACGGGACCGGGACACCGGCGGGACACCGCGCGGCACCGGACGCCGGAAGGGAATCATTTGGTCCGGCCGCGCCTCAGCCGGAGGCGGGACACCGGCGGGACACCGCGCGGCACCGGTTGCCGGAAGGGAATCATTTGGTCCAGCCGCGCTTCAGCCACAGGAGACTTTCCTCTCGCCCGCCCACGCAGCTTCGCCTCGCACGCACGGCACGCACGAACACGAAACCGAAACCGATTTCCCGGAAGGGGGGCTCTCCGTTCCACTTCGATCTCACCCCCTCACCTCCGATACTTCACCTGTATGCAACGCGCCATGTGTGTAATACCTATGGTTGAGGGAAACGAATAAGCAACACTTCCACCCTCCCCCGCAAGGCGAAGTTGGCACGGTTAAGCATCACCGCTCGGACACTCAAACTCGGAGTATCCATAATCAACATTGCATTCGGGGGGAGGGGGGGCGTTCAAACCATGTATATGTATACATATCTATATGTATTACGCGTGAGTGTTGCTTTATTGTTTCCGCCACCTGTATCTCCAATACACATGCCAATGTACAAGACTGCATTGACGCTTCGCGCCGTGCACCTTAGTCCTCCAGGTTTTCCATGCAGGCGGAAGGAGAGGAAGCACAGTGCATACAACGATAACGGGTTGTTCTTCCCTCATGCCTCTTTTTTCTTATCCTTATTCTCGCCTTACCATTCGAACTTTTTCCCATCCTCAGCTTTTTGTTTGCGGAGCCTCCTTCGAGAGCATCTTGGGGGCCTCGCGAAAATATTTGAGGGCTTCTTGAGACCTTCTGGTGGCTGCGGTCCCCCGGTGGCTTCTTCGGCCCATCCTGCTTCCAAACGCGGTCTCCTTCAACGACTGGGTCACGTTTTGGAGTGCTTCGGGTGGCGTCTCGGGGCCATCTTGGGCCGTCGTGGGGCTCGCTTCGGGCTGCGCTGGGGCCCTCTCGGGCCGCCTTGGGGCTGTTCTCGGCCGTCTGGAAGCAGTCTTGCATAGTCATTCCAGTTCTTGTTGGCGGTGTTGTTGCCCAGGAAACCGAAAGACCGAACACCCCCAACAGTACAGAAAAGTCGATTGAGAATTCACTGTCTGCTGTGCTTCCGGTGCCTCCGTGGGGTGGGGGTCGCTGAGCCGTTCGGCCGCCCTCCGGACCGATCTGGGCCGTCTGCCCATTAGGCCCGGCAGGGGTGTCCAGGAGAAGCGGAAAGCTCGGGGGGCTTTCTGCGGGGGCGTCCAAGGGGGCCCCCAGGGCCTCATGCGAACCCTACCCCACCCTCCCCGTCAGAAATCGTGGGGGGTAGGGGTAGGGTTCGCATGTGGCCCCCTACAGGGGGCCCCCAGGCCACGGATCCAGGGAGTCCCGTTTTGGGGCGGGGTGTTCTGCATTTCCCCGGAATGTCTTGGGGGTCATGCGAACCCTACCTCTACCCCCCACGATTTCTGAGGGGGAGGGTGGGGGTCGCTTCGCTCGGGAGCTCCCGAGCGGTCTGGTGTCGGTCTGGCCGCTGGCAGCAAGAGGGCCCCAAGACGCCGTCAGAGGCCCCCAGAGACCCACGAGAAGCGTTCGGAAGGCCCTCGAGAGAGCGAGGAATGGCGAGAACGGGGAAGAGGAGGAAAGACTAGGAGGGAAGGGAGAGCAAGGAGAAGGAAGGAAATGACGATGACGAAAACGGTGACAGCAATACTTACGCATGACGACAGATTTTCCTCTTGAAGTGAAGATGGCGATGAGGAGTTCACAAGATAACATCGGCGCCGCCGAACGGATGGCGCCTGGACAAGCTGCGCGCAGCAACCTGGAGGGGAGAGGTGCATTCATGTTGAGTGGGGCCCGCGCGCGCGGAAAGTTTATATGGGAGTGCGCGAGACAGCGCAGAACCCATCCGGGAAAGTTGATGACCGACCCCCCCTCGCCCCGTAAAATCTTAACACAGGCGGGTTCCAGGGTCCGCGGATCCGATTTCTTCCAGCTCCCTTTTTTACGACATAAATCCAGAATGGGGTAGAAATCGGATCCGCCGTAACAAATAGGACCGGGTGGGGATCTCTAGGGTCTGAAATCGGATCTGCGCAGACGGCAACGTGATCCACCGAGACAGAAACCAAAACCAAAATTGCATCCGCGTGAGCTTCATTGGATTCGACGGTGGTTATCTCATACGCGTCTGCTCAAAATTTTACACCGTCGTTCAGGGCCCAAGAGGAACAAATCGTCCTGGGGATGTATGCTCTCTCTCTCTCTTTATTTTTTTATCTCCCTCTGTCTCTCCTATTTCTCTGTATCTTCGTCATTCCGCCTGTGGGCAAACCTTGAAGGACGAAGGTGCGCGGCATGAAGCGCCAATGCAGTCTTGTACGTATGTGAATACACACGAGAGAAAATTCAGAAAGAGAGAGAGAGAGAGGGAGAGAGAGAGAGAGAGAGATGGAGAGAGAGGCACACAGACATACAGACACACAGACGCACAGACACATAGACAGACTGACAGACTGACAGGCATTTTGTTCTTTCTTCAAAACCAAGCGAGTAGCATGGAGTGAAGTGTTCTTCAGTTCGTCGTTCCAGCCGGGTGGTCTGATTCGATTTAAGCGGTATTTGTTCGTTTCTCAGCAGGGGGTGAGTATTTGTGTGCTGGATGAGTTGTTTGTGTCGATTTGTGAGGGACTTGAGCATTTCCGTGCGAAAGTTGATTTGTCGTTCTTCCTGGTTCGTGGGCTCGATGTGTACATGCACTTGCCCTGCCTGGTCCGCACGCATACTATTAGGCGCGCGAGTGGCGATGCCAGCGTATTCAGATGCCCAGCCACGCACACTTACCACCATGCTTGAGGATATGAGCTAGCTGGGGGACATCTATCTCCGCTACAGGACTATGCTGCATGTCCGTTGTTGGAGTCTTGGGTCCATGTAGCAGGCTCACTTTGCATGTCCGTTGAAAGCATATGTCAAGCCGACCATCAGAACATGGTCGTTGAGTGATTCCAGTCGTGCATGACGTGCGCGCGAAGCTGCGCGCGAAGCTGCGCGCGAGAGCAACAGCCCATAGGGCTGGCGGAGCTAGTGTGCCTTGTTCATTCGTTACGCCGTACGTGGTATCGCAGTGTGAATGTATAGGGATTCCTGTGGGATTTGCGAAGCGAGAGAGAGAGAGAGAGAGGATTTCCTGCGCGCAAGCTGCGATCTGGACGCGAACCAGTCGTGAGCAGGCTGCGAATCAGCTGCGGCCCAATGGCGAACCGATTGTGAATCGAGCCCCGCTGAGCCCTCCAGAGGCCTCCAAAAACCTCTGGAGGTCTTCGAAGGCCTCCCATGAGGCCCTCCTGAGCAGAAGCCTTCAGCAGCCTCCAAGCGCCCTCCGCGGGTCCGTCGGAGGCCAGCTGCGATGCCCCTGGCGGCCCCGGCAGGAAGCCCTTCACCACCGCGACGCCGGCGGAGGGCAAGGTGCTGCCCCGCGGAGGCGGCCGGGCGCAGGACCCGCGCGGCCACCGGAGCGTTCCTGGTCCGCCGATCTCCTCCTCGGTCCCTCCCTCGCTCTCCCCCCGACCTAGAGAGTCACGATGAGAGTTCAGGCAATAATCAAAACAGAGAAGTTCTGGTCCGGTTCGGCTCCGTTTGGGGCACGCTGGATCCGGCTCGTTTCTGCTGAACTTCGGGAGCACTTGATGTGTATCGGCTTGTGTTAATTTGTTCCAGTTTAAATGAATGCATACACATGTGCACATATTTATCGAATGAACAATTTGAAACCAGGTACACAGACGGATGATTGACGTCTCCCTTTTCAGAGTGTCCATAACGATCGTAGATGATCGTTTTTAGTAATCGTGTAAGTAGTCGTGTAGGTATCAGATATTGTATTTCGCTGAATTAGTAATAGATTTGTGTCTGCATTTCTTACTGTATCGGATTATGCTTTACGGCGCTCCGCTCAGAATATTCGGCAATATTTGACATCAGTCTGAATACTTGTCCGTATTGTCAAGGTTTTTCAAACGATTGGTTGAGTAGTCGTGCAAGTATCAGGTTTGGTAATCACCATACCGATTCGTATTTTTATCTCGGTGGTCTACTTACGGTTTATTAGTTCTCTGTCATGATAGTTGGTAATACGTTGTAGGTGTTGTTGTATTTGACAGAATTGCCGCAAGGTTTTGAGGTTTTCAACAATTGAGCGATCGTTTTGTAATCATCGTGCAAGTGCCAGGTTTGGTAATCAAAGCATGTATTATTAGTAGTTCTCATTGGATGTTAGTTTGGCTTGGTTTTTTGACCAAAATTTCTTGATAACATATTGCAACATTCCGAAGGATTATCAGTAATTTTTCGAGGTGCTTGTGAACATTGAGTTGTCGACCATCTGAGTAACTATGCAAACGCAAGGTTGAGTACTCATCGCGATTACATCGCGATTATTCATAGAAATCATATATCGTTACTGGTTCAGTTTCTTCTATAGTCTGTAGTACCATGGCGGAGCATTATGCATATGTTTCTGGCATCGTGTGAGGATGTTTAACATGTGAGCGATCCACCATTGGATACTACACACGAGCGGTTATGTCAGTATCGGGCTCATTCATATAATTACGTTGGCACGTACTAGTGTATTGTGTGAGATTCCCGAGTAAGCATCTAGCATTATACACGACAGCCGTCTGAGTTGTTGTGTGTAAGATTTGGAAGTGTACCACAGATTGAGAGATCGACATGTGGTAATGATGTAAGTGTGCGGTTGTGTCATCTTCTATAGTATTAAGGTTATTATTCAAGTATTTGCCATGCGATTGGATTGTGTGTGTCACGGTTGCTCTTTTTAAAAAAGAAGACATGGAAGTGCAGCACTTGATAGTTATAGCAGTTAAAGTATAATCATTATGGTCGGTCTCTGGGCATTCTAGCACGAGTGATGTGATTTTCTGTGTGTAACATGTGGCAATCGATTGCAGCATTTCCCAACCATCTTGTGGTCTTGGGTCCTCGTTTTGAAGAGACAGCGCCCCGCGTTCGTCCTTTCCTTCCTCCCCCACTCCTCCCACGTTTCGTCATCGGCCATCAGCTTCGGCACACCCCTCACTGTCGTGGCCCCATAGAGAGCTGAAGCGAAGGTCCCAGTGGCACCGTTCGCATGTGGGAGTCACCCCCGTTTCGGCACACCCCTCACACGTTTCGTGGCACCATAGGGAGCTCCAGCTAAGGCCCAAGTGGCACCGTTCGCATATGAGCGTCACCCCCGTTCCAGCACACCTCTCATTCGTTTTGTGGCCCCATAGGGAGTTCCACCGAAGGCCCCAGTGGCACCGTTCGCATGTGGGCGTCACCCCCGTTTCGGCACACCCCTCACATGCTTCAAGGCCCCCCCCATCGGGAGCTCCAGCCAAGGCCCCAGTGGCACCGTTCGCATGTGGGCGTCACCGTCGTTTCGGAACACCCCTCACACGTTTCGTGGCCCCACAGGGAGCTCCAGCTCAGCCCCAGTGGGCCCCAGTGGCACCGTTCGCATGTGGGCGTCCCCCTCGTTTCGGTATACCCTTCACACGTTTCGTGGCCCAGAGGGTGCTCCACCGAAGGCCCCAGTTGCAGGGTCCAATTGCAATTAAACGCACACCTCACACGTTTCGTGGCCCTATAAGGAGCTTCACCGAAGGCCCCAGCGGCAGCGCTCGCGTGCCGCCGCCATCCCAGTTCAGCACACCCCTCACACGTTTCGAGGCCCCATGGGGAGCTCAAGCTAAGGTCCCAGTGGCATCGTTTGCATGTGGGCGTCACCTTTGTTTCGGCTCACTCCTCACACGTTTCGTGGCCCCATAGGGAGCTCCAGCTAAGGCCCCAGTAGCACCGTTCGCATGTGGGCGTCACCCCGCTTTCGGCACACCCCTCACTCGTGTCGTGGCCTCATAGAGAGCTGAAGCTAAGGTCCCAGTGGCACCGTTCGCATGTGGGAGCCACCCCCGTTTCGGCACACCCCTCACACGTTTCGCGGCACCTTAGGGAGCTCCAGCTAAGGCCGAAGTGGCACCGTTCGCATATGAGCGTCACCCCCGTTCCGGCACACCTCTCGCACGTTTTGTGGCGCCATAGGGAGTTCCACCGAAGGCCCTAGTGGCACCGTTCGTATGTGGGCGTCGGGCGTCACCCCCGTTTCGGCACACCCCTCACATGCTTCGAGGCCCCCACCCCATAGGGAGCTCCAGCCAAGGCCTCAGTGGCACCGTTCGCATGTGTGCGTCACCCCCGTTTCGGCACACCCCTCACGCGTTCCGTTGCCCCCTAGGGAGCTCCACCGAAGGCCCCAAAGGCGCAGCCCGCATGCCTCCCCACCACTCATTTCAGCACACCCCTCACACGTGTCGTGGCCCCATAGGGAGTTCCACCGAAGGCCTCAGTGGCAGGGCCCACATGCCTCTCCCCCGCTCTTCATCAACACACCACTCACACGTTGTGTGGCTCCAAAGGGAGCTCCACCAAAGACGAGATTTAACATTGCGGTTCTCACAAATGCAAATGGGCGGGTCTTTCGCCAAGCTTGTGTGGATATATGTTTGCGATATTTCTAAGATGTTCAAACATTCGAGTGATCGATCATGTGAGCCATCTTGAGCCATCACGCACGCAAGCGGTTCCGTGATGGTCATATTCGTTCATACATGTACACCAGTAGTACGTATTATGGGATGTGAATGTATGTTGTGATGTGTTTGGCGAGCTTTGTTTGGTGGCATGCCTACCTACACTTATCTGTTATGAGTCTAATATGATAAAGCCCTCCAGAGATTGAGTAACCAGTGCTCCAGCAACGATACAAGTGCACAGTTGCGTAAATTGTTGTTATTGGTAGACTTATATACCATTATCAACCATCCTGTGGTGTTGGGTCCTCGTGCTGAAGAGACGGAGCCCCGCGTCACCTTCTCCCTCCTGCTGCCCTCTCCTCTTTTCCTCCCCCTCCTCCCTCCTCCCATCCGTGCCTTGGTCTCCGCATGTCTTTCATAGGGCGCTCCACCGAAGGCCCCAGTGGCTTGGTCCGCATGCAGTTCCACCTCCATGTCGGCGCACCCTTCACACGTTCGTGGCCCCGTAGGGTTCTCCATCGAAGGCCCCAGTGGCAGCGTCTGCCTGCAGTTCCACCTCCATTTCGGCGCACCCCCATGGGGTGTTCCACAGAAGGCCCTAGTGACAGGGTCCGCATGTAGTTCCACTTCAATGTCGGCGCATCCCTCACTCGATTCGTGGCCGCATTCCATTTTGGCGCACCCCTCACACATTTAGTGGCCCTTCTAGGCTGCTCCACCGAAGGCGCCAGTAGCAGGGTCTGCGTGCAGTTCCACTCCCGTATCGGTGCACCCCCCGCACGTTTCGTGGTTTTGTTGGGTGCTCAACCGAAGGCCCCAATGACAGGGTCCGCATGCAGTCACACTTTCATGTCGGCACGCCCCTCACACGTTTCGTGCCCGCATAGGGTGTTCCACCGAGGGCCCCAGTGGCAGGGTCCGCATGCAGTTCCACCCCCATGTCGGCGTACCCCTCACAGTGTTCCACCGAGGGCCCCAGTGGCATGGTCTGCATGCAGGTCCACCTCCATTTCGGCGCACCGCTCACACGTTTCGTAGCCCCATAGGGTGCTCCACCGAAGGCCCCAGCGGCAGGGTCCGCTTGCAGTTCAACCTCCATTTCGGCGCACCCCTCACACGTCCCGTGGCCCTATAGGGTGCTCCACCGACGGCCCCAGCGGCAGCGCCCGCGTGCCGCCGCCATCCCACTTTGGCACACCCCTCGCACGGTTCGCGCCCCCACATGCAGCTCCACCGAAGACGATGTAAGACGATACTCACGACTGCGGCACTCACAATTGCATATGGTTGGGTCCCTCGCCAGGCTAATTGGTCATCATGGTTCCTAAGTGTGTGCCTTGTGGTTCGGTGAACCTATGGGGCATCTACACTTGTATGCTAAGTAGCTGTCCGTCGGCATTGGAAATGGTGTAATGCATATACTACACGACATATCCGAGCACGTCCAGGTATTATATACAGTAGACGCGCCAACCAATCTTCTAGTAGTATACGTCGAAGGGTGTTGCTGCAGTTTGTTGTTATGTTGGTGTTATGTTGGCGTGTTGGATGCCCTACTCTTGTCGGGCTGCCCCGCATGCAGTGTGGCAATTCGAGTTCGAGTTATTGAGGTTCTATGGTTCGTCGGCGCTCCGAGAAAACTACCTATAAGAGCGTTGTTGGTGCAAGTATAAGGACTAACCGCGATCCCAAACACACGGCCCAGAACCGCCGGATATGCACTTTGGGATTTCGCCGCCGACAGATGAAAAGGGTCCAGAGGCCGAAGCGTCAGTCCTTGACCAGAAAAGGGGAACCAACATATTGACATACACCACAGACACGCACTTAGAGCGACCAGAGATCCGAAAAAACACCCTAGCAGCTCGGTCCCCGTGACCGTCAAAAACCAATTGGGATGAACAATTGGTCCACGGGAATCGGTTTAGATTTCACGGAGTCCTTGTTGTGAAACCACCGCGGCGTCGGATATTTGAGTGTCTCGTTGCGCAGGAGCAGGAGGAGGAGGAGGAGGAGGAGGAGAAGGAGGAGGAGGGGAAGGGGGAGGAGAGGGAGGAGAGAGGAGGGGACAAACCAGGTGCCCTCGCGCCATACTGGCACCTTGGCTCCCACCCATTCAATTCCAATTGCGTTGATTTTTGTTTTTGTATCTCCCAGTGTAGCGCGAGGCGTATCAAGTTATGCTGGAATAGGGCTGACCAAGGGTCAGACACGGGCGCGCCCAACGACGCTGCCGTCAGTTCGACGGGCGGGCCCTGTGGCCGGTGCGTGCGACAGGCCTTGACGCTGAGCTTGGCGGCGCTGCACCTTGTCAAGGTCGTCAAGCCCAGCCACCTGCTTCTGAGGTAGCGGAGGGTAGCGGGCTGGGGAAGCACGAATGGCTTCCCAGCACGTTGGCCGGCGGGAGTCGCAAAGGTGCGACAGCAACCGAAGGCGTGAACCGAACACGGTGTGGCACACCGGGCAGGTCGCATCAGCGCCGGCGTAGCTTCTCTGTAAGCACCAGACATGATGTCGAATTCTGAGATGCTGGTCACGCGCCTTCGCCGTCGCGAAGCGCGCGTCGCACTGGTGGCAAGCAAATGGGCGGGTGCCGCCTGCGACCGGAGCGGCGCCGCCACGGTCACAGCAAGAGTCGGTGAGAAACAACATGCTCACGGCACTTGCCCAGCGCGCTGGGGAGTCGCTGATGAACGTCACCCAAGCGCTCGCGGTACCCTCCGGCGGCGGCAGCGTGCTGCACAGGGCAACGAGCTCGCGGAGCTTGCCCAGGTCGGAGAAGAGCAGAGTAACCCAGGGCAGGCGCGCCCCGCCAGGCCGCGCGGCGAGCAGGGCCAGCAGCGTGGGCGGTGAACTACGCACCAGGCGCCCTAAGTAGCGGAGACGAGCACGCATCACCAGGCAGTCCAAGCTGGGCTGCTTGAGCCGCGGGCGTATCTCGAGGTCCATTTCGGAGTGGCCGAATCGCGAGGCGTCGCCGACTTGTCGGAGCACCCGCATGTACATGCCGTTGAGCACCTGCAGATATCGCCTCGTAGGGACGACCACGTGCACGTTGAAGAGGAGGCGGCTGAGGACCAACGAGTGCATGAGCCAGATCTTCAAGCTGGCGTCCACGACCGCAGAGCCAAAAACCTTGCTCGCTAGAGGCCCATAGCTCATGGCCGCCTGCTGTCTCGAGTGGTTGGCGCCTGGGGCCGCGGCGCCAGTGGCGCTCACCACGCCGCCAAGGTGCATCTAGGTGGTGACCACCAGCAGTAGTACCCCAGGTCGGGGTACAGCGACTGCAAGACCTCCTTCGGGAAGCACCCGGCGCCGCTGTAGCCGGGCGGTGGCCCCGTGGCCTCGGTACGTGAGGAAGCATTCGGACTTGCCCGCTTTCCAATTGATGGTCAGGTTCCGGCGGTCGTAGATGGCACACACCGTGTGCAACACGACGTCGATGGCAGCGTCCAGCTCCTTGGGCAGACGCGCCGTGAGCATGAAGCACTCGTCGTCGACGAACGCGGCGTCCACGAGAGAGACGACCTCTGGGTCGGCATTCGGCCCAGCGGGATCAGCATCCCAGAAAGCCGGGGACCCAGCCCGCAAGCGGAGCAAGATGCCGGCGTCCAGGAGAGCGTCTCGGATCAGCACCATTGCCAACGAGAACGTGCCATCGAAAACCATGGCGCCGTACTTGCACCCCTACATCCGCAAAGCGCGTGTCATAGCGGACCTGGATCGGAAACGGGGAAATGGGGAGCTGCGTGCATCGGAGGAGGAGGAGGAGGTGGCGGATTGGTAGGAGGATGAGCAGGAGGAAAAGGAGGATGACGAAGGAGGAGGACGAGGACGAACAGCAGCAGCAGGAGCTGGAATAGATGGAGCGGGCGAAGCAGGAGGACCAAGGGGAGGCTGAGAGGGAGACATGATTCTTCGTATGGCAACTGTACATCCAGGAAACATCAGGTACCTACATCTTACAGAATTGTGTATACACGCATTGTCTTATTATCGGTAGTTCTTGCCAGGGCATGCGTTCAAATTTGAATTAAACATGTTTGATGGATAGAGGTTGGCGGCGGGTATGGCCAACGAGTCAAGAATGCATCCATTGGTACCAATCAATTACGGAGGAGGTGAAAGGAGCGGGGCGACAATGATGAGGAAAGACTTGGATCCAGACAGGCGGCCCGCGCTGGGGCGAGAGGACAATTCTGAACGACGTGGGCAAAGCGCCGATCCTAAAATGAGGCCCACGCTGCAGCGGGAGCACGGTTTCGAAGGACCGAGAACGGTCGGATTGCAAAAGCACATGGGATATACCAATGCTTGAGATCCGGAGTGGGTGATAGACATACGCGGAGAGGGCTGGACATCTTCCGGACAGAGTCAGGGGTGAGAGGAGAGTAGTATTCATAATGTGTAGTTATTACAGGGGGAGGAGAAAAATTTTCTTAGTTGCCCTCGTCGCTCACTCCCCCTCGCTGTCGTCGTCCTGCTCCCCCCCCCCCGCCTTCGCCTTGTCATCCCCCTCCATGTGCTCTCTCCCATGGTCCCTCATCCTCCGTTCCCTCCTTGCCCTAGTCCATCTCTTCGTTCGCTCCTCTTTTGCTCTCCTCGTCCGCCTCATCCTCCTCCTCGCTGTCGTCCTGTCTAAAACAAGATATCAGAGAGACATGTCAGACTGATTGTGGCCACGTAGTTTTTGCATCCTCTCGTGAACAACAGAAGAGACGTGGCACGCCACAGCCAGGAAGGAGCAGCAGTCGTGCACAAATGTCCTCCTCGTCATCGTCCTCCTCACTGCTCATCCCCCCTGGTCTTTCCTTTTCGTCTGCTGCTCGTTCTCCTGGATGCTGTCCTCATTCTCTCACGATGCCCCTCCTCGTTCTCTCCCCTTCGCCCTCTCATCCTCATCTTCCCCCTTGTCCCTTACCCTGGGCGGAATGGAAGCCAGAACGTTTGATAAGGCCGACTTCAGGGAATGCAGCATTCGTTTTATAGTTATTATATGTTTCGATTGGAAGGCAGTGTTTGCCAAAATCTTGGGGATGCCATCCCGTTTGCGGTCCTTTCTCCTCTTCCTTTCTTTTCGTCCGCCTCCTTCTTCTTCTTCTTCGCTACGTCTTTTGTGTATTCAAAAATGATTGGCATTGCAATCGGGGATGCCCACACAACGCGATTGCCCCTTCTCCCTTCGCCTCCCGCTCCTCTTCCTTCGTTCTCTTCCCTCCTCCCTCATGTCGCAACTGTATTACCGATCTGTTGTTAGGATCACGGTTCATAGCATGAGGTTGCTTATTGCAGGTCGGTTTGTGCGGTGTGCCCAGTTTGCCTAGTAACTTTCTCATTCGAGATGTGGTCGTGTCACCCGTGGTATTTTGTGGAACATATGTTTCGATTGGGAGCCGCCGAGGGGGATGATGGTCAGGATGAGGAGAAGCAGCAGTGTCAGGAAGAAGGAGAGAGAGGTAGAGGTAAGGGGCGATCACATAACCAGGGGGAGAAGGAAGAGGACAATGAGGAGGAAGAGAAGTCGGGGGGCAAGAGGAAACCAACACGCCTGCCATGTCGGCTTTCTCTTTCAGTATAAGTCAACTTCTTGGCTCTTGGCGGGCTCGCCTGGGCGGTTCGAGAGTTCAGGTGACGGGGTGGAGGAGGAGGAGAAGGAGGAAGAGGAGGAGAAGGACGAGGAGGAGTGGGAAGAGGTGGACTAGCGGAAGGAGGAGTAGGAGAGGGAGAAACGCGATGAGGACTGAGGGGGAAGAGGATGAGGTGGAGGAGAGGGAACAGCAGGACGACGAGGAGTAGGAGGAGAAGAAGCAGGAGTAGGAGGAGAGGGAGGCGGAGGAGGATAAGGAGGGGGATGAGCATCAGGAGGAGAAGGAGGAGGATAAGGAGGAGGAGGAGGAGGAGGAGGAGGAAGGGAAGGAGCAGAAGGAGGAGGGCCAGGCAGAAGAGAAGGAGGAGGAGTAGGAGGAGCAGCAGAAGAGAAGGAGGAAGATGAGGAGGAGGAGGAGGAGGAGGAGGAGGACAGGAGGAAACAGAGGGGCGGGGGAAATCCAGCATGCATCAACGATGCCGCAATCCACCCTCCCGCCCCAAGTTCCCTCCTCATGTGTCCCTACAAGCATCCTGCTCCGCTACGGCAAGCGCCCCCTCTGAAAAACTAGCGCCCGTTGGGTCTGCCACTCAGGCGAGACCCCTTCCATCCTTCGCGCCAGAAGGAACGCAGAAAGGCAGGATTCTGATGTTCGAGGGGAGTTCCAGCGACAGCTTCGTGCTGAAAAGGATCTGCCCTCCATCCGTGTAGGCATGACACCATGGCAGCGTTCCTGGCGAAAAGGTGCGGCAGTTTCAAGCGAGAGCCACATTTCAGAAGGAGCCGCTTTATTTCCGTGAAACCGGTACGCATGTGGGAACTCCGGGTTATGGATTTTGAGCAACTCTAGCCGCATGTTGAAAGCGTGTCGACTCCATCTTTGCAGACGTTGAAATTTTACTACTCGTGTGCGCGGCACTGAGGAGAGCCGCACCTAGAAAACCGCTTGCACTCCATCGCTGTAAGTGTTGGGCTTTTGTAACGAATGCTCGCGGCGCTGAGGCGAGAACCGCATGTTCGACACCACCAGCACTCCATCCGTGCATTTGTTGGAATTGCTAGTCATCTTTGCATGTTGAAAACCATGGCCCTCCATCCGTGTAGCTCTTAGTCCCCTGATACCTTCAGTATGGCAAGCTGCAAGGAAGTCTCGTAGAAACGCCTGGTCTGGCCTAAGGACACGTCTGGTGGCGGTGGCGGAAAGGGGGAGTATTCACAAAGAAGAGGAATGGAAGATTGGACCCTTCGGAAAAACAAGGCTAGGGCTGTCCAGCAAAGGAACATGGGGGTGGTGGAGACCCTGCAACAACGATAGCGATGCAGGGGCCCTACCACGCCATTTGCCATGCCGGACAACCCTGACCTGCGAGCAGTCGGACGGCCATCCCAATGGCTGCAGGTGCCGTTCACCCCCTCATTCGAGGGAGCTTGGGGCCTTGCGCGGCAGCCAGGAGGGATGGATGAGGAGGAGGAGGAGGAGGAGGCGGAGGCGGAGGCGGAGGAGGAGGCGGAGGAGGAGGAGGAGGAGGAGGAGGAGGAGGAGAAAGAGGAGGAGGAGAAAGAGGAGGAGGAGGAGGAGGAGGAGGAGGAGGGAGGAGGAGGAGGAGGAGGAGGAGGAGGAGGAGGAGGAGGGAGGAGGAGGAGGAGGAGGGGAGGGGGAGGAGGAGGAGGACGAGGAGGAGGAGGAGGAGGAGGCGGAGGCAGAGGAGGCAGAGGAGGAGGAGGAGGAGGAGGAGGAGGAGGTGGAGGAGGAGGAGGAGGAGGAGGGCGCGAGGAAGAGGAGGAGGCGGAGGAGGCCTGGAGGAGGCAGCAGCAGAGCGGCAGACGCAGGGAGGCTCTCGGAGGAGCCCTCGCGCCCTGCCGCAGGACGGCTTCGGGCCCGCACCCCTGCTCAACGCCCCCCCCGGCAAGTCGGTGCGCAAGTCAGACGGCGCAGCTGCCAAGGCCGGGAGGTCGAGCGAGGAGCCCAGGAGGAGAAATGCACACCGGGGGCGAGGGCGACGTCCTCCTCTCGGAGGTTTCTGGGCGTCTCTGGAGGTCCTCGTCGCTGCGGCTGGGCGCAGCTCGAGCACCTGGCCAGGACGGACCCAGGGGGCGTCCAGGGACAGATTTGGGCAGTGTTTTTTTGGCGTGGGCAAGCATCTCGATTCTGATGCCCCTCTCTAGTTTTCGGCTTTGCGGGCTTCCCGCTGGGCCCTCGTCGCCACGGCTGGATCCGCCTCGGAATCCTGGTCAGAAACCACCCTGAGAGAGATCTGGAGAGCAGCCGTATTGGTATGTTGCTGTCTACCCAGAGGAGCAGGCCAAGGCGTTGGAGGAGTTCTTCGAGAGGCAGGACAAACTCCTAGAGGCCCTCCTCCACCGCCGGAGTATGTGCATGCCCGTCGCTTCGGAGTCGTGCCCCAGGACCCCATGACGCATTAGTGTTCGATCCCTGCGGCCAGACAAATACCCATCCACCGCTCCCGCGGGCCAGGGGTGTGACCCAACCAGCAGTGGATTTGGATATGTATAAGTCGTCGGCGCTTCTTCTCTTTTCTCCTTCCTCTCTTTCGCACTTTCGCACGCTCGGCCACGGGGGGGAGTGCTCCGCTGGGACCAGGTGGGATGGACCGATCGCCTTCGCCGCGTTGCTGTTAATGAAAAAGGCTTGCCCATAAATGTTCTTATTTTGCCCGTACGTATTTACGTCTTGATCCTGGTCCGCCCACTACTTTCTTTGCCCTTGCGCTATCTTGGGCATACGCATGGCTTCCTCTTTCTATTCCTGTAGACTCCTAATGGTTATTCCACTGGCGGCTATCCCAAGGGATTTCCATGCATATTCACCTATCCTGCCCTATCTTATCTTATGTGTACCAGATCCTGTGCTGATGCTTATGTTATCGTATCTTGGTGTCCCCTAACATCTGTTACCCTATTATTTCCTTCATGTACGATCCTGCCCTGTCGTGTCTTTTCCGGAGCGTGAGGAGGGAGGGAGGGAGGGAGGGAGGGAGGGAGGGAGGGAGGGAGAGAGGGAGGGAGAGAGGAAGGGAGGAGGAGGAGGAAGAGGAGGAGAAGGAGGAGGAGGAGAAGGCGGAGGTGGAGGAACGTATGCCCACCTACCCCATCCTATCCATTTCTATGCTATCGGCGTCGCTATCGCGCCCTATTCTATCATACGCCATCCTCCCATGTCCTATACTAACTACGCAATCTTATCTGATCCCGGGAGAGACAAGGGAGGAGGAGGATGAGGAGGAGGAGAAGGAGGAGGAGGAGGAAGACAAATAATGGAGAAGGAGAAGGAGAAGGAGAAGGAGAAGGAGAAGGAGAAGGAGAAGAGGCGAGGAGGAGGAGGAGGAGGAGCCTGGAGGAGACGGACGAGCAGGGCCCGAGGCCGCACCGAGAGCGGGCGCGCCGGCGCGGAGAGCGAAGAGCGCGAGAAGACGCGGCCAAGGCGCTCCCGCTCGCAGCCGCTCGCCCGCCTCCCCCCTCCACTGGGCGCCCCCCTCGGCCACTTCCGAGTTACGGCCGGCTCCCGTCATTTGGTCGGGGAGTGCCAGGGGGAAGGTCCGGGAAGGGCCCCGAGGACGTACGGCGGATCTCGAAGGGCCTTTTCCCTTGGCGCAGGGCCGTGGCATCCACCTTGGCGGCCGCCGGCAGCACCGTCAGGCGAGCACGCTCGCTGCCCTCCTGGACGCCCCCCTCGCTGGTCGCCCCCAGCTGCCATCGGCGGGCGCGCCGGGCGCGCATGCGCGGCGGCCTCGGGAGCGGCCGCGCCCACAGGGGGCCGCTCCAACAGGCGCGGGCAAGGCGCACTGGACCGCGGCGCGGCCACGCCCGCGACAGGGGGCAGGCGGGCTCGACACGAGGTGGCGCCTGCGAGGTGGAGGCGGAGGAGGAGGCGGAGGAGGAGGAGGAGGAGGAGGCGGAGGAGGAGGAGGCGGAGAGGAGGAGGAGGAGGAGGAGGAGGAGGAGGAGGAGGAGGAGGAGGAGGAGGAGGAGGAGGGGGAGGGGGAGGGGGAGGCGGAGGCGGAGGAGGCGGAGGAGGAGGAGGAGGAGCAGGAGGCGGAGGCGGAGGCGGAGGCGAGCCGTTGCCCGACTCGGGGGCGCAGACCCCCCCGGCAGGCCCTCGACACAGGGGTGAAAGGTCCCGCAGCGGGCGACAGGCCAAGCGGGGCACCCGGCGATGGCCGCCGAGGAGCCTGCGGCGCTCCTCGGCACCGACGTGTGCAGCGCTGCGAGGGGCTGCCCGATGGCGAGGCGGCCCAAACATGCAACGGCAGCATAATCCACCCCTCCAAGGTTCGGAGGTTGATAGACCTCCTACCCTGACACGTTGATCAGCGAATTGGCCGTTTTCGGTTCGCGAGAGGGCGTCGATGTACGGTCGAGAACTTTTGGTCAGCGTGTCGCTCCGCGGGTTTTGGCCCACCACGCGTCGGCGCGACACGCTGACCACGTCCTGGACCCCACGCGTCAACGTCCCGAGCCTTCCCCAGCGTCCCGCCCCGCGGAGGGGAGCAGCGCGCCATCTGCCTGCAGGGCACAGCGTGTGCCCGGTGCCGCCGCCGCCGCGATACGCCAAGCCAGAGTTCCCGGCCGTTAGCGATGAAGCACGCACGGCGCCCGCTTTCTGTTGGCGACGCGCACAAGGGGGCAGGGGGAGGGGGGAAGGCTTATTACTAATAAGCCTAAGCAATGTAACTGCTGTCCAGAAACGCCATAATCGCTATCTGGAAACGCGGCAATAGCTGAGTTACTTGTTTAGAAACGCCATGATAGCCGTTTAGAAGCGCGATGACCGCTGTTTGGAAACGTTGCGTTAGCTGAGTTAGCTATTTAGGAAAGCCACACGAGCTGCTTTAAAACGCTATAGCCGCTGTTTGGAGACGCTGTGGACTCCATACTAGCTGTTTACAAACGCCATACCCGCGGTCTGAAAACGCGGCAGTAGCTGAGTTTGCTGTTCAGGAACGCCGTACTAGCTGCTTAGAAGCGCGATCGTCGCTGTCAGGAAACGCTGCAGACGATACAAATAGCTGTGCAGAAACGCTGTGATCGCTGCTTGGAAAAACGCCGTTCGTCGGCGCCCAGTCGGCGCCTGGCTGACGCATCGCTGTCTCGCCGCTCGGTTTCAGCCGCGAGGCCCCGAACAGAGGGGCACTCGTCTTAAAGCTCCACGCCCTACTTGATTTATCAGAAGCACCCCTGCTTGTTAGGAGGCACGGACCTTGTCTGTAGATGTAAGGCCCGCGCCGTCCAAGAATCAGCCTCACCGTCAGAAGCATTCCCCCCTCCCCCTGCCCCCCTATGCTCGCCGCCAGCGATGGATCGCGCCGCATCGCCGATGCCTCGGCGATGCGGCTCGATGCGGAGCCCGATGTTCTTCACGCCGACGTCGCCGACGCACCGCCGATGCATCGGTGGTGCTGCGACGATTCCGCGAGGCCCTCCCCGGCTCCGTAGCAGGCCCTCCCCCTGCTCTTGCTGTGCGCGCCGCCAAGAGCAGGCGCGCGCGGCGGCGCCAGGGAGTCGGCTCCTCCGCGACGGCCAGGGTCGCGGAGAGACGGCCTCCCCGCGGAGCCGGGCAGCACGCGTTGCTCGGCCTCGTCCTCCTGCTTCGGCTCTGTGTCGGCATCGCTCGGGCGTGCGCATTTTTCCCCAGCGAGGGCCATCGCGGAGCATCCTGGGCGCAAACTAATGACGGGGCGGTAAATGGAGGGGAAGCGAGGGATGCAGAGAAGGGACCCTGCAGGGCCCTTAAAGGGGCCCTTTGGGGCCTCAGAGGGGGCCTTCAGGGCCCGAAAATGGCACCTTTCTTCCCCTCCCCCAGTTATCTCCCCCAGTCAATCGCGCCCAAGCATCTTGGATCATATCGCGAGCAAAAAACACACGCATGAGACCGAACGATGTACGGGGAATGGACTTCCGAGCGACGGACAGTCTTTCTCCACTTTGTCATCCTCGCCTACCTTCATCGCCTTCGCTTTCTTTGCTGTGGAAAGTCAGGGTTGAAGTCCGCGTTGGTATAATTGCTCTTGTGCTGCTGTGTGCGACCGTCCGCTGACCCCCAGAAGAGGAGACGTGCGTCTTCCGATCTTGTATGTGTTGTTTGCCACTTCCCGTCGTGATGTCTGTGTGGGGTTGTTGGTTTGTGCACCTGTTCTTATGCGTCTGTTGCGAGGCTTCTTGGGGTCCTCTCGGAGGCCTCGGGGGCAACCTCCTGGGACCCTTTTCAAGGCTCTTGGGGGCTTCTTGGGGGCATCTTGGGGGCATGTTGTTGGTTGTCTTGGGAGCCATCTTGCGGGGAGGGACCCCAGGGCCCCCACGAGTGCCTCTCCGGCCCCTCGTGGGGCCCTTTTGAAGGTCTTTTTGGCAGCCCAGGGGGCATTTGGACAGTCGTGGGGCCCTCTTGGGTCTCTTGGGCCATCTCCGGGGTCCTGCTGGAAGTCTCGTCGGCCGTGTTCGGCCAGTCTCGGGGGCTTCTTGGGCCGTCTCGGGGGTGCAGAAGCCCAGAAGGGCGAGAATGCGAACATCATTTCAAACCATATGAAAGTCACAGATTTGGGTCTCTTGAGGCCGTCTCGTGGACCCTATTGGGGCCTGTTTGGGTGTCTTCCAAGCCTCTTGGGTCTTCTTGAGGCAATCTTGGATGTCCTAGAGACCTCTCTGGCGCGTTGGGCCTCTTCTTGCGCCATCTTAGGCGGCATCCCTTCCCCGGTTGGGGCCTTCAACGTGGAGTCAGAGGCCTAGACACGCACTTCTTCTTCGTCGGCACCCCGGGGCGTTGCGTCCTCTATAAATCGCTGGTCGTTGAGTTCTCATCTGTCCCACGGCCGACTTCTTTCTGTCCCTTTCCTTTGGCGGAGATCTTCTTATCCTGCATGTCCATCGGTGGCTACATGGCCGCCGTGTGTGCGCCTTTGGCCACCAGCGCCTGGCTACACATGACAAGGAATTCACACCCATTTTGGCGTGAACTACATCATCATGATGTTCAACTGGTTCGAGACCGATTTCTTTTCGGACATCTTCTTCAACGTTTGTGGACCCTAGGCCAGAGTCAGCCTGGTTCACATTCAGAAGCACAGTCTTGGGCGGCATCTTCGGCATGCTGGAGGCGTCGGAGGTGGATCTAGAGGCTCCAAGGGCCCTGGAGGTGCGTTGGCGAGCTCGTGTCACCCACCCGCCCCCTCAAGCGGGAGCTTTGACCCCAGGGCAGGGGCAGAGAGGGGAGGATGACCGCCAGGTGTCTCACGCGCCGTCCCACCCGCAGCAAGCGTTAGTCTGTGGATTTCCTGAGGCCTTCTCTCGACCAGCTTCAGTTGGGCAGGCGAGCGTGTTGTTCGTGAGCCTATAGCTCGGCCGCGCGCAGAGGGGGGTATGGGGGAGGGGGGAAGGCTTCTTAGAAGCACCCCTGCTTCTTAGAAGGCGCGGGTCTTCTCTATACATGCAAGGCCAACGCCTTCTAAGAAGCAAGACCTTTCTAAGAATCCTTCCCCCCTCCCCCTACCCCCCCCCACTGCGCGCCGCAACATAACTTCATGACTTCTGATTGCATGGTTTTCTGAGATCACGCGCAACCTTCAGCAACTGGGGGACGTTATGCCAGCCCGCGGCGTCGCCTGATCTTTGGCAGCCTCGCCTTGCGTTCACCATCTGGAAAGCGCGATGTGTTGGCTAACGATCGCTCTGGGTCCTCCCTGGCAGGGAGTGAGGGGGAGGGCGGCGGAGAGAGTAGAGCACACACGGAGGAGAAGGGATGGCAATGGGCCCGCAGAAGACATCTCTCTCCCTCTCTCTTTCTCTTTTTATGTCTCTCTCGCTCTCTCTCTCTGTCTCTCTCTGTCTCTATCTCTCTCTATATATATATATACACAGATATACTGCCAAACGAAGCATACCAGGGCGCAGGATGGCCCTGGCCAGGCGCGCCGATGCTGGATGCATAAAGAGCGGTCCCGCCAGAAGCAGCGCGCGCAGAGGCCGGACCAGGAGCCGGTGGCGGCCTCAGCTCGGCTTGGCGGAATGGGCGCGGGCCGGCCGCAATCGGTCGCCAGGTCTGCAGCGTCGGAAGCCGACGGCCACGAGCACAACGCATGTGTGGGTAGATGGGTGGTTTCGTAAGCACGTATATACACATGAGTAGATGCTAATGTTTAGTCATAGACCTGTATGTATATATTTGTATGCGCATAGTTGCATGTACATCAGGTGCTCGTGCGCGAGACGTGCAATCGCGCTGCTGGTGGGACAATGCAAAGGGTGACGAGTGTGGTTGTCTGTATGATCTACTTTCTACCGTCTGCTCTCTGCACTTCCCCTCTGCATCTCATCTATACCCTCTACTCTCCATTTGTTCTAGAACTTCCATTTTCTTTCTTCCCCTCTGCACTTGTTGTTCTCCACTCTGTTGTTCGGCGTTCTGCGCTTTGCGCTCTGCTGCGTGCCTTCTACTATCTGTTTTACATTATCGGTTCTTCAATCGAGGTTATATCCTTTATCCTCTTTCTGCTCTCTGTACGTCATATGTTCGATTCTAGCTTATATCCTGCCCCTACTCCCTATATATACATATATATATATATATATATATATTCAAGCGGCGTGCGCCATGCCGCCGACCCCCAGACGAAGTGAGGAGCCAGTGGAAAATGCTGGGGGGAGTCATGGCCCTCAGCGTTGTACCCCACATCTGCACCCATTCGGGTCTCCTGTCTGCTCGGCAAGGGGACAGCCAATCATCTCGCGCGACTCTGCAGCCCAAGGAGGCGGACGTCGGCGGATTCAGACAACGATACACACGCTCCGCTAATCCATGGAAACTCCACCTTCACAGAGGGGTTGGTAGGAGGGTGAGAATGAGGAGGAGGAGGAGGAGGAGGAGGAGGAGGAGGAGGAGGCGGAGGAGGAGGAGGAGGAGGAGGAGGAGGGGGGGGAGGAACAGAGAGAGAGAGAGAGAACAAAAAGAGAGAGAGAGAGAGAGAGAGAGAGAGAAAATCATAAACAGAAAGAGACAGAAAAAGAGACAGAGAGAGGCAAATGTGTTGGACGCATCTGAGGGTCTCTTGGAATGCCCCTTGGAGGCATCTGGGTGGCTTTTTCGGGCCTCTCCTGGGGTTATTGAAGGCCTCTTGCGGGGTTTTGGGGGGTTTGTCGGGGGCTTCTTGGGGACCTCTTGGAGCGATCGTGCCCGATCGCAACCACTTCGGACTGATCGTCGACCACTTGGGGCGCATCATAACCTGTTGCGATCGTGCCGAAGTGGCTGGGATGTTTTTTGGGCGCTTTAGGTTTTGTTTTGATTAAGAGAAGGCTCTCAAGAGCGCTTCTGGATGCAGTGAGTTCTCTTAAATCTCTCGATTTGACTTCGAGAAAGCAGTTGCTATCGGGATACGGTTCGCCACTTCGACCAGTACCTTTTGGAATTCACACGTGCTGCATTGCAATGTACTTCGATAATTCAAAAGCCCCAAGATTCTTGATACATGTATCATGATCCCTCCCGCTCCCTCAGGGTTCCACGGGAGACCTCCGGACCCCATAGGATGCTGCTGGATCCCTCAGGTTACGCTTTGCAACCGTTTCAGGCTCTTCAGCGGTTCTTCATCAGCTCCTCAGGAGCTCTTCCGAAGCTCTTCAGAAACTGTTCGTGCAACGCGTGGCATTTTGTTCACTCGCAATGAGAAACCGAAATCAGAGCCTAAGTGGCAACGGGAAGAGGAGTGGTGGATGGGGGAGAAGAGGAGGATGACCAGGAGCGGAGGATGACAAAACGCGCACACACAAGTCCAGGCTTCCCAGGCGCTTCTCGGGGTCTTCTCAGATGCTCCTACAAGCCTCGTCAAAAATAAACTGAGGGCTTCAAAAATCCGACGACCCCTCCGCAGCATTGAAGAACGCAGTTTCTAACAAGTGCCCGAGAAGATCGATCGTTTCCAACTGCGTTTCTGTTTATTTTTGACGAGGGTTGTACGAGGCTTCCCAAAGGTTTCCCAGAGGCCTCTTAAAGGCTCCCCATGGGCTTCTCAGAGACTTCTACCAGGCTTCCCTGAGGCTTCCACGAGGCTCCCCACAGGCTTCCCAGAGGCTTGCACGAGGCTCCCACAAGGTTTCCCAATGGTTTCCCAGATGCTTCTGCGAGGCTTCCCATCGGCTTCTCAGAGACTTCTTCGCAGAGGTTTCGCAGTGGTTTCTGCTGAGAGACTTCTTCTCAGAGGATGTTTCTCACAGGCGCCTTCCCAGAGGCTTCTCAGATGGGGCTTCCACTGGTTGTAATCCTGTGCTTCCCCTTGCCTACCGTATAGGAGTCCTTCAGATTGGGATCAATCCGTTTCCAGTGGTTGTGATCTGCCCCAAGTATTTCGTTGGCGGTCCGAAGTGGTTGGAATCAGCTGAATCCCACCTCTTGGAGGACTCTTGGGGCCTCTTGGAAGCGCCTCAGAGGCCCCTGGAGGGCTCCTGGGGCCCTCGAGGTGGGAAGGGCTCGACATGTAAGTTCGCATTCCCCCTCTTGGGTCCTCTCGGGCCGTCTTGGGGGACCCTGGGGCGGTTTTGATGCCCTTTTGGACCGTCTAGGGGCACCTTCGGAAACCCCAGGGGTCGTCTTGGGACGCTCTTGGGGGGCCCTTTGGGCTGTCTTGGAAGCTGCCAAGACGAACAGGGCGAACATGATGCTAAAATGCACGCCTTCCGAAAGGGATGGGACATGATGGGACGATGTTTGCTTCTTGAGGCCTTGTCCGACGGACTCGTGAGCGGTCTCCAAACCATCTCTGATTGTCGTGGGATTACCTTGGGCCGTCTCGCGGCTGCGGAGGCCCCGAGGGCGCGCTGATGAGCTCGTCCCACCCCCTTCCTGGTCCCCTCCCAGGCCCCCCCCCCCCCCCCGGGGGCCCCTCCGGGTTGCCCCCCCCCCCCCTCCCCCCGTCGGCCTCCCCCCCCTTTCGAATTACATTCCAGATTCCCGGGGGAGGTGGAGAGAGGGACGGGGACAGCAGCCAATCATCTCAGAGGCTGCTGCACCCCTGGCAAGCGGGGATCGGCGGGTTCTTTCTTTCTATACGTGCAGGCGCGTATCCTTGGATGTGCATCCACATGTGTATGTACGAAATAGCGTGTTCTACCGCTGCTGGCGGAAAACCGAGGGGGTCACTGGGGGTTCCCAGCCCGTCTCCCCCCCCTCGAAAACTGAGGGGGGGGGTCACTACCGGTTCGAATTCCCCTGCTCCCCAACCCCCCCCCAGTCCACCATGAAAAGGAGGAGGGGTCACTACCGGTTCGAACCCTCCCCCCCCTCCCACGCCAGCAGACAATGCCCGCGCTCCTCGGGACAGTGGGACAGTGGTGGGTCATTTGGGACAGTGGTGGGGACGGTGGTGGTGGGGACAGTGTTGTGGGGACAGTGGGACATTGGTGAGGACAGTGGGACAGTGATGGGGACGGTGGTGGTGGGGACAGTGGTGAGGGGACAGTGGGACAGTGGTGGGGACAGTGGTGAGGACTGTGGTGGGACAATGGGACGGTGGTACAGTCGGGAGAGTGGTGGGGACAGTGGGGACAGTGGGACAGTGGTGGGGACAGTGGGGACCGTGGTGGGCACAGTGGGACAGCCGTGGGGACAGTGGGGACAGTGGGTCAGCGGCGGGGACAGTGGGGACAGTGGGACAGTGGCGGGGACAGTGGGGACAATGGGGAGTGGGACCGTGGTGGGGACAGTGGTGGGGACAGTGGTGACAGTGAGACACTGGTGGGGGCACTGGTGGGGACAGTGGGAACAATGGTGGGAACACTGGGGACAGTGGGATAGTGGTGTGGTGGGGACAGTGGGACAGTTGTGGGGACGGTGGTGGTGGGGAAAGTGGTGTGTGGACAGTGGGACTGTGGTGGGGACAGTGGGGACAGTGGGACAGTGGTGGGGACGGTGGTGGTGGGGACAGTGGTGAGGTCGGTGATGAGGACGGTTGTGGGAGAATGGGACAGTGGTACAGTGGGGACAGTGGTAGGGACAGTGGAGACAGTGGTGGGAACAGTGAGACAGCTCAGTGGGACAGTGGCGGGGACAGTGGGGACAGTGGCACAGTGGTCGGGACAGTGTGGAGAGTGGGACCGTGGCAGGAACAGTGGTGGGGACAGTGGGGACAGCGGGGCCGAAACCAGCTGCATGCAGCAGATTTCGTACCCCCCCTTTTCCCTATCCCCCCCCCCTCGTTCGCCCCGACACCTCCACGCGCAAGCTGCAAGGCGCTTGGGCGAGGACCACTTCCCACCCGCTCTCGCGCGGCTTCGCTGCCGCAGCCCCTTACGTGCGACTCAGCGAGCCACACCTGCGCCGCGCCGAAAAAGGAACGCCGCTTCCAGGCGAAGTGTGCACGCAGCTTGGGCGAGGGCGATAAATCGCCCGCTCGCGCGCGGCCCCCCCCCCCCAACGACTTGGCGCCAGGAGCGTCGAGGGCGCGCCGCCGCGGCGAGAACACGCCGTGTTCTCGCAGCAGCGCCGCGCCAGGATGTTCTGCAGCTCCGCTCCCGCCCGCGCGCGGCCCTTCTCTTGTCCATTCCCTCGCCAAGTCATCGGACGCGGGTTCGCGCGCAGACGGCTTCCGTTCGCCAGGTGGGATCGCATCCCAGTCCCAAGATCGAGCTGTGCCACCATTGGTTCCTGTGGAAAGCGATGAGGAGGAGGAGGGGGAGGAGGAGGAGGAGGAGGAGGAGGAGGAGGAGGAGGAGGAGGAGGAGGGGAGGAGGAGGAAGAGGGAGGGGAGAGGGGAAGAGGAGGAGGAGGAGGAGGAAGAGGAGGATGATGAGGAGGAGGAGGGGGAGGAGCAGGAGCAGAAGTAGGAGGTCATAGGGGGGCCGGGTGGGAGTGGACGGGGCCCACTGACTCGTTCGACCTGGCCGACTTGACCTCCCCTCCCGCTCCTCCCGCCCCTCCCGACGGTGCCCAGGTCCCTCGCGAGACTCGCCGCTTCGACACCTCCCCGAGGCCGACTCGGAGCACCCCCGTCTTGGAGCAGGCGAGAGGCCCGGACCGCCACGGGGAGAGTGGCGAGCGCGGCCGCCATGCTTGCTGCACGGCTGCGTGTGCAGTAGGTCGGATGGTGGTGAGAAGGACGAGCAGCAGCAGCAGCAGTCGGAGGAGGAGGAGGAGAAGACGAATCATAATGATCACGATAGTAGTAATAATAATAATAATAGTCATAATCATCATCATCATCATCATCATAATCATAATCATAATAACAACAATAATAACAACAATATTAATAATAATAGTAATAATAATGATGATAATGATAATAATGAGAATAATAATAATAAGTATAGTAGTAATAATAAGAATAATCATAATAATAATAACAATAATCATAATCATAATAATAATAATAACAATAATAATAATAGTAATAAGAACAACAACAAAATTATTAATACTAATCATGGTAAGGCGAATAATAAGAAGAAGAGGGGAGGAGGACCATCATCAGCAGGAACATCAGTAGGAGGAAGGGGAGGAGGGGGAAGAGGAGGGGGAGGGGGAGGAGGGGGAGAAGGTGGAGAAGGAATATTGGAAGGAAGACAGAGGGAGAAGGGGACGAAAAATGAGCAGGAGGAGGAGGGCATGGAGGAAGAGGAGGAGGAGGAGGAGGAGGAGGAGGAGCGGTAAGGCTCAGCTTCGGTCCATTCCTGTCACGAACTCGCACATCTGGTCGACGAGGGGAGGAGCAGCCCTGGGTAGTTCGGTGCATCGTTCAGTCGCGTGTTGCTTGAGCGGGCCGGAGCAGAGTCATCGTCGCACCTCGCTTCTTGGGTGTCCAGTCTACGCTCCTTGGACTTTTCATACCCTTGAGCAGAGTTGACCGCTCTCCGGACTTCTACTCCACGCTGTCTCTAGGTCTTTGCTGTAGCACAGCGAATGCAACGGCTAAGCGATGCGCTCGGCGACCATCATGGCGCACTCGTTTTCGTCCGCGCGGGCAGGCAAGAAACTGTTCGGCAGCAGATGCCCTTCGGTTGCTTCTTGACCTCAAGTATCCATGAGGGGCCATCATCGAGCGCCACATTGAAGCGATTGGAGTGCCGAAGTTTTGGCAGGGCGATCGATGATACATGTAGTGCCGAGGACGATATCACGACGTAGACACGATGGCTTAGGGGGGCATTCACAGCATTATGTAAATGCGCAGAAGGGCAACCGTTGGGCAGCAATGTGTGCTGTTCTTGCTCAAGAGTCCTGGCTCTCCGGTTTCCCCTGTGGGCTCCCTGACAGCGCTGCGAGACATGCGCTTCGCACTCCTCGCCGCGGTTTCTGTGGCGCCCGCTTCCAGTAGCATGGTCGCGTCCCCAGCCGACAACAGTGATTTCGCTGCACCGGTCCAGCGCTGCGATACGAGTGAGATTGGGGACGACCTCTCGCCCTAAGCTGTGCGATGTCGTGGAGGATTGCCGGACGTGTACGTCCCAGGCCTCGCTTCAAGCACGGCCTCTGATTGCGCAAGCACGCTGCCGAGTCGTTCAAACTACGCGAGCACGCACAGCGTCGCGGACAGCCGCCGCGCGCCGAGAGTGCCCCGACATGCTCCAAGGCAAGGCGCGGTGCGCCTGCTGCTTGAGGTTGAGGCCGAGCTCGGCTTTCAAAGCACAAGCGCGGAGTCCCCTCAGGCCCTCGTGGACGTCGTGATTCGCAGCTGGACCCTGCTCCGATACCGTGGCCGCCTTGGGGCCGTGTGGTGCGCTCGGACTCGTCCGCGCGTAATTACTCCGGGCCCGTCGGGTCGCAGGGGCGCGGTGGCATCCCTCCGCGCACTCACGTGTGGCTGTTGCATCATACTGCGTCAGATGACTGGCCCCCGGCCCTCCTCCCCCTCCCCGGCCCCCTTCCCCACCTGCCCCCCCCTTGCCCCGGCCCTCGGACCTTCGACGCAGCGGGCCTGCGCCCTCCCCGAGCCATGGGAGCCACTCCGCCGCCGAGCCGCGGGACTCACGGCGCCCTCTGGCCTGGGGGGGGTGCGAGCTCTCTCTGCCCCCTTTCCCCGCTCCTGCACCCCCCCCTCCCCTCGCTCCTGCCCCCCTCCCTGCCTCTCCCTGCCCCCGCGCGCCCTCCCTTCCCCCCCCTCGGCTCCCGGGAGGCTTTGGCCCCCTGCAGCTCCTGTCCTTCCGTCCGGACGACTCCAGCCAGCCGCTCTCTCCGTTAGGCGCCCTCCCCCCGCCACTCGCCGGCCCTGGCAGCGCTGTCAGCGGGCGCAAGAGGGAAATTCGGAGGAAGGAGGAGGGAGGAGGAAGGAGGAGGAAGGAGGAGGGAGGAGGAGGAGGAGGAGGACCAGTGCAAACCCAAGAGTCATCAACGATGTTGGCATAAACCCTCCCTACAAGCTCCCTCTTCATGGGCCCCATACAGCGGTTCATTTCCATTGAGGGAGCTGTGTTGGAAGACAACCGTTTGAAGACCCTGAAGCATGCCAACACATTGTTCTCGGGATTCCAACGCCACGGATCAAACTGACTGTTGCGTTTGAACGCTCCTAAATCGTGCCAGAACGCCGTTCTTGGCACTTCAACACCGCGAATGAATGCAACTGTTGCGCCCTCCTAATCCTGAATCCTTCCAACACACAATTTCTGGCATTTTCTCCAAATAGGTTTGCCTTATAGGAGTCCTAGCTCAAACCCTACTAATTGGTCCGTTGCCCCTTCCCACCCTAACTCCTATGCCCCCCCTAATTCCTATGCCTATGCCTATGCCTATGCCTATGCATCCCCCTAGTTCCTATGCCTACGCCTATGCCTATGCCTGCCTGCTTGCTTGCTTGCTTGCTTGCTCGCGCTCTTGCACACTTGCTTGCTTGCTTGCTTGCGCGCTTGCGCGCTTGCTTGTACGCTTGCTTGCTTGCTTGCTGAGTTGCGGATTCCAAGCATGCTTGATTCCTCTGATTCCTTGATTTTAGTCGTCTAATCTATTTGGAGTCAACGCTGGCTGATCTGATCATGGGAATCCGTAAAACTCTTGCGAATTATATTAACGAATGTGCGCGGCGCTAAGGGGGGAACCACATTTTGAAAAGCAGCCGTCTCAATCCGTGCAACTCTTGCACATAATTAGAACGAATGCGTGCGGCGCTAAGGCGAGAGCCACATTTTGAAAACGGGCTCCTTTCGATCCGTGAAACTCTTGCAAATGTTTAAAGCACATGTGCGCGGTGCTAATGCGAGAGCCACATTTCGAAAACGACACGCCTTTTATCTGATCTGTGAAACTGTTGCCATGTTTGAAGCTTCAGGGTCATATGGTGAGGAAGTCTCAGGCGAAACGCCTGGCCCGCCCTAAAAACTGGCCTCGGGGTGCGACAGGGAGAAGTTGTTTATAAGGAAAAGGGATGGAGGAGGAGGAGGAGGAGGAGGAGGAGGAGGAGGCGGAGGAGGAGGACGAGGAGGGGGAAGAAAATAGCGGAGGAAAACGGAGCAGGAGATATATTGAGCGGATTTCGGCCGCCGTTTCCCCCGAAGAGGGCAACGCCGCCGAGAAGACGGCATCATGAGTTGCCCCCCGGAAGACCCAGAGCACCATCGCGTCTTGAACAAATTAGGACGGGGAGGGGGGGTCGGCAATACTCGGCCTCCCTCGTCGGGCCCCGGGACGGTCCAGTCGTTCGGTCTGGTCCGGTGTGCTTTCGGGCCGGTTCAGCCGGTCCAGTTCAGAACCTCGTCGACCAGTCCGGTCCAGCCGGTCTGGTTCGAGTTGCGCATCAGTTCCGGTTCGGATCGGTTCGGCCGGTTTAGCGGCAAGGGGAGGTGGAGGAGGAGGAGAAGGGGGAGGGGGGGAGGAGGGGGAGGAGGACGAGGAGGAGGAGGAAGAGGAGGAGGAGGGGGAGGAGGAGGAGGAGGAGGAGGAGGAGGAGGAGGAGGAGGAGGAGGGAGGAGGGAGGGTGAGGGAGGAGGAGGGGGAGGGGGAGGGCGGGGGAGGATGAGGAGGGAGGAGGGCAGAGGAGGAGGAGGACGACGGCAGCGGTGGCGGCGGCGGCGGCTTGGCCGCCGTGGCAGCGGGGCGCGCGGGGCGCGCCTGCCGCCGTGGCAGCCGCGGCAGCCGTGGCAGCGAGGTGCCTCGGCAGCCACGGCAGCCGTGGCAGCGAGGTGCCTCGCCGCCGCCGTCGTCGCCGCCGTCGCCGCTGCCTCCCTCTCGGCGTCGCCGTCGCCGCCGGGTTCTGCCTCTGGAGGCCGTTATTCGGGCGCTGGAGCCGCCAGAAAACAAGTCCGGGCCGAAAAAACACCCCCCCGGGGAAGTCGTTCGGGCCCGAAAACCCCCCCCCCCCAGGGAAGTCGTTCGGGCCCGAACGACTTCCCGCCCGGGGAAGTCGTTCGGGCCCGAAAAAACACCCCCCCCGGGGAAGTCGGTCGGGTCGGGGGGTCGGGGACGAACACCC